>WAAB01023174.1:228389-540017 GCA_013389865.1 Piaya cayana | reverse complement strand
AGCCTGTTCCAGTGCCCAGTGACCCTTTCTGTGAAAATTTTTTTCCTAATGTCCAGCCTAAACCTCCCCTGGTGGAGCTTGAGGCCATTCCCTCTTGTCCTGTCCCCTGTCACTTGGGAGAAGAGCCCAGCAACCTCCTCTCTACAACCTCCTTTCAGGTAGTTGTAGAGAGTAATGAGGTCTCCTCTCAGCCTCCTCTTCTCCAGGATAAACACCCCCAGCTCTCTCAGCCGCTCCTCATAAGGCCAGTTCTCCTGCCCCTTCACCAGCTGATTTCTGACTCTGCATATCCAAGCTCTGTTCCACGGGAACTAGAAAGACCTCTTTGGCATCAAAGAAATACAGGAGTCAGGGACTGGGAGAAGTTAGCAAAATCCATTGACATTAATCCAAATTAACCTTTGAACACCTCATGTTTTTTGAATACAGCTTTTAAAATGGCAGACAGCAGTAAACGATCTTGTTTAATATCTCTGGGCTTCAGTGAATACGAAACATCAGTATGAAGACTCCTTATTGTTATAATAAATATCTGGTTTAGCCTGATAAGAGGTGAGATGGTTCATAAAATGCTGGATGAGTAAGCCTGAAGAATCTGTTTAATTGAATCTTCTTTCTTACAACGTCACAGCAGTGGAAAATAGAGGCCTGGGGAATTGTGGTAAAATGCTGCTCTGGCGTTTTCTTAGTGGCGGGCTGGGCTGGGGATGATCCTGCTTTGAGTCCCCGTGAAACCAATTGTAGGCAAGTCGCTCGTAATAGCAGAGGCATTTTCATATAAAGCTTGACTGTATGAAAATGTACTTGTGTGGCTTGGGAGGCACACAGCTTAATTTCGTAGGTCAAATAAGGAAGCGAGGATGAATTAAACTGCAGTGTTTGAAGGAGCAGGAATTGTGTTTCTTAATGTCACCATTTTTCCTTTTCTTTTAGAAACTCTACGTGTTATATTGCATAGGGGACACTTAACAGTTGTGTCTCTGAGTCCCTGTTGTTTACTGATGTGACCTTTTAATATAACTCTCAAAGGCTGTGGGGTTTTTTTTACCCCCACGTAAAATGAAGGTTCAATTTAAATTTCCTGTACCACTCACATTGGCGTGTCTTGCTTTTACACCAGCTGAACAAGTATGCCTCGAGTGAGTAATCTGCTGGAGCTAGATATAGGACAAAAGGCTCTATGAAAGGTTAGTACATGCAGCTTTAAAATATCCATATTGCATACACGAGACCTTTGCTTTGGGTGACAAAAGAAAATAAAGGTACAAAAAAAGTTATTAGCTGTCACATCATTTATACAACCTAAGCACTTCAAAGCAACTAACGAGTAGTTAAGGGGATCATAAGTCTTATGCTGAAGTAGTAAATATCCCCATTATACTTGCCAAATACAAAGAAATGCGTGTTTCTTCACATATAGGTCTGAGCTCTGACCTATAGATTCCTGAGACTTCCTAGAAGTTTCTTCTTATTTTGTGTCATGGTCTCACTATTTCCTGCCGTGCTGCAGCCTGCTCATCATCTGGGAAAAATCATGTCAAGTTGTCAAATGGGCTAATTGGTTTAATATTTTGTATTTCTTTCACTTGAAACCTGATTCTTAGCCACTGATAAAATCACTTTTGTTTTAAATGTTAGTGTCTCTGGCAGAGAGAAGTATTAGATACTTTGATAGGATTTTCAGATTTGCCCATGGGTTTTGGACGTTTAATTCCCATTAATTTCTGAGAGGTTCTTTGCTTCCCTCAGGACACTTTGAAAATCTCAGCCTTTCTAAACCTTCCGGTGATGGCTGGTTTTAAAATCTTTTCAATTTCAACTTAACAGCAAATCTGTTTCTCATCCAGTTCCTCCAACTGTAGAAGGAACGTAGACTTTCCTTGGAGTTCTGTGCGAGGGAGGCAGCCAGAACAAGCACAGATAGGATCACAGTGACAACTCCACTGGGATCCTGACGCCTCTTAGGGAGGGAGCTCTACTTGCTTTTGCAGCCTTGTGGGCAAAACACACATCCTTTTCTTTAAATGACCTGCTTCCCACTGGGGGGAGAGGATTTGCAGGCACAGAAGGAACCTGGGACTCATGAAGCAGCGAGGGTGCAGCGAGCCACACCAAAATACTGAGTGATGTTTCTAAAATATGTGGTTAGGAACTGGCATAGTTCTCCTCTCCTTTGCCTTGTTACATTTCATATCTTGGAGCACTAGCCGATGGTAGAAGGATGCTCGGCTGGAAGGCTGCAGCTCTGAAGAGATTAGAGAAAGGCTGGTATTAGCTGCAAAGCCTTCCGTGCGGTTTTGTTCAGAAATATACAGCGTGAGAAGCTTAGGAAATTCTGGGTTAAAACTTGTAAGTAAATTCAGAGGCTGACAATATGGCCTGTGAAATCTGGGCTGATGGCTGTGAGAAAGCAGAATGTGTAAAACAATGGGGCTGGAAGCTGGCTGGGAACCAGGAGCAGAGCTGTGCAGCCTTAGGCTAGCCCAGGAGTTGCATTACACGTGATGAAAGCAGCCTGGTCCAGGAGGGAAATTCTGCCTGAAAACTGCACTTCTGCCCTGAAATCATCAGCCTTCATCTCTGTGTTGCTGACATTTCTTGGCTCAACGATTTGACTTGTCAATAGCAAAAGACGACGTGAGAAAAAACATTTTGCAATCATGTTGTTCCTTTGTGTTCATTCAAAATGGCTGCTGGGCAGGGAGATTTTCCAGAGTTTGAGGAAGGGAACATGGCAGAGCCGCCCTGGGTCACGCTGCGTAGCCTGGCTGCGTCAAACCACAGCAGGAACCCTCCTGGAGTTACTCTGGAATGCCTGAAGTCCCCCAATGGTTTCCTAAACAAGCCTTTTCCTCATCACAAGGAAGGGTGGGGAGACAAAAGCGACTTTTGAAGTGATCTTGTCAAACCAGGGGTTGCAAGAAATGCGTCGCTGTTGATCAGAGACACCACTCTAAAAACAAAGGGCATCCAGTGTGCCGTCTTAATTTTCCTGACTTGCATTTGTCTGCTGTTAGTAAAGTCTCATCCTTTGTCTTCAGACATGGAGAGGTGTGCAGCATAAAAGGAAGGATCTTGGGGCCACCACAGAGTCCCGTTGTTGTTGTTGTTTATACCAAAGTATTATGTTATGCTATTGGCAAAGTAATTTTCAGCTCCAAGTGAGACAAGATCAGTCACAGTGGTTTTCACAAGATTGATGTGAAGAGCTAGAGTGGTGCTAATTAATCAGAGATGGGGAGAGCGTGTGCCTGCATACTCAATTAGTGTAACATTTCCTAAATTGGAAAGGAGCTCTTCTGTACAGTAATACTATAGCAAAGCCTGAAGGGTGCAGAGATACAAGTCATAACGCATTACTTGAATGCTTGCACCCTGAGACACTATTAAATGGTGAACCCAGAGTGATTTTCTATTGTAGGTGCTGCAGCACTGGGAGTCACCAAAAACGCTTGAAAGGCAGCATTTTCTTTATTTAGAAGGTATTCTATAACTAAGCTCCTTAATGATATTTTTACTTAAACAGAGGGAGGAATGGGTGTTTGTTACAGTAAATCATCTTTGACAGAAGCAATACTTAGTTACAGCTGCTTTTCACTGTTCTTTGAAATCCAGTCTCTTTTAAGAAAAACTGCAGGTTGTGATAGCCGCTGCGACACTCAAAATAATATGAAAATGGTAGTTCTAGGCTTGTTCCAGTGTTGCACATGGAAGCCTAAAAATGAAAACTGATCTCCACCTAAAAAAGGATGTAGATTGTAGGATAGAATACTTCCCATACTTGATATCTAAATTAATTTCACTCTAAAACTCTAGTATTTGTGCTTGCTTGTTCTTATGTTACAGCAAAGCTACTTTTTCTTGCCTATAGGTAGAATAACCTGTAAGCTATCATGATCTGACGTAGCAGAAGATTTTTGTTAAGTCTTTGAAAATAAAGTGATTTAGGGGTATGGCAGCTTTAATTTTATCCAGATTTGTAGTTTACATCACACACAGCTGTTGAGTAAACCTGCAGAATGAATTAGAAATGGATTAATGAATCTCTAAGACAAATACATCAGAATATTTCAAAGAGCTCTCGAGGAAACTGTTTTATTTAATTTTAGTCATGTAATGGCTTTATACTCTGAGCAGAATAAAGTAAAACAATAGACCCAAATTCTAAATTGACAGCTAACGCATAATTTTTTTCCACAGGCTTTTGAAATTTGCAAACCCATATAATTATTTTCTGACTAGTGAAATTGGTTCATATGGTTTATGAGGAATAGAAACCCTCCCTGACAAATACTGTCTGTGGCAGCTGGCCCAATACCTGCAATGCCATTCCAATGGCTATAAAACCAGAGATAACGGTCCAATTCCATTTGTCGTTATGCTGCTATAAATCTGGAATAAGTTCATTGGTCCGATTCCAGCATGAGAAACCTAAGTTAGTTTTCCTCTCCCAGTCTCTGTCATTTCAGACCATGTTCCATGCAATATAGCGTGGATGAAATGTGTCTAGTATCTTTGATGTCTTAAGTCAGAAATAGGTCACTGATGTTGGATCCTCCAAGGGAAAAATACTCAGTTCAGCAGCCAGACAGGGGAGGGGAGAGATGATAGTTTCTGATGGACTCAGTGAAAGAAATCCTCAGTGGAAGAAATCCTCAAGCTAATTAGGTGCTTGTTTCTGTTTCTGCCTGCTGGAGGAACCTAGGAACTAGTTGCTATCTTAGTTCTCGGGTCGTTGTTGTCATCCTCTAAGCACATGTTACCCCTGCAGCATGGCTAACATAACAGGAGCTGCCTAGCAAACTCCAGAATATCCCAGCAGGTTTACTTCTCTTAATCATACTGCTGTCATTAAACTGCTGCAAATCTCTTATTATTCAGAATAGCCTCCTTTTGACAGTTTAACTGAAGTGTTACTAGCCGAGAATTTTATTTGGCAGAAGGGAGACTGTACCTGTATGGAGGGAGTACTGGGCTCCTACTGACAGACACGCTCTTGCTGTGTTGCTTGGTAGCTGTTTGCTTGGAATTTGACTAGTGAAGCGGGCTAGAGGTGGATTTATTCTTTGTTCTCCTCATTTGTGGTGTTTGCTTGCTTTACAATTGAAATTGTTCCTGTGAGAAGTCAGGAAGGGATCAGGAATGTTTAATAACAGCACAGGTACTTAGGAACTTAGATAGAACACTGTGTGTAAGAAATAATTATCTTTGCCCCATGCTCCAGGTTTGAGTTATGCTCTTCACTTGGCCGAGCACAGGTCAAACTGAGCTTAGCCCACTCTTGAGAGGTTTGAAAAGCCCATGCATGTCGCTAAATTCTACTACAGTGGAATAAATCCTCTGTTTCCTATGAAGGATTGTCATTTTAAAAATGCTACTGAAATTAGAGAGCATATGCAGGTGTTTGTCTGTCTTGGCCTACTCTTTCTTGCATTGTTCAGAATATCATAGCATCCTTTGGCCATTGAGCATGGCTGATCTGCTTAAGAGTGACCTGCTGTACACTTCACAGAATCACTTGGAGCTACATTTATACTTTTTTCTCACTGCGGTGACTTAACTGTGCTTAAAGTCTGTGTAAGTAAAAATAAACAAAAATCAAGTCAATAAAATACAATAAAGATCATCCTTGTTGTGGGTACAAAATGACAGTGGTGTACCTGCATCCCGCAGTTTTGCAGCAGAAGATGCTTCTTAGATAAAAATGGGATCTTTCACAATCGGGAATATATTTTTGCCACTTTTGCGTGGTTTTGTAGTCTCACCAGAAAAAGCTCAGTTTTCTTCTTCTGGACCATAATTTGTCTGTCTTTGTTCTTACTTTGTTGAGTGCTGTAATCAATACAAATAATCTCCACTTCTCTGCATCTGATTTCAGAGGATGTTACCATGCCATACCCAAAAATATAGGGGACTCCAATTAAATAAAATATTACAGAGTGGGTAAACATATTTGTTAAGGATATTTTAGCAAAGATAATCTGAATTATTAACTAGCTGAACAGGGATGCAAGTTTTGTCATTAAATGCAGCTGACTGAAAATTGAGTTAAGTCTTCTAATTATATGGACAAACAGCCCTGGAAGCTGCTTCTGTTCAGGCTATTGTTCTCTGATCAAAAGGGGTTTGTTATGGGGTTGTCTTTTTTTATGAGATGGGAAATGTGAGTTGTATGAAATGTGCTACCTTAACATCATCTGTTGGGTATTGATAAGATGTTTTGAAACTTCCTGCAGTGTGGTGGTCCTATGGTAGGCTATGATAATAGTATATTTTGTTGCTTTGTATGGAAATCACGTATTTCTTGTCTTTTTGTCACTGGTTTAATTTTGGCCTTGCTGTTAGCTGTGCCATTCTGGCATTTTCAGTGACTTGTGTGAAATGGGGTGATGTTTCAGCCCCTGTTCCAAAGGAGTAGACAATAACTTTCTGTGAAGGCAGCTCTTCAGGGAGAAAATGCTGCAGGCCTTTTAATCTGTGAGAGAGGAATAAAAAGTAGCGCTCAGACACTGCAGTCTCACAAATGAAAAAGATGCAGAGCTGTGGACCCTTGGTCTGAGCATTTGTTGTGTTCCCAGTTTCTTCTGTCACCTCTGCGAGAGTAGCTGCATAGAGACTGTGCCAGCGTAACTGTCTACTTGGTGTGGAGGAACTAGCGAAGAGTTTGCAGAGTTACCTCGGCTAATTCAGTGCAGAACAGAGCTGAGTATCTCTTCCCAGCTCTTTTCAGTCCTAGTGAGTGTGCTCCTGTTGAGGACCATTTGTTTATGAAGCCCTTGAGCTCATAAGCCTCCTTACTAACCAGGAGCTCTGGGTTATCTATCCTGGACATGTGAGTGGGATCACTTGGTTCCTGAACCAGCGGCGATGTCTGGGATTTCCTTTGTTTGCCAGCTGGTGAGGAGCTTGACTGAAAGGCACAAATTAAAATCTAAAGAGAGTCTTAATGCAGATGGGGATTGGTGTGGAGACTGGTAAATGGGATAGTAAGATGTAAGACACAACTTATGCTCTTGCCCTCAGGCTGCATCTGTTACTAGAAATAACACTTGGGGTGTTATTATTTTAACTTACCAAATATATATGAGCTACAAACAGCACTTCTTATCTCTGAAAGCATTTTCATTGTAAGGCATCTTATGTTCTTGCATTAGGACACAACCCTGTTGCTGCAACTTCACCTCACAGTGCAGACACTGAACACAGGGAGTCCATCCACACCCATTTTCAACAGCGTCCATGTGCTGTTCATCGCTGATAAAGTGTATTCTGGGCCAGCTGTACAGTTTAATTTCTGCCCTCTTTTTGCAAATAACATGATTGTGCATATTGACTCATGTTCCAGATGCCTTATTGACAGTAACTTTTTATAACCTTGTACCCATGGCTGTGTTTAAGTGGCTTATCATTGGCTGTATTACTACGAAATAAATTAAACACAGTTATTTATAACAAAATGGCTCTAAGTAAAGCTGTGAAGTGATTATGGTATTTTTAATAAGCAAAGGATTTGGAAACCACTGTGGTTTCCATTTTTGCAAGTGAATTAGTGTAATTATGTATTTTAGAGACTAAAATAAAAAAACAAATTGTGAAGCATGTTTTTGTTCTATTAATAAACTTGGCTAAACTGCTGATTCTTCAAATTCATTCTTCTAGGTAGGAAGGGATGAGTTTAGTAGTAAGATAGCAGCCTTTTATCACCTCTGTAGTTTGAAAGCATTGATTTAACTTTTCTCATTTATTTCCTTTTTTTGTTTTGTTGGGGTTTGTAGCAGTTGGGGTTTTTTAGCTTTTTGGAGTAGGCAGTTGAAGATCACGTTTAGAATGTACCAGGTAGATGTAAGTATAGTCCTGTTTTGAACTGAGTAAAGTTTCTAAATGGATTGCCTTAAGTTACAGGTTATCCGTGTTCATTCCTTGTAGTCCAGAGTGCAGATCACCTCTGCAACATTTTAAACTTTCAGCTGTAGGAGCTGTGATTTGGAAATATTTTCCCCATCTGCTTAAATGAACGTTTTTGCTCATGCTTTTTATTTTGGAAAAGTACGATAGAGGAGTTTTTAACACAGGTCACTTGTCAAAGATGATGTTTCAGTGTTCTGTGTGAAGGTGTTGCAATGCAGGCGTACTTGCTAGGAGGTTCAAAGTCCCTCCTGCACCGCAACCTTGACCTTGAGCCTGTTCTCTGCTCCATGCCCTGGTTTTCAGATGGTAAAATGGATTCTTGCTTATCTCTGAAGCCCTCTGAGCTTGTCGGGGGAAAGCAGTGGGTATTTTATGAGTGAAGTATATAAGGATATGACACATAGGAGGTGGTATAGTGTCCACTGGAGCTGGTGGATGGCTTCCCTCTTAAACAGAGGCTGAATGGGAAGCCCAGGCATGCTAACAGTCCTTGGGTGGGAGTTCAGCATGTGTGTATGCATCTATACTGGCACTCTAATTGTGCGTGTGTTAAAAATGGCTTTTTGTATGAGCTGTGATGTACAGAATGTTTCTAATGATTAGATTTTTGTAACATAACTAAGCATGATAAGTGTCTGGGTATGAAGACTTCAAATGTCTTTTTATAATTTTTGTATAAATACAATCATAACCTGAAGGGATTCTGCACTGTTTGTGAATTAAGTCAGCCCTGATGGTCTCAATCTCATCAGTAATTTAAAAAAAAAAGTTAACTGTACTTGATTGGGAGGTAAGGATGTTAGTAATTCAGCTTGTCCCTCTCTAAAACAGTAAAATTTTGGAGGTTTGGTTTACATCAGAGTTTTACAGTCGTTCCAAGAGGTTGAATCTGACATCCATGGGGGTTTTTTTAAGTTTTTTTCTCCTTTCGATAAACTGATTTTGACCTGGGCATATCGGTGTCAAGGTCCACATAGATCTGCTCGTGTTTACTGTCTGCCATGCCATATGCTGTGTAATTCTTATTTAAGGCTTGTTTTTTCAGGGGTGGCACCCTGAAGTAGATGGCTGCACGTGGTTTTGTGGTGAACTCTAAAGAACCGCATCATTCCATAAGGATGCCTATATTTTCCAAATCATATAAATTCTGGGGATACTGGAAGTGTTGTGTAGCCTGAATCTCTGAGGAGGATAGGCATAAAAATACATCCAGTACTTTCAAAGCCAAGAAGTCCTTGCTAATGTTTGTCCTTTGCTTAAACCTAGTTTGTGTACAGACTGACTTTGCAGTAGCTTGGTTGATTCCCCTTGGTGCTGGGTTAAGCTGATTTCTGCCCCAGCCACTCTGGGGTGGGATAAAACTGGATGTCTTCCAGAAGCTATCGCTCAAGGAGCCTGTACGGCTGGCAAATCAATTCCTGCCCTATTGAAATTAAAAACAAATAAATAATTGCTATAGGGTGATGGTGCATCCTAATATCAGTAATAAATTCATAGTAAATTATATTTGTACTGAAACAGGGAGGCACCATGTATCTTTGGTGATTTATACACACAATCTGCCAAGTTACTGAGCTAATATTAATTTGTGGGAGACATCAACCTTGCTCTGCAAGATAATTTAGATTATTCTTTGTACAATTCCAATGCATTCACATGAAGCTATGGGAACAATAAAAATATAAATAAAAGACTCAAACCTGGGAATGCTTATGGGAAAGGAAACCCCCCATACATCCTTGAATAAATCTTATTCCTTACATGCTGATTTATTTCTTAATTCTCATTCTATTCTAGTATATTTTTTATCATTTTCTAGCCTGTGTTCATCACCATGGTATTTGAATACTTTCAGGTAGTCCATTAAGTAGCATGTTCATCAGATCATTATACCCTGTCACTGAGGAGAGGATTAAATAGTGATATTGTATCTATTAATCTGAGAAACTGTGCTTCTATTACAGCAGACTGGAAGATGGATGAAGAGATGAGTTTTATTGGCCTATAGCTTTGATCGAATATAGGTGTTATATCTAATTTGATTTTTTTTTCAAATGTATTTGTCTTTTTTTTAAAAAAAAAAAAAATTAAATCCACATACTCATCTAGGAGAGTTACCTGTCTCTTACTGAGTAATTATCAAATGACGTGTAATAATCATATGAAGTCAAAAATGTTAGAACAAGTCTGTCTGTCCAAGGAAAAAAAAAAGTTACTGTATAAAAGCTACCATGCAAGCAGTCAGTCTCCAAGGAAGTGGAGGGGGAAAGAAAAATTACTGAAATGCATTTAAGTAAGAATACTTCCACCATAGAGGAAAACAAACCAGAAAATTGCATCTCCTGGTAGTTAAAAGGAAAAAAAAAATCCATCTGACAACACCTGTGATTGGAGGGGACACAAACTAACATCAACCAAAGTTATGCTAAAATATTAAAGAGCTCATTTAAACTATTCCCATGCAGCATTCACACTTCACTGCGAGTGTGTGCACAGGGAACTAGAAGACGTTGTATTTGGATCCCATTTGCTCGCTACAGCTAGATGGAAAAATTCAGGAGTTATGTAAAGGTTTTCAAACACAGATACTGCATCCCAGCAGGAAAAACAACTGTCGGGAATGGTGAGATGTAAGGGTTCTGTAAAATTTTAATTAACCACATTGGTTTCTTGTTTGAAATCTTTTGACTACATATTTGAGAGGAAAGTTTTCCAGAGTGTTCTTCTTCTGCAGTCCTTGCCTTCTTCACACATAGCAATGATTTTGTGAAAGTAACCTGTTAAGATACCAGTCTTCATCAAGTTATGCATTTTTCATTTTTTTTAATCATAAAAGCGATCATTTAAAACCTTGGAGGGGAGAAACTAGCAGAACTTATATATTCATCTGAGACAGCTGTGTGGGCACCTTTTCCAGGTGGTGTTAATAAGTTCATGATTTTAACAGCAACCAAAGGGCTGAAATGGGCATTCTGGGAAGGCTGTTGGCAAAGCAGGAGGGGCACTGGCTCTGCACCTGCTTGGATGTGGCTCTTCCAGAATTACAAAGGTACAGGTTTAACACAGGAGATTGTTGTATGCTTAATGCTGTTTCTATAGCTGTGGATTCCCTTGGGATGGAGCCCCAGGCTGATGCGAGAAGCGGTATCGCACCCAGGGTTGTGCTACCTGAGTTCACTTATCCCAGCACTTCGATCATCAGATATACAGCAACTAGAGGCAGGCAGGAGGCAGCGTAAGGGAAAGCAAACGTAAATATGAAATGTCCTTTGAGAATATTACTGTAGGGAAAAGGCAGAGACTTTCCTGACCGCTTCTGAGTGTGTTTCTCATAGCTGGAACAACATTGGGTGAGCACGTGTATATGTCCCTGCTTTACAATTTAATCTAGTCTTATTTAGAAAACAGAGCAAAGTGTAAGCTTACAAAATGCATTTATTCAGTATACAGCTGTACAAGCTGTTTCTTGACACTTGTAGTTTGTTTATCTTCTGTTTTTGCTGAAACAATTAGCTCACTCCCACTATTCTCCCTGAAAGTGCTGGTGATGAGCAGTTAATTATGAAATCACTTTATCACAGTTTCTTAAATGCAGTTTGTTGATTGACCAATGACAACATACTGATAATTACCTGTAACTCTTTCTGATTTATCTTGTTTTACAGTAAGCTGCGTTTAATAATAGTAACCTTGCTTGCCTCCAGCCCTCTAGAGACTTGCTTAAGTAATAATTACTTGCAGATGGAGCTCATTTGTGCCCTGCTTCACACCCATGCAGAACCAGTGAGGTCAGGCCTTTCGCATTGGTGCTTTCTGTCTTTAAGGAAAACAATATGTCAATATAGAACAGAATATGAAAAAAGAATTGCTGTAGGAGTTGTGTATGAATGCTGCTGCTGGGAACAAGGGCTTTGCCTTACTGCTTCTGGAGATGCTTCCTCAGGGAATATGTGCTGGCTCAAGGTAATGGGGACTGCCTGCCTTCTGTGAGGGAATCGGTTTTGGCCGAAAACTTGAAGTGAAGTGCAGACCAGGTGGCTTAATTTCTCAGGCTGATGCTTCTCTCCACCTGTCTGTCTTCCACAAAATTCTTTGCATCTGCTCTCAAGGTTCCTGAATGTGATGGGACAGGAGAAGAGGGGTCTGGAGTGTTGAATACACTGCAATTTGGCAAGTTCATGAAAATGAAAGCCAGAGTAGAGAAACATGGCTCTGTTGCTGCCTCTCCCTAAAAGGAAAGGTGCTGTGGGGACTCTGCTTTCATTAGACGTCCGTGATCCCCAGGGGAAACAGCCGTTGCAAGTGCCTTGACTCCAGGATGGGGAAACCTTAAATCAGATTGCACACACTGTTAGATGCTGGTGAAACCAACTGCAAGACAAAATCCATTGGAAATCCAGCTTCTAGGGGTTGTTTTGCTATCCAGCTCCCTGTTGTGTGTGCAAAGTTCTGTTCCTAGGAGGTGCTGAACACCTTCAGCTGAAATAAGGGTCTGATCGTTGCTGTTTGCTTGCCTCCAGCCTCTCCTGGCTCTTTGGGGGATTTAAAGGGTTTTATATTTCATAATCGAACCCCTTCTGAGTGGGCATTAGTGAAGAGGACATGGGAAATTATCCTCTGACAGGTTTTAGTCACGAAATTTCAGAAGTGCTTTTGCCTGTGCGTGCCAAGTAAGGAAAGCTCCATATATTTGCATGCATTGTCTTTAGGTAGCAATAAAAAAGATAACGGACCACTTGGTTTTCTGGGAAAGAAAGAGGCATTATCAGGGAAGATACTGGAATAGTTAATTAGAATACTAAATGAGCAAATATTTTACTGTCATTACTTAAGCTTTCCTAGGAAAAGAGATAACTTAACATTAATTGCCTATCAGAGAAATGGTGGAGCATTGTGACAAATGAGTATGTGGGATAAGGGATGAACGTTCAGATACAGGAGAAATAGGGCAAAACAAATAATATTAATAATAATAATTTTGAATGTAGGTGTGTCAGGAGTAGCTGAAAAATGTTTGAAAAATTTAATTAATCTTGTATCGATGTGCATGCCCATGCCATTTTTTTATTGGATTAGTGGGGACATGTTTCAGAATTATGAAATACAAGCTGTATTCTCCAATACTGAGAGCTCTTATAATTGCCAGAAGTACAGTAAATGTCCCTATCATTCTCTGGGTTTAATCTCAGCATAATTAGCTCCTTGCACAATAGAGTGTTTAATTTGAATGGTTGCCAAGGCTCATTAAGTTAGAGAAGTAGTTCCTGAGATCTCTGTTTTTAAAATTGGGATTCTTGTTCGAGAGGATTTTCACTGGAGGTGTCACTGGGGTTTTTTGATATTCCAGTATGGATTCTAGGCAGGAAACTAAATATTTAAAGAGGTCCCGATGCATCTTTCTACCAGATGCTAGAAGTGGGACTTCACACCTTGCTCAGAAATGTATCTACAGTCTGGCATATCTTTCAGAGTAAAATGAGACAAAACCAGTGCACAATTAGTACTGCCCTGAGCAATGCAAGAGAATATTTTCTTGAAGATTTGTGTGTATCCATTTTTGCTGGTGATAGTTGCAAAATAATTACTCTTCTTAATTTGGAGAATAGGAAACCTTACAGAGAATACTGTTGTGATTTATTTGAAATAATGAAATCCTTTCATCAGATGTTTTCACTCATCAGTTTAATATGAATTCTTTACTCTTACTCCATTCTACTTCTCAGAGTTGTTTTTCTACTGCAGAAAACTGATGCTTGTAGCTGGGAGCAGGACTACAGTGCTAACTGAAGGCAGTCGTGTTCCTTGTGGTACCTGGCAATTACCTGTGATTCATTCATATTGTCACCTAAATTAAAGCAATTCTAGGCTGCATCATCTTGTTGGATCTCCTGTTCCTGTGTTTTCAGCTTGGAATACTAACACTGCTCCTTCATGTCACTTCTAGACTGTTTGAAACTAGATGTCAAAGGCTGTACCAAAAACGTTGGAAAAATATCAAAAAACAACCCTCATCTTTGCAGAGTTTGATGCTGAATCTGTGCAGAACTGCATGCTGCTTCACACCATTGGGACCTTGGCTGTGTTGCTCCTTGCTTATGGTGCACGATAGCTACGTAAATACAAGCGGATGTGAAGGAAAAATGCCCTTCAAAACCCCGCAACTGACATGTCTATGGACCCTATTATTTTTCTCTGAGTTTGAATGTTTTATTCCTTTCTCAAGTCTGATTGTTTTTGATTTATAGAGCAGGTGGTGTCTGTTCCTTTATCATGTGCTTTGTGATGGTCTCAGGACAGTCAAAATTATATGATAAAAAAACAGTGAAGGATCAGACCCCTCAAAAAAAGAAACTTGCTGTGCTCATTGCTGTCAGTGCTGACATCTGAAATTCAAGGAAGCTCTACCAGATGTCTTTATATATACATCTTGTACTTCTTCATACTGACTCGTGTTCCCTATCTCTTGAGATTTTGCAGTGCTAGCCCAAGACTAATGGCTATGGTTTCTACTTAAATTGCCTGAAGCATACAGGAGGGTTACTGCGGGGTCTGTCATGGTTTATGCATATCTGAAATTTAAAAAAAGAATTTCTGTGGATCACATTTCTTCAGATGTGGCGTGTTTGCTGCATGAGAGTCTCAAATGCTTCTCCTCTGTCGTTAGAATGCCTGTGTGGAAAAAATCTGTTTGTCTCTTTCTTTAAGCAGTCTGGGAGAAGTGTACAGGCATCAGCTTAAAAACTCCTCAATTCTCTTCCCAACGCTCTACTTTGGAGGAGGAAGTGCTGCTTCATCTCTGTTCTCCCTATAATCCTTCTATTCTATTTTTTTAATATTACTTAGCTGTAGTTATTAGCTTACTAGTTTTAATAGGACTCTGTGAAGGAAGAACTGTCTCTTCATTTGTTTGCACAGGACACAATGGGACCCTGGGCTCAGCTGGACCTCTAACTTCTACCAGAATGTCAACCTAATTATTACTCACTTCACACTGCAGAAGAATATGGAAAATGAATTATTTGTTTATTTAAGCAAATCCTAAATAGCCTAGATGGCAAAATTTGCATGAATTATATATTGCCTCAAAGTGACTCTTTACATTTTCTGCTTATTCCAGTGCAGGTGACTGAGCTGCAGATACTGGATATTGCAGATGTTGGATATTGTGTATTCCCATTGCGCCAAAATTAAACATGTCCCAGCTTTGGAAAAGATGAAGCCACAGAGGTCAAACTAGAGTTCTGTTTAGCCCAGTGTTTTGTGTCTTTTGGTAACTCAACACAATGAGCTACTGGTTAAGGAGGGTCTGTGGTTGAGGGGTTTCTTCAGCCAGACCTGGGATCTGCATGATTGCTTTTAATAGCTTTTGATTGGACTTTCTCTAAAGGATTTGTCTAATTGACTTTTTGCACAATTTTAGTATTTTTGGCGTCTTTCATATCCTGTGACAATGCATGCAGTAGGTAACGGGAAGAAGCCCTTGTTTGTTTTGAACCTTCTACCTTGTAATTCCATCTGATACTCTGGAACTCTTGTGTTGGCACAGGAGCTCTGCTCATCCACTCCATACAACTTCTGATTTTTAAAGACTGCTAGAGTGCTCCTCTCTCTCCATCCTGAATCATCTCTTTTCAGGATCAGATACCTTCAGGACCAGGTTGGATGGGACCTTAGGCAGTCTGATCTAGTGGGACATGTCCCTACCCATGGCAGGGGGTTTAGAAGTGGATGATCTTTAAGGTCCCTTCCAACCCAAACTATTCTGTGATTCTCTGATTTTTTTTAAAATCTTTTTTCCTTTTCATAAAAGAATCTACTGCATACCTCTGCTTGCTCTTTATGCCTTTTCTGATAAGTCTTTTCCATCCTTTTTGAGAGGAGCTAGCAGAACTGCCCCTAGCAATCAGAATGTGGGGTTTGGGATGGTTGCAATGGCGTTTCACTCTTCTCTAATTCTTCCCTAGTAATTCCTTGGGTTCTGTTTGCCTTCAGCCTGCTGTGGAGCATGGTGGTGACAAAGAAAGAACTGCCACCCTAGGTGATTACTTTGAAATCTTCCCTGAATATTAACAACTAATTTCAAGTCCATTGTTGTATATATAATTAGGGTTGATTCTGCATTGATTGTCATTGAATTTCATCTGCTATTTATTGTGCAGTGTTGTGAACTGCTTTTGCAACTCTGCAGTCATTTTTGGTGTGAGACAGGTGGCAATATCTGCTGATCACCAGACTTGTTTATTTTTAAATTATCCACAGATAACTTTTAAAATACTTTTCCCAGATAAATTAAGATTTGAGCATTTATATCAAGTGGGAATCCCTTCAGTGCCAACTTCCTTCTGTGGAAAAAAATGATAATTTTTACTGCTCTTCATTTTCTACTTTTAACCAGGCTTCCATCAACATAACATGCCTCGTGACACATATTTATTTTGGTACATTTGTGCTGCCTCATGTAGGGTATGCTTATTTTAGATAAAAGTAGAGTGTGTTACAGCAAATTAATCAATGTGGGAACATGTTTAAGTCCATTTTTCCTCATACTTTCTCTACTAGGGTATGTACCAGTTTAATGCAGATGGATTATAACTTAATTTAAGTTGGTATCATAGTACATGAGAAACCTTTATAGAGATGAGCATATGTGGAGCTGACAGTACCATTTAATTCCAAAATCTTGGGGTTGGGGGAGAGGAATCAATAAAACTTATTTTTAAATAAACTAGGGCCTTAAGGCAGCTGTTCAATGTATGAAGTTGCTGCTCT
The DNA here is from genome assembly GCA_013389865.1 of Piaya cayana. NCBI lineage: Eukaryota > Metazoa > Chordata > Aves > Cuculiformes > Coccyzidae > Piaya > Piaya cayana. The sequence goes on along the minus strand of WAAB01023174.1, from coordinate 523,340 downwards.
GAATTTATATTCTCTAGATTTGCCTGAGTCACTGAATTCAGCTAAATATTTCAACATTTAATATAACCCTACTATATATATTTTTTAAGGATCTCGGAAGCTGTCATTTAGGGAACTCTTTCTCTTCATCAGATAATTAAGAGCAATAAACTATAGCAGCCAACTTTAAAGTCAGGATAATGCTGGTCATTCTCTATTGTTATTCAGAAACCAAATGCAAATGATCAGTGACACATGGATGCTTCAAATTTTCAGCTCTGCCTGCTTGCAGACACTTATTTAGCCAGTGAAGCAGACTGGATCTAGGAGGGCTGGGGAGGAAACTTAACAGTCCTCAGAGAAATCACAAGAGAAAATTGCGAAGTTGGAAATCTCTGTGAGTTGAGGAGCTGTGAAGAAGATACAGCTTTTGTCCAAAGTGGGTACTTAAAACTGGGTATTGTCTTACAGTTTGTAGAAGTGAAAAACTTGAGTTTCCCTGCCTTGGTTCAGCTCAGTACGCATGGTCCACTTCACAGTCCTTAGAGAACTGAAGGCCAGGGGTGAGGGGCAAAGAGGAAATAACTGCAAGAAGTGATTGTTCCATGGGACTTTCCATTTCCAGTGGGTGTCCTGGTAAGGAAGCCCCATTTAAATGGGGAAGGAGATGTTTCTGTATTAGTCTGCATATAGACAAATTTATAATGACCACCTGAAAGTTGCTGGGAAACATGGGAAGGTAAATGTAGTTCTGGGAGGAAATTATTGAAGGTAGGTTTGTAGGCTTTTTGCACCACATATGAAACATGGGAGCGGCTGTAGAAATGGCTCCTTGTGCAGAAAATGTAGGTCTGGCTGCCTGCAGGCAAGTGAAAAATTGCAGGATCACGTGATAAATTGTACCTATGCTACAAATGTCATTATAGTATCTAGCAGTAGGGCTTATTTGGGGTTATAGTATTTTATTTTTGATGTTTTTTGTGATTAGTTATGAGAAGGTGTCTGCAGCATTGCAGAGTTAGGAAAGCCCCAAGGCACAGGTAGAGCTGTTCTTACTAACACAGGTTTTTTTTTTAAATGAGTTGTGTGTATACTTCTTTATTTTGTAAAGAAGACGGAGTGTAATGCGACCAAGAGATTCTAGCAGAAAAACAAAAGTGGGACATGGTTTGTGACTACCGATGGAGTCTTGTCTTTGCCTTTTGCTATAGTTGTTCCTCAAACTAGTGCTGTGGCTGTTCTTCCGTTAGCCCAGTGAGACAACTGCGAAGTGTAATATTGATTAGACATAAAAGGGAGAATATCACCCATAGTCCTGCAGTTCTGGTAGGCAAATCCTGCCGTTCCTAGTGCTAATGGCTAAATTATGACCTCAGCCCTGTCAGCCCAAATCTGGCCCTGCTGGAATCAATAATGCAGTTGGAGCTGAGCTATATTTTGCCTTTCATCTCCATTAGGTCAGGGGGTTGACAAAAGAGAGGAGGAATTGGCTGTTTGCCTTGATCTACAGAGATGGCCAAAAGTATGAAAATACAATCTTGTTCACTCACACAAACTACTGAATCTTATCACACTTGTTTTCCTTGTGAAATATTGTTTGAACTGCAGTGATTACTCAGCCACTCTTTTATTTTCATCTGTATTTGATCTATATCCATCCCAGAGGAGGAGGGGAGGTTTTTTTATGCTTAATTAAGTGTAAATAAGTGATTGCTTGTTTCATTTTTCTTGAGTTTTCTGGACTTTCAGTTGTTTATTTATGTGCCTGCTTTTGGTCTGTGCTGGAAAACTGATCTATGGAGGGACCAGCCTCGTTTAAATAAGTGAAAGCTTGATCAAAGCACCAATCGATACACATACACAATTCCTGGGTGCTAAGTAAACTAATGATGTGCTATGCGTACCCTGCCAATAAAAGGTAAAATATGGTTCCTATTTTCCTAATATTACTCTTGGAGCTTTGCAGCTGGAACTAAACTGCTACTTTTCTTGTAAATTGAGTTGTTAAGTGCTCGTGCCAAAATGACAAGAGGTTGCTTGAGAAGTTGGATGGATACAAGGGTTCCTTTGGCCAAATCACTAGGAGCCCAAGTTTAAGTGTATTGTGAGGGTGAAGAATGTATCTGTTGTCGTGTCCGCTGGGTAATGTGGACTGGGTTGGTCACAAGCCATGGAACTCCGAAAGGGATTACCTAAGGCTGAGATTTATACAGGAACTGGAGTCTGTGGAGAGGTTGATGGAGAAGGTACAACAGAAATTGGAGACCTCTTCACTGTTCTTTTCTGACACTTTTTAATCATTTCATTTCCAGTGAAGAGATTGTGAATTCTTAAAGTTGCAGTCTTAGAGAAACATGGAAAGCAGCCACAGACTGTCCTGTAAGAACTAATATGGTATTAAATACAAAGCCTTTTTTTAGCTTCTTACCGGTTATCCAAGATAGTACCAAAACGTACCATTTACAAAGACCTTTAACTTTTGTTATGCTCTACGTAGTTATTCCTAAATTCTTCTGTGTCTTTGGGGGTTTTTGTTTGGTTTGTTCTTTGTCTGGAAGTCCAGCAGATGACCCCCTCTTGCCCTTGTCTGGATTTAATGGATAGGCATGTTCATCTCTCACTAGACGTAGTTCACTTAAGTGAAGATTTTGATCCTTGTTTTTTGCAACCTCTCAATTCTGTAGAGTCAAGTGACTGTACAGGAGTGTCAGCTTTCATTTTTAATACAGAAGAAGTTGTTTCCTGACCTTCTGCTTGGAAATAAACTGCAGTGCACTTCTAAAGTATGTCCTTTGATAATTTCATTGCTATATTCCTTCTTATTTTAGCTTTGATAAAAAGTCTCTGTAGTTCTGCAGGCATTAGACTATTGCTGTAGTTGCAGAGAAAATGTAACAGTAATGCTTCAACATTTAAAAACGTTCGTTTCTGCTGTTGAGTGTTTTTGGAAAAGGAAGTGAAGGCGAACCAAGATGGCTTTCATATTTTTTGTATCATTAATAATAGCTGGTATGTATATGTTCATGATATTTCATACTTGTTATTCTGTGCCTTTGCTTGTGACACAGTTCATGGCAGATCCTTTGGGTTGTGGGCTCTGCGAGCCCTGCCCTGTAGCAATCATTTCGGCAGCTCTTGTGAGAGATAGTTCCTTTCTGTGTTTCCTGGCTGGCATATGGTAGTGGTGCAATGGGGCTGATTTTTTGTGTGGAATCACTGGGGAATTAGCTGCTTGGAGTAAGTTTTAGGAATTGCAGTGTCCTATGCTTTTTGCAAAGCAGCAAGGCGCTATCAGTAGACAGAATTGCTGTGCGTGGAGTTATTGATAATAACAATATTATCACCACTTGTTAAAAAAAGATGAGGTTAATTTTTATTTTTGTTCTAAATATGCATCCATAGGTTTAACCCTGGTGAAGGTTAAAACTGTCCAGTGTCAGGTCTTGGACATCTGAGTTTGAAATGGCCAACTACGGTCAACTGGAGCCAACTACAGTTCGGCTAAATGTTACCATATTAGCAGAAAAATATGGAGGCACCTTTTTTCCCTAAGGATTTAGATACTCTTTCTAGGTTCTGGGTTCTGCCTACTGGGTTGGGGGGAAGCCTAGATGACGGATGTAGATGTTTCTCCTGGGCAGCTTCAGAGAGGCTGGACCCCAGTTTCTCATCTGTGAGACAAGGCTGAAGCAATTGCTGTTGGCCATGGAATACCTAAACTACAGCACTAATGTGACTATGAATAGCTGGCACTTCAACATGGCAGATATTATCTTTGTGAAGTATTTGTTGCTGTAATTTTTTTTCGTTGAGCTTTTTTGTCCCGTAAATCTAAACATTATTATGCCTCTCTGGTCCAAACGGGTAGTTTGGTGTCTATATATGTATTTGTATCAAAAAGATGATTGCATATGGTGATGTGATGGAAAAATAAGCTGTATTACTCCATTTCCCAGGACGAGCAGATGTGTTCAGGGTGACACAAGCCTAAGCCATGAGTCTGTGGTGAAGTCACATTGTTTGGGCGACATGAGAATTGGGTTGAGCAGAGTAGCAGTGGAGACACCGCACAAATGCTTCTGACCATGTGAAGCAAATGGCACGGCAAATCTTTTTGTCTCATGCTGCTGTAAGACATATTGTTGAAATACACATTTGTGTGTTTAAACTTAGTTCTTAAAGTATTACATTTTCTTGACTTGTTTGTGAAACATTACTCTGTGCTAGCAGGTGTCGGAAAGCGTTTTGTGTAGTTGTCTGCCTGCTGTCACTGTAGTTATGAATGGAGAACTCAGCTCAAGTAAAAATGAAATTAATAATGTGGCCCATGATTGTAGCATATATCACTTTTTAATTTGTGTACTAAGTTGTTAAGTTTCCTGCTTGCTGAATATTTTTCTAAAAGGTGCCTATATTATTAAGAAAAACTATGGAAAGTTTTCCTGCACTATTTACGTCATCGGGATGTGCTGCTACTTTAACTTAGGTCAATTAAAATTTAGCGCAATATTTTTTGTCCAATTGGTTTTTGTCTGTTTTACCTAAGTCAACACAATTTACTATTTTCCAACCCAAAAGCAGAAGTTATAACTTGATTAAAACACTGCAAAATAAGGAATAATTTAATATTAATATTTTTCTGGTTTGTTCATATGGAACCATGATAGGACTTGGTTTTATAGTTCTTGATATGCAAAGTGGCCTTATGGACTAATGCTGGTTGAGAACTGAACAGAAGGTGCAGGAGGGTAATTAAAAGTCAGATTTTATGTGTTCAAAACCTATGCTTCCCAGTTTCCTAACAAAGGAATGTAACAGATGTTTTTGTGTTCAGACTTTTATCTTGATAGGTGACACATCATTATCAACAACTGTTGATTAAGAGCATTTAATGCCCTAGGGACGTGACGTTGTAAAGGTGACAAAGCTTTTCATTGGAACACACTTAGATCTCTGTGTTTAAAATTTAAAAGCTGTTATCGGAGTTATGAGAACTCTTTTTTTTTTCCTTTCCTTTTTCTTCACTTTTTTTTAACTCCCCAGAAAAAGCATATGTATTCATTAGCATGAAATATGAACACTGGAAAATGTTACATAAAGGCAGCTAGCTGCTTTTGGCAAGTTTGGTAAAATTAAATGTCCCATTTAACTTCCCACATCCAGCCTTTTATGTTTGCAAGTTATGATGAACTTGAAAAATAATCAGAAGATTGTTGTAATTTTGTTCCTTTTTGTAGTTGTTAAAGTATTTTCTATAACTTTCTCTTGCTTTCAGATGTGAGGATGTGAGTCATCAGATGTTTGATCAATTTTGATACCCTGCAAAGAAATAATGATCAGTAGCTGGGTTTGTAAATTGGGCCACAGCGCGTGACCTTGCACTTTCTCGATGAAAGCCCTATGCCTGGAAGATGTAGGAGGTATTTCAAGAACTGCCTTCACTTTGGTAGAGCCTTTGCCTGTTGCCCTGTTGGCAGAAAATCCCACACAGTACATTTGGTACAATTTAAGTTCTGGATTCGGGGCACTTTCAGTTCATTGTAGGGGTAGGTCTGCTGTGAATGTTGGGTTGTACAACAAGGTAGGAGAGGGAGCCCAGCAATGCTTTGCGAGAAATACTGTAGCTCAGGGAATTCATTAGGTTGGCTTTGATCATCTACAGTTATTGAGGAAAAAAAGTGTATTTTATTTTAAAAGCTTCTTTTTAAAAGGATGCTTTGTAAAATTGCTGCTTTTTATGAAGCATTGGTTTGCTGTTACACTGAACCTATGTCTCAGTTATGTGTTTTTGCTTGTATAAGGCATTTAAGAAAGCAATGTATGAATTCGTTGCTGTCTATAAATTCAAACAAATCCTCAGCTGAACTATTTAGGTGCAATAGACAGACTTTCGGGGGAAGTGGGACTTCATTACATTCCAGAGTATATTTAGATACATTCAAACAATGTTAAAAGTTTTGTTTATCTGACCAATGCTGGAATATCACTGAGTCAAAACAGCAATTAGGGCAAATAAACTGTGCAGATAGAGATATGAATCACTGCAGATTAAGATAAAATCCACTTTTATGACCCTATATACTGGCGTACAACTTTTTGACTTTTTTCCTCTGGAAAAATGATGCTGGAAGATGATTTCTGTCATTGTGACACTAGTTCCCACACCCACCAGATACGGGATGTGGGAAACTGCAAACAGCCAGTGAAAAGCCAGACGAACACGGGGATGTGCATGGGGACAGTGTGTGCATGTGAGCTGCCATGGGACCTGGTCGTAGTCCTGAGATGGCGCTTGGTGCTGGCTGCAAAGCGGCTTTCTCAGGCGGGGATGTTTGGGAATGTTTTATGCGATGGATGCAAGTTCTTTAGCTAGGTGGCTTTGCTGGGATACATAATGGAAGATAACTAGCTGTACAGTGATGAGACCGTCTGTGGCATTTCTCTTCTTTTGATGCTGAAATACAAAGTGCCTTACGTGCTTATCTACCTAAGAAATTAGAGGGGAAAAATCTTGGTAATAGCAGTATTGCATTAGTTGTGGGTGTGATTTGAGAAGCTGGCAGGAAATACTTCTCTTGAGGGGCAAGAGCAGATGAGCAGTGAGGACGGGAGACATTCCATTTTTCACTTGCCTAACACCTACAGTTTCTAACACCTTATAATCTTTGAGGTTGCCTCTCATGACCCATAGAGGCATTATACTGGTGAACCACTGCTCTATTCAGACTGCAGATTTTCAAATAAAATCATAAAATCTGTGTTTTGGTTGTTAAGAGCAAAGTGTACGTGCAGATGTATAGGGTGTTCATGCAGCTGGCTGAGTCTGTAGGGTATGAATGTAGATACCTGTGCTTCTCACATGAGAGTGATTCATAGAATCACCAGGTTGGAAAGGACCCACTGGATTATTGGGTTCAAACATTCCTATCAAACACTAAACTGTGCCTCTCAGCGCCTCATCCACCCATCCCTTAAACACCTCCAGGGAAGGTGAATCAACCACCTCCCTGGGCAGCCTCTGCCAGTGCCCAGTGACCCTTTCTGTGAAAAATTCTTTTCCTGATGTCCAGCCTGACCCTCCCCTGGCAGAGCTTGAGGCCATTCCCTCTCGTCCTGTTCCCTGTCACTTGGGAGAAGAGCCCAGCTCCCTTCTCTCCACAACCTCCTTTCAGGTAGTTGTAGAGAACATCCAAACTGAAGTGAATGCCCTCATGCCCTATAGCAGCTGTGACTGCAGTAAGGAAAGGGCACTGCACATGGCTGTTTCTCATTCAATAGAAGTGAATATGAAATTGATCCTTTTCTTCTTCTGATGTCTAGAGATGTCAAGCTGATCTCCCTGCTAGAATAACTCTTATTTCCCAATTTAGGAGAATGGGTCCTTCCCAGGCTTTTCCCAGAAGCAGGATTTGTTGTGAATTCTCTGCCTGTAGCCCTTGAGCAATGCAGTGAAGGTTTGCTATGGGGTGTGCAGGCGTTATCGTGGTGTGACTAGACTGACAGTCTCTAGACCCTGCCCAGGCTTTCTATTGAAGAGCTGCTGGCCAGCTGTGTCTCCTTATTTGTGCCTTAGTTGCCAAACGTTATTCCATTGCTGCTGATGGGGTGATTGGCATTTCAGATTTGCCCAGAAAAGACAGTTCTTTCATCCTGACCTACAGGGCAGTTGGAGTCCCTAATCAAGGGAAATTACCTCTGCCTTAGTGGAGAGGGAGGTAAAAGCTTCTGAGTCTAGCATCATCTCACAGCAAGGCTTCTTCAGAAATCCTGCTTCAGCATCCCTTAATTGTGCCTTTAGACTTTCCCCCTGAAGTGCTTACCTGGAAGAGTTAAATTAATCACCGAGGCCCAGTGCCGTAGCTGTTTCCCTGTTGTTTTCCTTGCGCTTTGAGATGATCAGCTGTCGGGCCAAGCTGGGCAGCTTGAAATCTGAAACTGTCTCTTGGCACTTTTTTATTGCTCTGAAACGCTGGTGAACAGCATGTAGCATTACACAGTACTGTACCCTGGGTGTTCTAAAAATTGATAAACCCGTTAGGAGAAATGCAGGGCAGGTGAGCTTTCAAATGATGGTTTCTCAGAAATATTAAGTGTGTTTGTGTACCGGAGACCCATTTTTTCCACATGATAAAACTGAGAATGCTTTGGTTCACATAACTGTTTAACTGCAAGTCTTTGTTAGTAGTGCATCTTTTTGTAAGTTTGAGTTAGAAATTTTTTCAGATTTTAATTAAGTGGGTTTTAACTGACCTAAAGGGTAAACCTTCATTCCAAATGTGGGTACAAGAAATACATCTCCTTCTCTCTTTCCATAATTGAGAGATTATAGAAAGCAACAGTTGGAAATATATTTCTGAAATTCTCCTTTTATATCTCTATTTGTTCATTTTGGTCCCGTCTGTCACACTAAAACTCTATGCACTGAATAGTAAATCAGCTGGCTCCATTAAATATTATTGCTTCCTAAAAATATTGAATAGTCTTCTTTCATAGTTAAATATGAATGTTAAGAACTTAGCAATGAATTATTTACCCACTAGTAAGAGCATTATATTAACATCTTCGAGGTTTCTTTAAAAAAGTTGATTTTCATCTCAAACTCTAAATTTCTGCTTGATTTTTTTTTCTTTTTTAAAGTGAACTGAATATCCACGTAGCATCAGTGATGTGAAATTAATATCTTGTGTCTTTATAGTGAAATATTTTTGGAAGATTGTGCTTCCAGCAGGTACCGTTACTATACATTACAGTTATCTTATTTACTAGTACTTACAGAAGTGCTAAATTCTATAGGTGGTCTTGAGTAATTGAAGAATCAAAGGGACGTGCCATGGTCCTACCATTTCTGCAAAAGCACTTAAATTTTACGTGTTTCCATACGTCTCTTTATAGCAGATCAGTCAGACTGTTTTCCAAGTAATGCAAATAATATCTTCCAGCTTTGCCTGAATCAGAATAGCTTTCCCATCTACTAGCTCCGACATGGCTCATCTTGCGACACAGAGTTCACTTCCCAGAATCTAAACTTCTGCTCAGAAAACCCCAAATGTGGAAGGAAGGTCTTCAGTAATGCAACCTCGTGAATCCTGTCCCCCAGCTCCTTCATTCACGTGATCCTCCCCATCGTTTTTCAGTGCAGGTCTGTGGATCGCAGGTCCATGTGAGGCTGTGGTTGCTGTTCTTTTAGTCATAAATTAGATTTGGAGCTTTTTCATTACTGCAGTCTGTAGCAAGGAGCACAGTGCAGGCAGGTGAAATGGGTACTTTCCTCTCGCTTTCCCATCTTGCATTTTGTGACATGTGCTGAAGACTGAAGGCTTACACCTCCTTTTAGACCAGTCTTCCCTAACACTGCGGGAGACCTGAGCCTAAGGAGGGAGCTCTTTAAGCCACATCTTATACTAATACTCCTTTTCCGTATGTAGCTTGGGAATGCCTTGAAGATGCAAGCTAGTAAATACTAAAGATTTATAAATCCTAGATTTCTTGGATGTGATTTTTGAGTTAATAAAGCATCAGTATTAATTTCTGTGTTCTCTTTAAGTGCGTGCATTTATATTTATGCAGACAATTGGAGCTACGTTGGTTGTCAACTGTGGTATTTATCTTACAAAGTGATGGCCCTTTTCTGCCTTGTCTTTTTTCCTAACACAGCTCAGCAATGAACCCTAAACATTGATCAGATCGAGCAAATAGGAATCAATTATCTTTTATGAGGTTAAATGGGCCATAATGAAAAGTCTGTTGATATAGCACATATTTATTATAATTAATTACCTAAAAATGAATGATACTGATATAAAAATAACGTAGTGATATTAGTTTGACCTGAATGCTAAACTTTTTTTGAGGTCACGCTGTTGTATCTCTCTATCTCAGGGAGGAAAGGCAGGGATGGGATAGTTGTATGGTGTGTTCTCAAGGTCTGGGTTAGAGTGTTTGTATTTATGTAGTGATTCATTAGAGAACTCGGCAGGAACTGCCCTAAGTTTTTGTGGTAAGGGTTCTGTGAATTCTACATTTCTGTACATCAGATAATAATATGCAAAGAAATCTCATGAGGAAATGCGCCAGGTCATTTCATTGCTCTGGTAAGTACGAGCTGCTCATTCTGTCGTGGTTTTGATGTTTTGAATCCATTTCCTTTTGTCATCCAACAGCTTCAAGTAACTTTACATTTTCAAGTTTCTTGGGTAGCAGTAGCTTAATTTTAAAATATGTTGAGCTATTCAGAACCCTTTCACTCTTTTCAATTGGATTTATAGGTGATAGAAGCCTCTGGAAATAGGACACACATTTGCCAGATTCCAGGTTCTTCTTGACCTGTAAGTCACACTAATGACCACCAGGAACTGTGCACTTAGCAGAAGAGCAAACTAATTTGATTTCATATGCTGTAAAAATGCAAACCAAGCATAGCTGTAAAGATAATAATGCAAAATGTAACAATAATATTCTGTTACACTAACCCTTCGCCCCAGTGGCATTTAAATCTTAAATATTTATGTTCTTTGAGAGGTATCCTTCAGTATTGGAAAGGGATGCATTCAGTGGAGAAATTTGGGGATGTTTTCATCTTAAGTGACGAGAAATATTTACTGCAGAATTTCATGCTGCTTCTACCTACCTACCAGCTAGTGATTATATCTAAGTGTCAACACTGCTGCGTTACTGTTTAATTTGGTTGGTTTGGGGTTTTTTTAGATACTTGTCTGTAAAGCAAACTGATACTTTAGTTTTTTTCCTTGCTTCCTCTTTTTAATTAAAATTTAATTACATATTCACATTCCACAGTTTGTCATATTTTAGCATTAGTTTTTTCATTTCAAACTATAACCATAACTTTCACACTAGGACAAAACAATTGCCCTTTAATTTCAGATTACAAAATTTTCTTGTTGTGATTGACGTGAACGTACTAAAACCCGGTGAGATGTTTATATTTTCTCTTAGAATGGTGCATAAAACAATAAAGACAGTTTTCATCCTTTCGTTCATGCCCTTTACGTGAAATCAAGACTAGAAGCATATAGACAAATAAGCATTTGTAATCATTCTTTTTCTATGTTGAGCAAATCATCGTGGGTCTGTACGGTTGTGAGTCATTACAGAAGCTGGCAGGCTGTGCAGAGTGACTTCTGCAATGCAGAACATAATGGAGATTCTTAAGCAAAGTGCATAAAGATGTGGGAGTCCCGTATTGATCTGATTTTTCTTAGAATTGTTTAGCTAAGTTCTCAGTCATGTTATCAGTTATTCAATAACCACTGTTATTAGCGTTGTTTTTTTCAGTCACTCTGCATCTGTATGCTGCTACAGTTTCTCTTTATCTTGGTTAGAGTTTTCTTAGAACCTGGATAAGCAACTTTACAAAAGGGATTCTTGGCACACTTGGTCCCCACCAGTCTGGATCACAAGGGCCTCCTAGGATCCTGCACAGGAAAGCCTGAGGAACTGCCCAGGAAAGCTGCCCACACCACCAGAGGTGGGTCCTGGCCTCTTCTCCCAAGTGACAGGTGATAGGACAAGGGGGAATGGCCTCAAGCTGCATCAGGGGAGGTTCAGACTAGATATCAGGAAGAAATTTTTCACTGAAAGGGTCATTGGGCACTGGAACAGGCTGCCCAGGGAGGTGGTGGAGTCTCCTTCCCTGGAGGTGTTTAAAAGACAGGTAGGTGAGGTTCTCAGGGACATAGTTTGGTGGCAGATAGGAGTGGTTGGACTGGATGATCTAAGAGGTCTTTTCCAACATACTGATTCTGTGTTTCTATGAAGCACTGCTCTTGCTTTGCTAGATTCTTGTGCTGATGCCTACCTAACGCTTTCTTTTTGGCGACTTAATAAATCAATAAACAAATGATAACCTCATGTAGCACTCGAGGAGGAGGACTGCATGGAATGTCACAGGGCAGTTTCTAACCGACAGTTTTGTGTTATTGCCTGCTGAATGTCCTGCTGGAATGGAGCATGTTGCGTGCACAAAAATGACTCTCTTCTAATGGTCTGATAATAAGCAGACTCTTAAGACGTAGCTTATTCATATAGTGTAATAAGTTAATCTTGTTAGCGTGGGCTTTATCTAGCTTCATAATTACTGATGTCATTGATTTCCTCTTGGATACTCTTCTTCCTCCAGTTGGGTGCATAGGCTGCAATAACTTCCCTGTGTGTAGGCTGGAGTCAGAAGATACCTCTTCTGCATATCCTCTTTCTGCACAGTTCAGAGCTGGAGAAGTCTGTACGGGGAGTTTGGGGCTCTGGTCCTGAAATGTCAGTTTTTAATGACATGAAAGATGAGTAAGTAATTTGTTGTGGCATAGAGGTGTCCTTATGGCTCAATGGGGTCATAAGTTTATGGCTTATGATGGTATCTTGCAACTGCCCTAGGATGCTGTGCACAGAGAGCAGCTGTGGTGCTTCTCTAGGGGAAGGGGCTCCATGTGACACAGGGCAGGGGACGCTTGGAGCTTTCCCTTCTGTCTGGGCTGCAGCTGCTTTCAAACCCCAGTTTGACTTTTTTTTTTTAACTTTAAGTAAAAAGCAGCAATGAAATTTTATTGAAAGCATTAGCTTTCTCTGCATTACTGCAGCAGAAAATAACTACCAAGAAGATCAGACCAGGCAGTGAGGCTATGATTTGCAACCACAATGCATGGCTTTTCATCTTCATTTTTAAATGCTAGATTGATCCATTAAAATGTATATTTTAATTTTATCAAGAGTGCTAGTCGCAATTAAAGAGCCAGTGAAGGTCAGCAGTAAAAGGCTAGAAAGGGTGGAAGCTGATACCTGAGAACATCAAGATTATAGCTTTCTGCAGTAAAAATGTGAGCATTTGAAATGAGTGTAAATAAAAACTTATTCTTGTCGGACCTTTTTTAAGCTAGGATGTTGAGTTGCTCCCTAGGGAGCTCATTATCTCTTGAGTGTGCTCATCTTTACATGGGCTTCTTTTTGACATTGGGGATGTATCTTGGGCTGTACACAGCTCCTTGCAGTGCTCAGCCACTGTGTGAAGGCTTGTATGTACACTGTGCTCTACGCAATTTTGTCAATCTGTTCCTACTCCTGCTAATCTGGAGAAACCTGTGACTGTGACAGCCTTCAGGAGGTGGTGAAGAGTGAGCTCCCAGCTGGGAACTGTAACTGTTGTGAGAACAGAATTGTAGAATGATTTGCGTTGGAAGGGACCTCAAAGATCATCCAGTTCCAACACCCTTGCCATGGGCAGGGACACCTCCCACAGGATCAAGCTGCTCAAAGCCTCAACCAACCTGGCCTTGGACACCTCTGCAGGGTTGGTGGTTCTGTGACTTTTCTGGATAGCCTATTCCAGTGCCTCACCAGTGAAGAATTTCTTCTTTATCTGATGTAGATCTCTCTTTCAGTTTAAAGCTATTACTCCTTGTCCCATCACTACATGCCCTTCTAAAAGTCCCTCTCCAGCTTCCTTTTAGAACCCTTTCAAGTACTGGGAGCCTGTGGTAATGGTTCCCCGATGCCTTCTATTTTCCAACCATGACAACCCCAACTCTTAGCCTGTCTTCTTAGGAGAGGTGCTTCAGCTCTCTGATCATCTTTGTGGCCTTCTCTGGATCTGCTCCAACGCCTCCCTGTCCGTCTTATATTGGGCCTTGGACTTCATGAGGTTCACGTGGACTCACCTCTCCAGCCTGTCAGGGTTTCTCTGGATGGCATCCCTTGCCTCCAGCAAGTCAACTGCACCACACAGTAATAAATTTGCTGAGGATGTGCTTAGTGGCCCACTGTGCATGTCTCCAACAAAGATGTTTAACAACACCACTGCCAATATCAACCCCTGTGGAATGCTACTTGTCATTGGTCTCCACCTGGACATCAAACCATTTACCACAACTCTTTGTGTGCAACCATCCAGGCAATTCCTTATCTACCGAGTGCTCCATCCATCAAATCCAAGTGTCTCCAATTTAGAGAAAAGGATGCTGTGCAGTACAATGTCAGCTGCTCTGCACAAGTCCGGGTAGATGACTTCAGTTGCTCTTCCCTTACCACTAATGCTGTAACTCCATCATAAAAGGCCACCAAATATGGCAGGTGTGATTTGCCCTTAGTAAAGCCATGTTGGCTGTCATGAATTGCCACTGTATTTACCAGATGCCTCAGCAGAGCTTCTGGAAGGATCTGCCCGATGATCTTGTGAGGCACAGACGTGAGACTGACCAACCTATAGTTCCCCAGGTCTTCTCTTTTTTCCCCCTTTCTAAAACTGGGAGTTGTTTCCTCTTTTCCAGTCCGTGGGACCTTCACTGGACTGCCATGACTTCTCAAATATGATGGATAATGGCTTAGCATCTCTTCTGGTCTTCTCGTACGCTTACAGGTTCCTTAGATGACCTTGCACCTGACCTTCCCTAGAGTAGGTGGTTCTTTGTTCTCCCAGCCCCTTTCTTTGCTTTCTGTGACTTGGACCATGTGGCTTGAGCCCTTGCTGGTAAAGACTGAGGTAAAAAAGTCTTTGTCCACCTCAGCCCTCCCCAGATCCTTGGCAACCAGGTCTCCCATTTCTTTCCGGAGAGGATCCACGTTTTCCTTCATCTCCCCTTTTATCAGTAATGCACCTATAGAAACTTTTCTTGTTACCCTTGGCATCTCTGGCCAGTTTTAGTTCTATTCGGGCTTTAGCTTTCCTAATATGACCCCTGGCTGCTCAGACAATTGCTCTGTATTCCTCTCAGGCTACCTGTCCTTGCTTCCACCCTCTGTAGGCTTCCTACTTTGTGTTTAAGTTTGTCCAGGAGTTCCTTTTCATCCATGCAGGTCTCCTGGTGGTTTTGCCTGAATTCCTCTTTGTTGGGGTACATCCCTCCTGAGCTTGGAGGAGACGATCCTTGAATATTAATGAGCTTTCTTGGACCCCACTTTCCTCTAGGACGTCCCTCTTTGGGCTACTGCAGCTCCAGAGGAGCTTTGTTTGGAAAGATAATTGCTATTTAGAATTGTGGTTACACATACAGCACTGAGGAGCTGTAATATCCCTGCAGTCCCTGTGTTGTCCCACACAGCTTGGTCTTTGGAGAAGAGGCTTTTGTGTGATAAACAGCGATAATATCGATCTGCAGATAATCTACCCCCCAAAGAAAGAAGAAAACAGCAGTAGCAGTGTGTCATCTGCATTTCTTTTAAAAGCCGAAACAATGATCGTGAACAAACAGGGCAGAAATGAAGAGACTGCCTCCGCTTGGGTTTTGTTGCCCTCAGCGTATCCAAAGGAGGAGAGAATTTCTTGATGATTGGTTTGAGAACCTGGAGAATTGTTCTGAAATCTCGATTAGCACACAAGTTTTTCAAGCCTCTCTGGTGCTTTCAGCATGACAGGAATTGGCATTTGCAAGAGAAAGAATCATTGTTTAAATTGTGGTGTGAAATACGTTATTTATCTTATCATTTTCTCTGCCTTCATAACTAAGGTGAATGCATGAAGCTTGCAGTCTTCATTTTGCAGTGCACTATGAGCTTTAGATGAAAAATGAACAGCTGAGGCATTCCTTCCTTTTCAGATTTTGGTGGTGGAAGAAATGCTCTTAATTCTGTAATTCTGTCATTGTTTTTAGGTAAAAGGAGAGTAATTTTCCGGCAAGAAAACTGAATCTACTGGGAACCCATTAGAAAGTGCATAGGATGACACTGCCACTATTTTGATTTAGCATTACATACCCTAACATCTGCATCTAAGGGAACAATAGAGCAAATCTTATTCAATGACATTGAACTGCAGCCAATTCTGTTTGCATTTACTGCCCCTAGCTGAATAGCAAAAAATAATTGCAGCCAATTCCTGAATTAATGTTCCTGTGCCTCTGAGGATTAGAAAATATGTGGGAAAATAAAATACAGTAAACTGCTCATCTACTGGAGTTAATTCTAATAAATCTAGAAGCCAAGAAGCAAAGTCAAGTTAGGGCAGAAATTTTTAATAAATATTTCTGTTCAGTAAATCAGATGATGTATTCATATTAGAGGCTGGTGATTAACTGCGTACCATCACACTGACAAGTAGGCATGATATTGGACAGGAGGTATTAAAATCCATCATTTTTATATCAGTGGGGACAGATAACTTGTATCCAAGAGTTCTGGCAGAGCTGAGGAGTTGATTTCCACTAAGGATGAGTGCTGCTAAATTGTTTTGAAGGAGATGCCTACCCAGCTGAGAGGCAGGATATGAGTCTGCTCGCTCCTGTTCTGAGGCTCTTGTCTCTCCAGCTCTGTGAGACTGGAGGTCCAGTGTTTCACGTTTAAAGACCAGGAATTAGGTGTAAAACTACATACCTTGTAAGTGCAATAGTGCAGACATTGTTGTTTGAACCTGTGCTTTATGCAACCAACCTCAAGCCATATAAAACTCTCTGGTCTCAGGGGAATTTTGGATGGCCTCCTGCAGTGGTTGTGCAGGAGAATGATAGTGTTGTATTAAAATCTAGGAATATGATTAGTGGATCACTTATTTTTCTCTCCATGTTGTGAATCATTGCTGTAACCGGAAATCTTCAATCTGAAGAAAACCCTCTACTTCACATTCTCTTCCTAGGTAACACAACAACAGTTTTTAATACATTTTACAGGGAAACTATTTATCAAAAACCATTTTACACATAATTGCTAAAAATAATTGTCTTTTGAACTGTGTACTACGTGCAGGACTAAGCAGTAACACAAGTCCTTCATTTGCATTTGTAATTCATGCTGCTGTAATTGCACCAGAATAAAATATAAAGCTTTAAATGTCTATCTCTTCCTGTCCCTTAAATCTCTGTGAATAAATGTGATGTTCTTACCCTGACAAGGAAGTTACAGTCTCAGTTGGTTAAATATTTTAAAGCTTGTGGTTAGATCAATATTTCACAGCCCTTTGTAGTGTACATAGGATGTCGCAGGTACTTAGTCTCATTGAAAGCCAGCAATTAGAGTGATACAGACTTTAAAGGTGTGTTCAGAAAAATCATCCTCTAATCAGGTGTGCTGGCTGACAGTGGTTGCATTCTGAGTCAAAGCTCTAGCTAATGCTTAGTGGGCATGTTGCAGCTGTTGAAACAATACGTGTTTGGTTGGTGGAGACATGCCAAGTAAGACTTGCAGCTCCTTATTATGCTTCAGGAACTGTAGCTTTCAACAAACCTCCTGCCCTGCAGTGGCTCAGATCATTGCATTGCTATGTCATGCTGAATAATTCGCAGCATTTAGCACTTAAATTGGCTCATTGCAGACAATCCAATTAGAATAAAGTCTATTATCATTTGGGAACCTTGGGATGAAATAGTGTCGAAGAGATGAGTGCACATGCAGCCGCCTGCACTTCCTATAGCTTCTCTCCAGCCTTGCAGGTCTCGTGTGCTGTGCTGAAGAGGTGCCCAGTGCTTATGGAAGGAAGTTCCTGCTCAGCTCTTACTTGCGAGCTGAATCTTCATCTGAAGATGCATGGGGAAACCCACAGACTTAAGAGAGGCTTGAGGCGCTTCAGCTTTTTGTCTGTTCACGTGTAAAACTTCCTAAGCATTTTTCAATCTGTGAAGCAGAGAAGTGTCACTAGCTGGTGCTGCTGTGTGAGAGCCATAGCTGGTGGAATTCCAAATGGGTCTGCAGAGCTGGGCTGTTTCCCATCCCAGGTTCAGAAAGCCATGCACCCTGCTATGAGTTTTGCTGTTGACCTTTTGCTCAGACTTTGAAAGTCAAGGGCCAGGTTTGAAAGAGATGCAGTGAGGTATGTAGGTGAACTCACAAACTGCCTGAATGATGTAGGCATTTAAATCCCAGGGACTTGTTGGAAATGATGTCTGAGCTGCAAGGCTGCACTGGAAATCCCAACTAGATGTGCATCTTCCTTTAGGTGTCTGTGGTGGGCCTGTTGCTTCTCTCTGCTTTTCTAGGACATGATTTTTTTATTGCACTTATAGATGATAAACTGAGCTCAAGTGATTTTATTTATCCCTCCTCCCCACCTTTTACCCAGCCATGCATGTTCCTCCTGTACCAGTTTTTGAGCTGTACAAAGAACTGACTGGGGAACTGTCCCAGGTTAAAAATTATTCTTTTCTTCAGCTAACTTGAACAGATGACATAGCTAATGCATTTGTATATTTTTGCTTCTATTCAGTAGAAAGCGTAGTAAGATGGATGAGAAAGCTGTAATGTGACCAAGTACCTACACTGAAGTGTTGTATATAAGCTAAAACACTGATGAGAGAATAATAGATGAATATTACATTATAATATTAATATTGATTCCTGATGCTTAGATAAGTCTCTTGGCACTTGCTTCAGCAAGAGAGATAAGGGCCAACTCCATTAGCTGTGGTGAGATTTGGATCTGCTTACCTTTGGATTTCATAAAGTCAGGCGCTTGCATCCTGAGCAGCTGTCGTGCTGAGTCCAACACTGCTGTGCGGACTCAGGGTGAGGGGCGTGAGGAGCTTGAAATGGAGCAGGGAGTTTGGCAGCGAGAGCATTCTTCAAGCAGGGAGTTCAGATGTGTTTTCTGTGTATCGTTCATCTTGTTGAAAGGTTTTTCTTTACGTACTGTAGATCCAACTGTGTGTCTAAACATACACGCATGTAATAATATTTTATCAGCCCTGAAAAATGCAGACGGGGATAGATTTTTGTGGTGCTTTGTATTTAAGTATTTGCCTTTTTCCTTGGTGACAGTAAAGAAATTCTTCACAGAATAACAGTAAGAACATTAATCTTTCTATCCACAGAGGTATTTCATGCACAGGGTTTGGTGTGCAATAGCCACGTATTACTGAAACCACTTTGATAATAAAAACCACCTTCTATTTTTTTTAAAAAAGGCAAGCATATGTATTTACTGGATGACATTTATACACTGTGACATATTGAAAAGTAGTGTATTAATATATTCATTATAAGGATGTCATCTACATGTTAGACTACCCCTGAACTTGTCTTTTAAGCAGCTCAACGTTTGTGGCTGGAGGTAGCTGTTTAATATGGACCAACTAATTTTGCTGCAGCAGTTGGACTGGTTTTGGTGCCCGGTCTCATGGCACCTGAGATTAAATGCTTTCGCTTTTAAGCCTTAAACAGCTAAGTGCAGCTGAAACATGCCTCCTATCCTCTGTTGGATCATCAGTTGCAGAGGAGCGTTCCCTTACACGCAAAAGCTTTTTTTTGTTCTGCAGGAAAACTTTAAAATATAATTACCTCAGAGGCTCAGTTTTATGTTGCACCGGAGGTAGTTCAAGCACGTGTGGCCCTGGGACAGCTTGGTCCTGCCCTCCACCCCAGCCGCGTGCTGCTGGCTCTCCTTGGGCTGGGCTTGGCTGACCACCTTGTAGTCTTTTGAGGAAGAACACACCTTAGGCAAAAAAGTGAGTAGTTTCATGCTCCTGTGGGATCAACCACACAGCCAGAGCTGCGAAAGAGGGTGGTCGGTACACAGGAGGAGAAGGTCTAGTCCTCTTAGTAGCAATCCTTCGTCAGGACAGTTCAAGCACACGTTTGGGTCTTGCCCTTGGAAACTACTGCTTGTGCCACCCAGTATTTCATTGTGCTTGGTACTTGGTCACTGCACTAGGAGCCCTGCAGAGCTGAAAGAAAGCAGAGTTCTTAAAATGGAATGTAAGAATGTATAATTGGACTGTGGGAGAACTGCTTTGTGTTGGGATGGGAGTAACGCTTTGAGGGAAGTGGGTGGTACCAAGGAGCAGCGTTTCTGTAGCATGACCTTGCCCTCAGTGTAGCTCTGGGGAGAGGGGTGAAGGGACGGCAAGGTGGAGGGAACGCTGGCTGGGAAAGCATCTCAGCACTTGTTTCTTTCTTCCCTGCTCCCCATGCCAGGCAGATGAGTCTGTTGGGTGCAGTGCTGGTGCCATCATAAAGACTGCAAGAGGCACTGGTCTTCTGCTGCTCTGGTGCTTCGTGGCTACATTTCATATACCTATTAGTGAGAACTGAGGAGGTTGCTACAAGTCTGCTGGGTGTTCATTGCTCTAAAATGTGGGAAAGATGTAAAGTTTATTTGATTAGGAAGCCTATTTGTTCATTCAATGGTGATTAGCTTCAGAGCAGTTGGTTGGGTTTTGGTTTTAATTTGTACATTCAGAATCTCCCATAGAATAGTCAATTAAAGAAAACATACTTAAAGAACACTTACTTTTAACTGTCCTAAAAATAGAGGTTTAGATTGAAAGTGTTATCTCAACTTTAACTACACAGTAGCGTAAGCTGTAACAGCGTGGTGATAGCTGGGGTGATGCGGCAGGTAATGAATCTTCAGTTGGATATGAACTTTATTATCCAATGTATGGTTTCAGCTTGAGTCTCTCTCTTGTTGTCACAAGAGTAGCATTTGCATAATTAAATAAATGATCCTAAAACTGTCTGCTCCTGTGTGGCTGTGAAATACAACACTGCTTTCTGTCAGTGCTCGAGCTCATCCTCATGGATTATTGGAAAATGCATCACAGAAAATTAACATCAAACCTTTGGACTCTATGAAATATACAGTAAGCAGAGGAATTACTGAACCAACAGCCTGGGCTTTGTTTCTCATCTCACTTAATTGATTTTATCAGCAATTTTTCATTGAGTAGAAGAACTGAAAAGGCTATTTTGAGGGAATTTTCACACTGGCTACAAGAAAGAAAACCTGTGCAGTGGTAAGGCAGACGGAAGGCATTAGATATTCTTGCAAGAGCGGGGAGGCGAACTTGCGTTCCTGCTTTTTATTTACTTTCAGTATTTCATGAAGCAGATTATGCTAAGACTCATTGCAGTGTATTAACATCAAAAGACATTTCAAGGGTGTAGTTTCCACTCATTTCTTGTGTGGGATTTTTATTATTTATTTCTATCCTGTGTCTGTTGTTGCTAAGGCTACATTTTCTGGTTTTAATTGAAAAATTCAGTGCAGCCTGAGCACTGGTGCGTTCCCATTGCCATGCCCTGGAGAACACTGGCCTGCCATAGGTGTGCTCCACAAGTGTTAGCTCTTTAGCTCGGGATATACACCTGGAATCCTTTTAATTCTGGAATTCCTTGAGTCAGTCCCTTGTTTTGGCCAAAACAGGTTTAGAAGTAAAGTAGCATTATTTTTGTCATTTATTTTTCCAGTTTGGTTTTTGTTGTTGTTGTAGTAAGGGTGACTGTGAGCGGTTGCAGCAAAGTGGAATCCCAGAGCCTTCGCCTCCAAAACATTGTCCTTGCTCAAGAATTCACTGCAGCTGGAGGAGGGTAACTTTAGCTGTTAGCAATGCTGGCAAAGTGCAGGAGCAGCCATATTACTAAGAATGCTTTAGAAAATAAGGGAAGACATTAGCTCTTTGGGATGCTTCTGTGGCTGGGAGGGAGACCGAGGTTTAGGTTTTGTGCTTCACTTTGAGGTACAAAATGAATGAACAAATTCATGCTGGACTTCACAAATGAGTTTTCCTAGTGGGAAGAAGCAGCCATTTGGTGCACTGAGCACAGGAAAATAGTGGAGCAGCAAAGGAATATCAGTGGCATTGATGTTCTCCTTCTGCCCTCATCCAGCACCCAATTAGGCCCATGGGAGAGGTTCAACAGGATGTGTACTGGGCACATACACCACTTGTGAGCTGTGACACAGGCAGTGGCACTTCTTGAGGAGAAAAAAAGGAAAGAAACACTGCTAAGATGTCATATGTGTTTCTAAGCGTTCTGTAAAGGTGTCAACTGTACCATGATATTTTCCAGACGTAATAGAATGTCACAGTTCTACCAAAAATCTGTGATTGATTGCCACTATAATGAAAGCCAATGTACATTGATGTACACATTTTAAACTCTTTTTGCCTTTATGCTTTTCTTGTTTAACCTGACATTTCTGGTTACTGTATCTAGGTGCCTAAATATGTCAAATGCTTATAGTGCGTAAAGAGCTTTTTTAAAAAAAGTAACGCTAATCCTGTTTGAACCTGCAATTTCTTGAAGGTTTTTCTCCACTATTGGACTTGGTATTCTATTTAAAAGAAGAATATAAAATGCTTCTATGTGGCTTGTGAAAAGAGCATGACTGATCTATAACAGTAGTCTGATCCTTTTTTTTAAAAAATCAATTGACTGAATTCAGCTTGTTCATCCTAGACCTATTCCCTAAGACATAGAACAAACATTTAGTTGAAAAGTGAACAGCTTATTCAATTTCCATATGTTTTTAATTGTCTGTTTCCTCTGAGAAAAGACCATTAGCTGAACCAAATTACAGTTTGGATGTGAATTTTTCAGCATGGATCTCTGCCCAAAAGGTGATAAATTAGATGCTAAACTGTCTTTGATAGTGACCTCAGAGATTAACACAAAACAGTTTTGAAAACAGAAGGAAAGATTTGTTAGCCCGTCAGTGACTGTCAGGTTTGGGCATCATAAATTCCTGCAGTACTTGCCTCATTGGAAGCGAATAACAATAAATAGGAGAAATTCAAGCAAAGTTAACCCTTTGGCATCCCCACAGATCTTGAAATTAAACTTGAGCAGTGGTAATGTTGAAATTATAAGGAGACACAGACCCTGTTGTGGGCTACTGTTTGCTGTTTAGATTTTTGGTACTTTTGGTGCAGGAGCACGTAGAGGGCTGGTGGGAATCTATAAAGAATACGATAGCTGTAAGCCTGGGGGGGCTTCAGGTTACAAATAAAGCAATAACAAAATACAACTGAACAATTAAATCTCAAGTCCTCTGTGGCTTTTGTTCTCGTGTTTTGATTTTATGCATCAACACAAGTAATAGAGAGGTATGTTTTTCCTCCAGCACTTTTAACAGCCCTCAAGTTAAATGAGAAGCATTCAGGTTGTTTTGTGCAGCTGCATTTGATACATTAAATGCACAGACACGCTGGCTGTATTGACTTGAAAAAGGAGAAGATATGCATTCCTCTAATTTTAGCTGCTTTGTAGTCATTAGGAAAATGTCATCGTTATTATGCTTACATCTGCTATTTGATGATGACCTTTGGTGAATGCTCCCAGTACCTCCCAGCCCATTAACATTTGCCGCTGTGTGATCATGGTTTTACTGCAGTGTGGCCCATCTCAGTGGTGGTGGTAGAGTCTAGATATGGCCAGTGTAGGACTCTAATTGATATCCTTAGCCCGGCTTTAAGTGATGCTCGCAGCTGGATCTTGCTTCTAGGATGAAACTGGGAAGGAACTCACTTCTGAAGGACAGTCATTCTCCTCTGTTAAACATTTTTCCCTTTAGAGAAAATGTCTTCTCATTCAAGGGATTTGAAGAGAGCCTGGGCACGACACTCGAGTGGATAATCTTTGCAGCTGCCTTTTTCAGCAAACCTCTGGGGAGAAGGGGGTGAAACAAGCGTCTGGGAAGCCAGAAGACAGGATATTTCTTCAGACAAGTTGAGAAATAATCAGGGGCTGTGGGAGGCTTCTCAGGATGGGAATGAAAAGGAACAGATGGATTCTGGAGATTACCCAGTGGGATTTAGTGACCACGTCAACATGTCGGGCTGGGGGGAGGTTATTCAGTTTTAAGAAGTGCTCTGATTGCTTTTATTTAAGGCAGCCCTAAAAGTAACGACAAGGCTGATAGTTTGCAAGGGTTTGTCTAGGTCAGCCTCAAGTAAATGTGCAAGTAGTAAAGAGAGGGGAGCTGCTGGTGAGCAAATAGTACCTGTTACTTTGAAGAAAAACATTGGATTTGAGATCATCATGGAGCACCTGGGAACTCTCATTTGTTGAATTAAAGAAGAACCCTAAAAGTAACGACAAGGGAGATCGTTGGGATTCAAGGCTTGAAGCTTTGTTCCACATCTCCTTTTTGTGGTATTACATTGTTTAAATCCCTGTCTTCGTATTTCAGTGTCTTGGTCAGGTGTGAGAGTAGCTGGTTTGGAGCAGTGCTGCTCTCAACAGAGAGGTGAATTCAAGTCCAGTGCTAACTTATCTGCTAAAGTGAAGGAAAGAGATCACAGTTTTCTGATATTTGAAGAGGGCAAAATATTTATACCTTTCTGAGTGAGGTCCTTTTTGTAATGACATGGCTTTGTTCTTAAAAGAAATAGTTACATTTTCTTCTGCAACAAAAGGATGATAAAACCCACCAACTAGCCAGATTATTTCTGGTTTCCCAAGAAGAGTTGAATATGCCGAATTCTTTAGTAGATTCATTAAAAAGAAAAAAAGTAAGAATGTTTGGGGTTTTTTAATAAGAAAAAGGGAATCATTGCACCTGTTTTTAAAAAGGGTAGCAAGGAGGACCCTGGGAACTACTGAGCTGCCAGCCTCACCTTTATGCCTGGGAAGATCATGGAACAGACACTCCTAGGAGCCCAACTAAGGCCTGTGGAGAACAGGGAGGTGATTTGAGACCACCAGCATGACTTCTTTAAAAGCAAGTCCCCTGACCAGCCTAGTGGCTTTCTTTTGTTTAAGTCCTTTGACACAGTCCTCCACAACATCCTTCTCTCTAAAGAGACTCAGATTGGATAGGAAGACTGTTTGATAGATCAGATATTGGTTGGATCGTCACATTCAGATGGTAACAGTCAATGGCTCGATATTCAGATGAAGACTGGTGATGAATGGTGTCCCTCAGGAGTCTGTACTGGGACCAGTACTGTTTAATATCTCTATCAGTGGCACAGAGGCTGGGATTGAGTACACCCTTCAGTGAGTTTACTGATGACACCAAGCAATGCGGCACACTCAACACACTGAAGGCAAGGGATGGCATCCAGAGGGACCTAGACAAGCTTGAGAAGTGGGCCCATGTGGGCCTTGTGAGGTTCAGCAAGGACAAGTGCAAAGTCTTGCAGGCCAGGGTGACTCCCAGCATCAATACAGTGTCAAGAACTGAGGGGAATGAAGGGATGGAGTGTAGCCCTGAAAAGAAGGACTTTTGGGGTACTTGTTGATGAAAAGCTGGACATGACCTGACAATGTGCAGTTGCAGCCCAGAAAGCCAACTGTATTCTAGGCTGTATCAAAAGCAGCTTGGCCAGGAGGTCAAGGCAGGTGACTTTGCCCCTCTGTGCCACTCTTGTGAGACTCCACCTAGAGTTCTGCATCCAACTCTGGACCCTCAGCAGAAGAAAGACGTGGACCTGTTGGAGTGGGTCCAGAAGAGGTTATAAAAATGGACAGAAGGCTGGAGCAACTCCCTTGTGAGGAAAGGCTTGAGGGAGTTGGGTTTGTGCAGCCTGGGGAAGAGAGGGCTGTGAGGAGACCTTACTGCAGTCTATCAGTACTTAAAGGAGGCCAACATGAAAAATGGGACAGACTCTTTTGCAGGGCCTTTAGTGATAGGACAAGGGGTAACAGCTGTAAACTAACAGAGGGGAGAATTTGACTAGCTAGAAAGAAAACATTTCTTTGCAAGAAGGGTGGTGAAGCTCTAGCCTGGGTTGCCCAGAGCAGTGATTGATGCCTCAGCCTGGAAACCCCCAAGGTTAAGTTGAATGGAGCTCTGAGCAAGCTGATCTGGTTGATGTCCATGCGTATTGCAGGGTGCTTAGAAGAGGTTGACCTTTAGAGGTCCCTTCCAATTCATTCTAGGAGTCAGTGTTTCTTAGCTTAGAATGTAGAACCATACCCATCAGACATTGAACAGCACAGCAAAGACACAAAGGACAGGGGGAGACGCATTAATCTTCTGCTCTCTTCCTGATGACCCTGTTCTATACAGTTGTGGGATTCCTATGTATTTTTCCAACCTATTTTTAGAAATGGTTATTCTTTTGTTTCTTGTTGCTTGGCAAAGCCACTTGAATGAAGAAAATCTCTGCAGATAAGTGATTATAATTACATAGAAGCAAGTGCCTACAGGGCGATGCTAAGAAATGACTTGAAAGGCTTGTGAAATAGTTTGGATTGATTGGCTGGATTGGTAAGCCACTCTAAAAGCATAATGAAGAGCAAATGTAAATAAAATGGGAAATACTAGTCTCAAAGACGGGTAGCACTGGTGTCCATTCTGCTCAGAATGGACTATAAAAGGCTTGTAGCTTTTTGTGTAAATCACACTCCCTTCAGCTTTGTGAAAGCTTTTGGTGGAGCTTTTGAATCTTAAACAGACAAAGCAATCATATGAGATGTAGCTTTTTTTTTTTTTTCCTTTTCTCCTCCATGGGCACACACCAGTCACCAGGCATAGCAGCAGAGGCTGAACAGACAGCGACAGTCCTCACTGCCTGGGTCACTGCTATTGATCTATTTTATTATACAGTTCACTCTTGGATGTTTTGCACTTGTAATGACCCACTTTCTGTATTACTGAATATCATTTCTAATCCGCAAGAGCCTCGTTGGGATTTTCTGTGTCTATTTCCATTTTCAGCTTTGGTGACAGCGTCACACAATAGATACAACTCATGAACATCTGAGTTAAAACTCCTCTTCAGACTACAACTGGATTTAGTGCTGATGGTGTTTGTCAGGTTGACTTTTGTAGTGGTAATGGCCAAAATTTTGTGCTGTTGTAATACAAGAACAATAAAATGTTTGTTTGAGACTGAAATCCCACTTGACCCTCTTGTCTCCATTTGTAGTTGGATTTTTATCAGAATTTCAATGGACACCCTTTTCTCTGTAATTGATTTGGGACAAATCTGTTTGGTCATATGGCTGATGTCTACATTTGGAATTGACTTTTGTAGCACTAGTGGCTTTGAATGAGTGAGTGTTCTTTCCAAACTTCCTTGTGTATTTATTAGCAGTCCCTAAACCCATTGCAATTACTGACTAAAC
Source organism: Piaya cayana (assembly GCA_013389865.1). Lineage (NCBI taxonomy): Eukaryota > Metazoa > Chordata > Aves > Cuculiformes > Coccyzidae > Piaya > Piaya cayana. The sequence continues at coordinate 496,637 of WAAB01023174.1, read as the reverse complement.
ACGTTTTTTCATCTTTACAAACTGCTGGTGCTACTAAGAAGCTTTCAGGCAATGTAAAGGAAGAAAAAAGAATCCTTGATCTTAATTTTGAGCGAGAACAGATTTTTTGCAGCAAGTCCTTAATGATAACCTGGAGGAAACTAGCGTTTTGTCCTACTCGCTATCCCATATTGGTTTCCTGTTGAAATCAAGATTAATTTTGATGTGATGTCTACTACAGTGTTCTGCTTCCTTCCTTAGGTGGTTTACATCAACTGTTATCCATGTCCTTACAGTACTGTTAGGTTCTTATGGTTTAGATCTGACTGGTTTTTTGTGGTGAATTTGCAAACAGCTGAGAGTTTCACTGGAAGCGTCACCAGGGTTGTTATTGCAAATGTTGAGAAGACACGAGCATCAATCTGGTGGACAGATTGTAAAATTTTGATTTGGGGCAAGTGAAAACTCCTAGCTGCAGTTTTGCATTATGCTTTTCTTACACTTCTGTAACTGGTACATAATTTTGACCTGAACAGTTGAAATATCTTAATTCAAAATGCTAAAATTGGCTAATTCTACTTGTGGAGAAAGGGAGAAGCTTTGTTCCACTCCAGCCTCCCCTTGCCCACTTCCAGTCAAGGTATCTGCCAAACTTGTCTCAAATTGCAGACGTGTGACCCCAAGCTGTGGTGGCAGGGGGGGTCCCACAGAAGGCAGATGTTTGCAGCTGTGCTGAACCTGTCCTGGCAGCGGTGTGGAGACCAGCCTGTTTTTCCCCAGGCCTCTAGGGACAAACCCCAATATCAGTACTGATCAGTGCTGGTCTTTGGAGTTTGGGGCGGCTTCTGGGGCCAAGAACTGTCAGGATGGAGGAGGACAGTGAGAAGCCCATTTGTTCTGTGTCAGGAGGAGGATCTGTTCACTCAAGCAACCTTAGCTTGGAATTGCCTTCCTCCAGCGGATTGTCAGTTGGTATCTGCCGGCATTCGAGACCGTGGCAGGCTCATCTATCACCTGCGCTTTTGCTCACTGTGCTGATTGCAGAGATTGTGATAAACTTAATCTAGGGTGGGAAGTCTATTTTCCCTGGAACCAGTCAATAAGCCGTATATATTCTCGTGCACAGGCCTACAGACCATGAGATGATGCATTAACAAATCCCTAAATAGGTGGCTTGCCTTAAACTTAATGAGCGCTTCTCATATATATGGGGAACGTAGCCACAGAGCTCTTTCAATACAGCCAGCTTCAGCTTTTTTTCTGTGAAATTCATCACTCGATGCATCTCTCACGTCTACTCTGGCATGGTACAGTCAGAAGCATGTAGCCCAAAAAGACATTGACTCAAAACATGCCTCTGTCCTGCTTTACTGCTTCCCCCTTTGAATCCACAGTTGTGGGACTGACTTGCTGATCCCTCTGTGTCAGCTTCATCAGACACATCTCTAGCAGCAGCCCAGGAGCCAGGTCACTGTCAGGTGGGTACAAGAGACTCGCCTGTGGTCATATCTGTTGGCATTGCCCCTCCTGGGATAAAACCTTCCAGCAAGGCTGGAGTCAGACTGCAGAGGTTTCCAGCATCTTGTTTTGTTGGAAAACCTTGGCAATGTTCAGTTCCTGCCTCTGTAGAAACAGTGGTGGCAGTGGAGGGGGAGGTGGTGGTGGTTTGTATGGGGAGGTAGAACAGGTTGATTGCAGCCCAAGGGAGCAAAGCATGCAAGGGAAAAGGGTTGAGGTACTGTAATATGTTCGTGCATTGAGGAATTGCCTTAATATACGAGCTGTCTGCCACATTGCACGACTTTGTTTCAGAAGCCTCTCCTTTCGCTAGCTGGTTTGTAAATGCATAAAACAGAAATGTTTGCAAACCAAGTGCTTGCAGTTTGCGCAGATCCATATCACACATTAAGCATTCGCCAGGACCGCTGACACATGGCTCTCCAAGCAGCCAGCTGGCCAGTGCCATATATAAAAGTTTTGGCAAAATTGTAGAAACAGATTTTGCTTGGGAGAGAAAGATGCACTGGCTTGAATGTGTCTGAAGAACAAGGTGGAGTCACAGAAACAAAACCCAGCATTCCCATCCCCAGCTCTCCCTGCTGTCCTGCATCTCAAGCATTTTGGAAAGTGATGTAGTTGTTCTAGTGACTCCTCCAAGCGTACAAAGACACGCACGAACAGGCTTGTAGTGTATCTGCTTTCTAGCACTAAGGCTATGAGGCTATTTGAAGGTCTGAACCTTAATATTACATGGTATTCTGTGCATACACCCTTTTGCTCGCGTAAGACTTTGAAAGTAGGTCCGAAATGACCTGCAATGAGAAACAGACTAGCTCTCAAAGGGACTGCTGGTGTGAATTGGTGTGGATGTTTTGTGTGAGCCTCTGTGATATGAAGTGCTATTGCAATATATTGGACTGTGTGCTTTTCTTCTGCTCTGAGCCTGCCCCTGGTGGAGGCAGCCGCTGCTCATACCAGTATGTACTGGTATTGTTGGCGTGCACAGTTATCACTTGGAAGACTGTAACCCAAAAATAGATAATGCTTGTGTCTGGATAGGGATTCCTTTCCTTTTTTCTACTTAAAGTGCAAATACAAGCTGTATTGTTGTCAGGTAACCTTTTTCTTTTTTTTTCGGACCATAAAGGGAGATTTCATCTCAGCAGTTTCCTAGGTAGAATTCTTCATGGCATTTATTTGGTGAAAAAGGGACTTATTTCCCATCTTGAAGCCATTCTTGACAGTATTGTGCCACCTATATGAGACTGAAAAATATAAGCACTAGAAAATAATGTGAGTCAGATTATAATTGCTTGAGAATAGGCAGGATGAGAAGAAGGTTGGAAAGCTCAGATGATAGTGCAGTTCCCAAGGGAAAAACAAACACTGGATGTCACCTTCTTGAGTTCTTGTCTGGAGACGGATGAATTTGGGGGTAAAGCAGGGAAGCAGCAGCAGGACTGGGTGTGCTGTGTTTTACTCCATGTGTCTCAAAGAGATGCTGCATTCTTGGTGATGTCCCTTTCCTGCCAGAGCATCCCATCAGACTCATGTTCTGGAATTACCCATCATCATCTGCCTGCTAGTGTCACATTTCCAGGTACTCCCTCCCAGCTATAAAAGGATCCCTTTCTGCTAGTTTTCTCTCTCTCTTCCTAGTTGTCTCCTAGCTGTACCACCTGCTGTTGCTGGTCTGCACCCTAGATTTATTTTTTTTTTCTTTAAAGAAGACAGCAACATCATGGTTGCCCTAAGAGCCACCCTGCACTTGTAGGCTTTCTGTATGGGGAGCAGTAGAGGCCTTCAGCCGAGCTGGAGACCTCGGCTGACCGCTGGTGGGGAGCTCAGCTGTGCTGGCTTGATGGCAAACTGCCATGTAAAGTACCTGGGCTTAAATTGTCAAGGAAATTTATTCAGTTTCAATTAATCTGAGAAAATACTTTAGAAGCTTATGTGAGAATGTAAAAGGTTTTCACTTGATGAGACTCCTGATGCAGTCAAATGCCATGAATCTTCCCCATTGCTGGGGAATGTGGATGCCTCTGTGCAGCTGGAAGGGCAGGAGTCACATACAGGGTCCCTGTCATTACAGGACCAAATGTCCAGGGATTGGGAGGAGGGAGAAATGGGGCGACCTCTTTTGACAGTTACCCAGGTGTCAGATGAGCTCTGGGTCACTTAACTGCCCTTGAAGTCTGTTTCTGAGAACTCAGAAGCCTGATTTGGGTGTAAGAGAGTTTAGGATTATTTAAGGACAGGAAGCTCTACTGGGTGTGGGATCAGCTCGGTCTCATTTCCCCCACATGTGTTAATATTTTCCTCTGGTTAATATTTAAATAGCCTGGTGATTATGTCAAAGGAAATGAGATTGAACTATTGGTGATGTTGCTGAGGAACAGAAAGGCTCAGAGTGAGCGAGAATAACAACTTTTAATTGGTTGGGGGGTAGGGCATGTTTGCTTCGTTTTTTTAATTGTTATTACTTATTTTTATTGGAAATCATAGCTTCCAATAAAGTTTCACTAGGAAGCCAGCATACAGGGAACTTTGCAGGTAGTGGCAGTTTTGCACTTGTTAATGACTGCAGACCTGGTACGTCTGTTTGTTGCTTGATAACATCCTCAGCTTGCCGTAGCAGAACCATGTTCATTTTTGGTGCTGGAACTCATGTATTGAGATGAGGGGAGAGGGACTGTCCTGTAACTGGTGGAAGGCTGATCCACTCAGTGGGAAGGAGGAGGACAGGACCATGGCAGCTGTGTCTTCAGAATGCAGCAAAGGAGTTGTCTCCTACTCTGCTTTCCTTCCATAATCCCTGACTTTAATGGATGTTTTCCCTATGATTTATTTTTCTTTTATTAAACACTAAGGCTGTTTAAAATGAATCCATTGTAATCCATGCAGCAAAGCCGCGTGAGTTCCTCATGATGCCTGTTGGGTTGGGTTTTTTGAATGAAGATCGCTAATCTTTTATCTGTTTGTGTCTTCCGATTAAATTCTTACAGCCAGGATTATCTCCTCTCAGGGTAGCTGTGTCAACAGTTCATTTCTTGAGACAGTGGCCAAACAGAAAAATAAAAGAGAAGAGGTTGGAGATGGGAAATGGATTGAGCCTAAAAGAAAAATAGTGTTAATTCATGCTGGAATTTAAAACAAACCAATAACTTCTCAACTGAGCGAAATATTCCTTTAAAGAATATTCTTAATCCTTATCCAAAATGTAGCTCCAATGCAAAAATACTTAGTTCTTCAAGACAAAAAATAGTACTTAAGGCTGGTTGAAGTGAGAATGTTAGCTTTTCACATTTATTTCAGCTGAAAATTTTCATCAAATTAGGGTGGTTTGAATTTATTGGTGGAGCCAAATTCTAACTGGCCTTTTTCAGTGAATAAATTCTGTATGTGAACAAACCCCACAGACCAACTCATGTGCATCCATGGCAAATCCTGCTACCTTTGTCTTCTGCTGAGAATAAAGTAACATTTACAAGGGAAGAAAGGAGATCCAAGTGAATGAATGCTACAGGGAGGGACAGAGGGGTTCAGCAATCCCATCTTTCTAATTGCAGATCAGGTAGGGGTGGGGTTGGTAGCAGGGTAAGAATACTACAGTTAAAGGGAACCATCTGTTTTTCTGTTAGGAGGAGGGTGGCAAGAAATGGCTGAGACCAGGCATCAGCCACTGTCTGCCTGTGGCTTACCAGAGGCAGTGGACGGTGATGAGAACCAGCCGTGGTGAAGAAGCCCTGCAGAATTTGTTGGCATTTCATCCACCTATGAATCTGCCTCTTCACACTGAGGTCAGGGAATAACAGCCCTGTGTTTAGGAAAGGCTTGTGTACCGGAGGAAATTGTTCTATGAATTGCCATTGAGGCTTTAAAAAACTTGTATCACCTTGATCCAGGAAACTGAGTGGTATTCAATAATCTTAGACTATGCCCTGGAGAGATGTCTCCAAGAACAGAAGCCAAGAATAATTAAATTTATGGATGACTTCTTTTCTTTCTTTTTGGTTATGCTGCAGGAACAGTAAAAGTTTTATGGGATTCATAAACCTGACTGGCACCTACCGTTCCCCAAACCTGAAGGATCACTGTATATTACAGTGCTGGGCAGTGATCAATAGTACGATAACAGTGGTTATGAAAGGCTTAAAACTCAAAAGATGCACTAATGAGAAAGCACATTTTGCATCTTAATTAAGCTCCAGTAGCCTGAGGACTGGTGAAGGGGAACTCTTTTCTCTTTGGTTGATCTTGCATTCTGTCAGACACTAGAGTTGAAGACCAAAGCTATGACCTTAAGTGAAAGGCTGCTATAAAAACAAGGTTTAGGATGCTCCGAGTGTAGTGGGATGGCCCAGTGAGTGAGTGGATTGGGGTCAGGCCATGTTCAGTCTCCAGCTTTCAGAAGTTAACTCTCCAAGAAATCCCCCCACTATAGATATTTGAAGGCTTGAACTCGCATCTCTCATCGTTTAACAGAACTGTCCCAGTGGCTAGGTCCGAGCTCTCTGTGTACAAGTAGTGCGGACCCTTTCAGTAGGACTTGCTTCTGTGCTGAACAGTAGGTTTACAGAATGACATTAGTTGAATTTGAGGAAATTCCTTCCGAGATGTCAAGTTCTGTGCCAGGAATAACCCGACCACTGGGAGTGGTACACGAACTAATGTTGTAGTCGTCAGTGCTGTCTTGGGCTGGAACATTTATTTGCATCTTTAATAGAAAATTCTTACCAGAACAATATTATTTAAGAATTAAAATGCTGTGGAAATGGCTTAGTAATTGTCAAGATAAGAATTTGCTTTGTTGCAAGCAAATTGTTCTGTAAAACATCCAAAACAAAGATTTGGAAAACCATAGGTAGGTTGTTTCAGCCTTATCTTATTCCATACCAGAGGGACAGTTTCACAGACATCTTGGGGTGTTATTTCGTTTTGAATTTGTTTGTTTTAATTGAACTGCTACATTCTGCCTCTTTTCTTTCCTTGCTGAAAAAATATTAAACTGAATGATAAGGATAACACACAAGCTGCTCATTTCAAAAAACTCTGTGGCTGAAGAAAAGGTTCTCAGAAGTGAGCTTATTTCTGTACATGAATGATACCAATTTTCTTTTGGTATTTGAATATAAAACCTGAAGGAAGGCTCGCTTTTAGCATATTGCTGTCTTCTGGGCAGCAAACTGTTATCAGCACAGGTATTTCCTCTTCAGATATTGTTGTCTTGCGTGTTCTGTGCAGTCCTTAGAGAGCACAGTGAGGAGTTAGCAGAAAGGTATGTGGTGCCCCTACCATCTGCTGTAATTTTCACTTTCCTATTTCTTATCTGTTGTTATTCCCCACCCTTTCCATCCCCCTCTTCTTTTTTCTCTACTATTTAGGTTTTAAAAATTCAACCAAAGGGAAAAGAAACAAAGAGTTCCTAGCTGCTAGCTAGTTCCAAATAGACAGAGATTTCTCCGTGCTGCTAAATTTGTAGCATGTGTGGCCCAGACTAACATGTATCATCTCCTAGTTTTGTCCCTGTTAAACTGTGCATCATCTTCACTTTGCTGGTGAGCTCTTCCTTGTAAAGCTACTCAGTTAGATTAACAATCCAGCCCATCCTGATGATCCTGGGAGTTATTGCGCAGGGTTTATGGCAGTTGAAGATGGATTTTCTGATAGAGGGGGAAGGTGTAGAGTAATTGGCTTCCCGTCTAGCTCTACTTTTCATGTATTTCAAGCAGCATTGTTAATACACAGGTAGCATACAAGAAATTTATCTGTGAATACTAACAGGCTGGATGGGTGTCTAGGATTTAAACAATTTTCAAAACATGTGCTGGGAAAGAAAGTGCAAACGCCAAATTTACTTGGGTCCTTCATAGAGCTGTTAAGAAACCACTTTGCCTCTGAAAACAGAATTAAATGAGTTCTGATCATCTTAGCCCCATTTGGCTTATGTGATATACAGATGGGTATAGATGTGAAATGGGCTTATATAATGCATGCATACATGCACAATAGATACACATGCACATAAACATTTACAGTATGCATTAAACTTCTGATTGATTTAGGCTTCAGAGAAAAGCCTGGGATATGGATTTTTCAGAGACCTCACAGTAGTATTTCTCTTTTTGTGTGGAGCAAATAGCTGCTGTAAAAGCAGACTCTGCTGGAATAATTAAAAGCAATTAGGTCAGTATGTTTGTAAGTAGTCTAACAAAGTGTCTGCTGAAAAATAATCAGTGAAATCATGGTAGTCCTGCAGGGGAACCTGTAAAGAGAATGAATACACAGGGGAGCAGCAGTCAGCGAGACGTGCAGTCCTCTAGCACTTAGCAAATCAGCTGACAAAGGGAGCTTTGAAAAGAAAATCAATTCAGGTGAAAAGAATGCATTTATCAGAGTTTGATTAAACTATGCAAATATATCACAGGGAAAACAAAGGTTTTCACCCAGCTGTGTAAGAGTTGTGGTCATCCTAAGGACAGTTGGGTGTGCCGGTGTCCTTGTTCCAGCCGTTCAGCGGTATAGGACAGGCGTGGATGTTCACCACTAGAATCTGTCCAAGGCTGGGGTCTGTGATGCCTGTGGGGCTTTTAAGGGGTCCATGAGGGCTATCTAAGAAAAGAAAACTGATTATCAATAGGCTTAGATCCACAGTTACAAGGATCTACAGCCCCTTGGGAGGCATTTTGCAGTGTACAAATCAAAAAAAGGTTGAAAACCCGAGACCTTACAGTGTTTGCAGCAGTAGGAAAGTTAGTAGCTGCAGGATTAGGCATATAGCCCGTGTGAGAGCTCCTGTGAATATTTACATCCTTCCTTCAGTACCTCATTAGTTTTCAAAAGTGTGGGGTTTTTTAAACCTGGTTCTCATGAGTTTTGCGACCCCAAGAGTTTGGTATTGTAGTAAGGAAATGATGCTCCTTTTTGCTTTATGAGAAGTAAATGTTAAATAAATTGAATTTTAATGTGTAATGTGGTCCCAAAGGAAGATAAAACCATTAGCTAATGACCGTAATGATGAACAGATTTTATTTAAATTTGGAATAATATTTGATCTGCTATGCTATTAATGGCAATTCTGCTAAAAAATCTCTATAAATATGAAGAAATAAATGTGATTTATGCATACGATATGAAGTTGAAATCAGCGTAAAGAATCTGTTTGGACTGGAATTTATTTATATGCAACTTTGGATGTTGAATATAGCTAGAAAAGCTTCCTACATTGTAAAAACAGAATAGCAAATCACCCTACACTTACCTATTCCTTTGGAATATTCTTCCCTTAAGTTTATCTAAGTAGTAGAATGGTTTTGGTATTTATCACAGAATGATCTTCCAGGTATTAAAATTCATAGTTCTGCACATCAGAGCTTTGGTTTCATTTTGGGGGTTTTGTTTTTCTTTTTTTAATTGGTGGGATTGCAAAAATCTACATTAAATGTGTTTTGATGTGTTTAAGGTGTATACTAGTTGTGCATTCCTATATATCATCACAGAGGAAATCTTCAGCATTTCGTTTTTCAGAGAGGGATTGTTCGTGTGAGTTCCGCTTCTCCAAAAACACATAGTTATGTAGAGGAAGCCTTGGGCCATGTCTGTGATTACACTTTTTGAAGAAAAGCAGCACGGTAGGTCTAGTCTTGGTGCTCCAGCATTTAGAAGATCCTGCCCCTTGGGTTCAGAACACCAGGATGCTGCTGATGTGTGGTGGCTGCCTCTGGTAGGGGTGCTGGAACTAGATGATCTTTAAGGACCCTTCCAACCCAAACTATTCTATCATTCTATGATCTCATGTTCTCACACCAAACCAGCATTGGCAGAAGACCCTCTGTGCTGCTAATATTTCATTTAAATCTTTGCTTTGGTGCTCGGGGTTTTATGCATCTTCAAGATCACTGTTGTCAGCTTCCCCTGTGCTGTTGAGGGAGCAAGAACAAGGAAGCTGGGTCATAGGGGCCTTTCAGGGTCCCAGTTAACATCTGGAATTGCACATAGAAGGAAATTGCAAGCCCATAGAGGCTCTGGAGAACAGATGGAGCATGTTTCCCATAGTTAAAGGGGTATCATTATCTTGAAATACAATCAAATTAAATAAAAACTGGCCTAAAATACTTTTTGTTTCTAACCTTGTCTGTCCCACCAGTATTTGTTTTATAACCATGACTTATAAGTCGAGGTGATGCGTATGCCACCACACTGGTTCTACCTCATCTCGGTGCTGCTGATCCCAGCCAGGTACTGATGATAAATCTGAAGAAATTTTCCTTTTTTTTTGCTTTTTAGCATTAGTGGACTTGGTTGCTGGTTGGGGCAGTGGTGGATAGGGGCATGGTCTTTAAGCTTTGTGTCCTTGTAACATCTGCGGACATGAAAGTGATTGAGTCTGCCACGTTTATCGAAATCCTTGCATGTCTGCACTAGGTTATTCATTCCTTGAAGACGTGTTGCACCATGTGAACCTGGCATAAAAGCCCCATTAACATGGGAACGACAGACCCCTTATTCTGAACTTTGGTGGAGCTGCTTGTGGAAGCATAGCAGGGTGAAACCTTCCCTGCCTTAGCACTTGTGTGCAGATTTAATTTGTGTATCAGTTAAGAAGCTACCTTTTCAGTGACTCTATAATCCCCCTGTATAGAATTACCAACTGCTTTTAGGTTTTGAAAATGTTGGAGTCAGCAGTATCTTCTGCAACATCACCAGTATGTCCCAGAATGCTGGTTCTCCAACAGGAGCTGGTGAACCGCCACAGACGTCCCCACTTGGTCCTCTGGGCTGGGTCAGATGGGCAGCACATGAGCAGAGAAAACGCTTTCCTCCAAGTGTTTGCTCCTGTAACCTGGCAGAGAGCTCCGGGTGTTCAGCTGTGAGGACTTGTGCGTTAAAGCTGAATTAAAGTATTGCCATACAGATTAGAATGGAAAAACACACAGCCAGATATCTAATGTTTTCCCTTCACTGTGCACATTGAATAATAATTATTTTATGAAGATAGTGCACGGTAAATATTTATAAACAAACCAGGCAAACAGTGAGACCACAGTGAATAAATAACTATAAATGTATTGAAGTTCTGTTTCAGAATAAGCTACAATTACATTCCTTGCTATAATCAATGCTTCTTTTCTCCCTTTCTCTGAGAGTCCTACAGTTGTCCATGTTCAAGTCCAGCGGCATGACTCTGAAAATGTTCTGGCTAAATTTTGGTTTAATATTAAAGGATTATTGTTTTTCCATGCATAAAAACAAATAATCTATATATATAGATCTTTTTTGGTATAGTAATTACTGCTTCTTCACCAACTATAAGCAATTAAGCTCCAACTAATGAGCAGTTTTCTACATTATCGTTATTCTGCTCTATCTTAATAACACTTATCTCATTAAATAGCTTTCTTCCTTCCGAAAAGGAATGTCTAAATTCATTACACGTTTTACAGCTACTGGTCAGAAGAGCTTAATCCTTTTATCTTTTAAGGCAATTTTAGTTTCTTTCTTCTCTCAGGTGCATCTGGTTCTGTTTACATTTTTTACCCATTTTAATTCAGCTTTTCCAGCCAGTTTGGACTATAAAGCTGCCTTACCTGCAGGATGGAGCAGAGCCTGATATGTGAAACCATGCGACCTAGCGGGCAGGGGAGCCGTTCTGCTCTGTAACATGGGGATTTCATTCTTTGTCTTTTTATCTAATATATTTCAAGAGCTGGCTTTTAAAAGATTGTACTTCTGGCAGACTTATTTTTTTTATTATTATTATTATTGGCATGCCTCCTTCTAATGATTTAAAGCCTGTATTTTGAGACATCTGACCCAGTAGCTGACCGGTAAGGGGCCCTGCATGATGTGGTGCGCTGGGGAGCTGCTTAGGATGGAAATGGCCCAAAGGAATAAGACAATACTGCCAGATCTGGTAGTTTTATTGTTAGTTTCACGGTATTTGGTGTTTGTCCTAAAGCCACAGTTGCTGGAGTCCTCTAATGAGAGGAAAATCCATCAGGTGGATGTACAAAATGAAATAGTGGTTATGGGAGGGAAATTTAGAAGTCTGTCCCAAAGTTGTAAGATTCCCCCCCTCCCCGCCTCAAACAATCTGGTCATATTTTGGTAATGAAATATAATTATTTGGAGACTGAAATGTGTGGTAGGACCGAGGATCCTGTTTAAATCAAGAGTCAGGCTCTCCAAAGAGGCCCCTTCTCCCTGATGTAGCACTGACTGCAGCACGGGACCGTGGCTCTACCTGTGGGCTCGGGAAGAAGTCTTTGCAGAGGTAGTTTTGACATGGGATCTTTATTTTTTTTCTATTTCTCTCTTTAATTTCTTACTTTCAGGAGAGAACACATCTCCTGAAATGGATGAAGAAAAGATAATCCTAATACTTTATTTAACTGTGTTGCAGTAGTTGTTGCCAGCGTGCCAAATCAAGCTGTAGATATGAAAGATGTTGCAGTAAATCCTACAGTTATTTAGTTTTCTTTTTTAAAATGCTTTCCAGTTGAGAAGTGAATTTGTAGAAGCGTTATTTAATAAACTCTGACTGTGGCATATTTGCTTTAGGACCTTGTTTAGCAAAGCACTTAAATGTGTAACGTGAAGCCCATGAATAATATTATATTTGTGCAATGAATAGAGGATGCATGTGAGCACTCAGTGGCCAAGATATGAGGAGTCCTTGAACCGGAACTATTCACACAATTAAAGTCAAACATTTGTTGAAAAGACATTGCATTGTTCAGCTATTTAAAATAAAGCATGTGCTTAAGTACCTTCCTGAATCAGAGCCTGTAAAAAGAAATGTTCACAAATATATGTGAATGCTGAAAATGGAAATTAATGGCTTGCTAACTGATACCATGTTGCGAACACCAGCAGGCTGAGGCTGGGTATGAGACCACTGCCAGCTGAGTTAGTACCGTGCATCCCGCAGCAAAGCTCCAGACTGTGAGCTGTGCTCTTACATGGTTGTGCTGGCGGCCCTGGGCGAGGAAAGCTGAAGTCCCTTCTGGGGTGATAAATCCCCTGCTTAGTTTGCAAGTCATCATACCAGGAGCATTATGCTACACGATGTGCATACTATAATATGCAAGGCTTCTCTGAAGCACTTAATCGAGGCTTAAACTGGAGCTGGGAGGTAAACTCTAGAGGCTGAGTGTGAGTAAAGAAGATCAATAAGATCTGTCTCAGTAACTACTAAATTAATAAACTTCTATTACTGATTTACTAGCTTCTCTGTATTAGTGGAGTTATAGGTGGTTAAATCCAGAATTTACTTCAGAAAAAGTCCTGCTTGCTTCTTTTGCACCTGTAAAAACCTCTCAAGACTGGTGAGACCAACAGGTATATTCTGTGGGCAAGAGGCAGCTAGCATCAGTCACTGATAGTTAAAAACAAAAGAAATGGTGCAGCCACTCTCATGAAACCTTACTGTTTGTACAAGCTTCTGTCCATCTTAAAATATCTTTTCCACCTCCAGGTGTGCCTTGGGTTGCATTTCTGAGAGCAGGCACTTGTACAGGACACATTGCAATCAAAGAAGGAACAAGAGTGCTCTATGTGCTTCTAAAATATTTCTTAAAAGGTGGCTTGGGAAAGATCCAAATAAATCCAATTTTACCACCCCCTCACGCCTTCTTCTCTTCTTGGTAGAGAGTATGGAGCAGATAGGTGTCAGCTAGAATAAAGGCATCCTGGATTTAACAGCAGTCTAGTTTTTCAACCTTTTAGAATCATAGAACAACCAGGTTGGAAGAGACCCACTGGATAATTGAGTCCAACTGTTCCTATCAAACACTAAACCACGTCCCTCAGCACCTCGTCCACCCGTGACTTAAACACCTGCAGAGAAGGTGAATCAACCACCTCCCTGGGCAACCTCTGCCAGTGCCCAGTGACCCTTCCCGTGACAAATTCTTTTCCTGATGTCCAGCCTGAACCTCCCCTGGTGGAGCTTGAGGCCATTCCCTCTTGTCCTGTCCCCTGTCACTTGGGAGAAGAGCCCAGCTCCCTCCTCTCTACAACCTCCTTTCAGGTAGTTACAGAGAGCAATGAGGTCTCCCCTCAGCCTTCTCTTCTCCAGGATAAACACCCCCAGCTCTCTCAACCGTTCCTCATAAGGCCTGTTCTCCAGCCCCTTCACCAGCTTTGTTGCTCTTCTCTGGACTCGCTCCAGCGCCTCAACATCCTTCTTGTGGTGAGGGGCCCAGAACTGAACTTTGCTTATAAAGGTGATGAAAGTGGCTGTGAGCAGAGCACTGAAGGTTGGGGTGGCATTTGGGCACTTGTGTGGATCATGTGTATTGGCACAGTGCTTGGTATTGATGGTTCTGGATTCTTTCTGTTATTTCCCCTGGCATTAGATACCATTTGGTGTTTGTCAATACGCTCAGGTATGCTGGAGTACTGCCAGGATCAGTGGCCGAAAAGTAATGAGAGGGACCAAAACAAGTCAGGGGAGACTGAAAGAAGGGAGTGATTTTAAAATACTTGTTTGCCTTCTGTCTCCTGGACCTTTTTTTCAATTTTTTCTCTGTAGCCAAACAGTCTGGAAACTTTCTGGTTTAAAAAGGAGGGCATAATTCATTCTCATGGGACCAAGGCTACAGTCTCTCAAGTCTACTAACTGTGGCTATAATAAAGACATTAAATTGCTTAAGACATGCTCTGTAATCAGGAAGGTTGTGTTTAATTATTTATTTTGGTCCATGTTCCCAAACACTAGTGTGATTACCTTATAATACTCAGAATACTCTAACTCATTCCTGTAGGTTTATACCGACAAGAAATTGTAGCTGTAGGTTTAAGCCTATTTTATGTTTTACTCTGAACAAAGCAACAGAGAGTCTGCTCCTCAGCAGGCTCTTGGCTTCATTCTAAGATGACAGGTAACTTGGGAGTACAGGCAGGTGCAGTGGTGCCGTGGGACAGAATTGCTTAGTGCAGGCAGTGAGCTTAGTGCCCTCAGCGAGCTTAACTGGCATCTGCATTTTTGCAGATGAAACTGTTGAGGATTGACCTAAAGGGGGGGGAAAAAAAAAAGAATGTTTGTATTTGTCAGTGGTGCTTAATCTGGATCTGTTTATCTGTTTTCTGCCCCCCATTGTCCTTTGGTTGCTGCAAGTCCATTGGCAGGTTCCGTCAGAGCCAAAAGAGGCAGCCTGAGCTTTTGGAGGATATCTGTGATTTAGAAGGGGGCGGGGTTTCTTTATTCATCTTTGGTCCAGGGACCATTCTCTAACTAACACAGTGGAGGGCTCTGCTTAGGGTCATTCAATGTTTTCTCTGAGTTTCCAGCCTGGAGGTGTTCCAACAAGAGCTTTGGGCAGTGCATGACCTTCCTCTAGGAGGAAAGTTGTCCAGCCCCAACTGCATTCACTAACCAAAACTCTGCAAGTGAATGGGTAAGCCCCTTGACAAGCGTGCATCTCTGTGAAGGGAAGTTGCTGTCTCCAGAAGTCCTCTTGCAATCTACGACTGGAAGACAAAAAAAGACTGGGCTGGAAAGTGGATGGACTGGCACTGAAGGAGAGCTGCAGATTAATTGCTCTCCGAGCTTCAAGCACTGAGACAGTCTTGGGGGGGGGGAAATTAAACCAAACCAAAAACCCCCAAATGACTTCTCAACTCCTGATTTCTTCACCGATGATACCTTTCTGAATGAGGTGAAAACTGTTTTTAAGGCTCTGTAGAGAGGTAACTTTATGAAGCGTAGTGACTCATGCTCATCATGTCAGTATGTGTTATCCAACTGTTTCTTCTGGCATGAAAATCTGTTACTTTTTACTGATCCTTTAAGTGTGGAAAACCAAACAAAACTTGAGATTCCGTCCCTTGGAACACAGTAAGTTTCAACAGCCTTATAGAGATATAGCAGCCTTTTAGAGATAGAACAAGATTTTCCTTGTTATTGTGAACTGTTTACACACCTGAGGAACCACCGTGGATGCCAGTGGCTTTTAAGCAAGGTTGTTCATTTTTGATGAAAATTAGAAATTAAAAAAGCCTGATTTCTATTCCGTGCATTAATATGCCTGTCAAACAAATGGAAATATTGTGTAAGGAATATCTAGCTTTGTAAACAGTAAGGATTTTGGGCCTGGAGTTAGAAAAACTGTGCAGCCAAGGTGAAAACTGGCTCTGTTGGAGGTGGAATGTGTGTTCTGCTTTACACGTGAACTGAAAATGATGGGTATGACAGGAGCTATATTTAGAAGAGTCGAGTTGAAAGCAGTGCAAGAATAGAGAAAGATTATATACACAGATCACAGTGAATTCTGTCCTCCGCAGATCTATTTCTTTTGTCACAAGCAAAAATTGCTGCGATGGAACACGAGGAACTAACGTCTGTGACCGAATGCGTCAAAACAACAGTCTGAGTTTGGCAAAGGTATGTGCCTTGTGGCACGTGAAGGGAAGAGGAACGAATGTCTTGTGGACAAAACTGAGCAAAAGAAAAGAAAAGAAAAGTTTCTTTCCCTGGGACTTCAGAGCGATTTTCCTTTTGGAGAAGGAAACTTGAAGATCACAGTTTCCACTGTTTTAGGTCAACACAGTCATAGAAGCAAGAATTTGTCACGAAAGATCAAAGTTGAAATTAATAATACTGTGAACGAGTTTTTATCCTAGTCAAGTATCTGCTTTTTTTTTACATACATTTTGGAGTTTCAGCTACTTTTGGTTTCAAGGAAGGACCAGTACAGTTTAGAGTAAGTACTGTTTTCAGTATAACAACAGCCAGATCATGGCATCTTGACATGAAGATCACATGCTTCCTGGTCTTTGGTACCATGCAAATTATTAAGGTAATTAATGTCATAGTTTAGAGCATGTTTGGATCAGAGTGCCACAAAGGCTCTGGTTTCTTTGTAATCTCAAAGGAAAATCCTGGTTTTGTCAGAGTTGGTGCCAGCCCTGCAACTTCAGGCAAAGACTGCCTTTCGTTCCTCTCCTTGGCACTGGGGTCAGCCTGGTTGGTGCCCCTGCACTGCTTCTGCCCTGGGTAATTTGCCGTTGGTTTGTGCAATAACCTTTCATCCTATAGACCAATAAGTGTGGGGGTAACTTTACTCCAGTTCTACCTGTTGACGTTGCTGAGATTATTTCAATAATTCAAGTTGTATTCTTGGGTGGAGCCTATAATAAATGGGGATGGGATCGGATCTATAGTAATGGTTTTATTTAGGGAGTTGGCACTGTCATTGACCTATAGACTTAAAAGCACTCTGTGCTTAAAATAGCAAATTACCTTTTTTATTTGATATAGAAGTTGAAATGCATTTTACTTCTAGACACCAGTAATACCAGTAATGCTGTGTTGAAGTGAATCCCCTCTTTACTTTGGGGCTTTTCCCCATTTTTCTTCTAAAACATATGGATTTTATGCCTGTCCTTGTTACATCAGATTTTCACAGGGGCTGCTCAGGTTGCTCTCCACGCTAATCCTTTCAGTCATCATCTTTACTACTTGCCAGTTTGTCCCCCTGAAGAAACTTGAGCACAGGTGATAAAAATTGTGTCTTTTTCCTGCTGCTTGAGAAGCTCCTTGGTGTGTGTTAGCATTGTATCAGAAAAAGCCTCATTTCTCCTAAGTAGTGCTTTGTTATGAAGCTCATTTGACTGAAAATATTTTGCATGCTTAACTACCTGCTGGTGAATTTCTCTATGCCAAGTAATGTGTCAGGAGCTAGCGGAGCATAGGAAGTTAATTACTTGTGTGCACACTGTGAAGGAAAAGCAAACAGCAAGGCACCAGTGATACGGAGAATGAGACTTCATTTCAGTCGCCAGAGATTGTGTTGTTAATGAATCCGCTCAGTCAGCAGGGAATTGGTAATGTAGATAAGACCAGGTATGGCTGGGTACTGGTACGAAGATCAGTCCCTCACCCAAAGCATTGTTTTTAGTGAGGGTGTGTTAATATCAAGTAGTTTTTCGAAACCATCCATGAGATAGAATAACAGCCTGAATAATTATGGCTGTCTTAAAAAGACATGATGATGATGATCTTCTAATGTGCTCTGCAGACACCATATAAATCCAATATCTTACAGATTTCACAGTTACGTGATACATTCCAGATTCCATTTTATGGTATATGTTGCCATGGGCTGTCCAAATGCTGCCGTGACTAAAAGCAAAGAGAAGCATGTTCAAAGCTGGCTGCTGCCTTCCTCGCACAGGCCAGGAGGGACAGACCTGCCTTGCTCCCAGCCATCCCAGGCAGTGGTCCATACAGGCACTACCTGCTACAGGCAGGGACCTGAAGGAACAGGTGATGCTCTTACCTTGTCCGGGGCAAAATTCCTCTCTTGAAGCCTTCAAGCTGCACTCAGGGGTGACTGTCCCTTAAAGGACATCATCCCTCAGCACTGGAAGCTTCTTTTTTGTTGAACTCTGTGTTTGAATGCACACCCCTGGTACTGTGGGAGAGCATCTCCTGCAGTTCTCGCCCTGGCTCCATCCATCACAGCAGTCACTTTGCTGCTGGCTCTCATCACCAGCTGTTTTTTCCCCACAGCAGCTGGTGCTCGGCTCCAGGGCTAACGTGCACCTAAAACTCATCTGGGCAGGAGGGTGCAGCAGGTGGGGATCCACCTGAGGAACCTCAGGTCCTTTTTGTGACTTTGGTTTGTTGGAGGTTTCATTTGTTGTTTTTTTCTTCTGTTTCTTTTCTGGGTTTTTTTTTAAACTCTGGACTTGCCTAATCAGAAAACTGGAGCTAATTTTGAATAGTTTAAGCATTTTAATATAACATACTGGAAATGCTAGATAAACAGAAATGAGAAAAATTGGTTCAAAGTGTTCTCTGCCTCAGCTGCAGAAGTACTGCTGTCTGCTTGCGTGCCTCAGGCTGGACACTATTGACATGGATCATCTTCCTATTTATTCCTACTCCTGATGCTCTTAAATTAATAGTAGAAACATAGACTGAATATTAATGCCAGTTGAGGCTAGGGTTCATGATGTGTCATTAAGTAAAAGCTGGCAATCTTCCAAGGACTCTCCCAGGAGCTGTTTTCCTGGTGCCCATTATTGAAACGGACAGCTGGGTTGAGAAAACTGTTGTTAACAGGGGTGCAATAAGAACTTAGTTGGGAAAAAGTTGTTTTTCACCTAAAGCAGAGATATCAAAGCCAAGCCAGTGTCTGTCAAGGTTTGATGAGTGGTTTCAGGGACTGCAGTGTTGCCTTTGATATGATTAAACACGAAGGTTCTAGTATGGTGTCTGTCTCTTGGTCAGTTTAGGATCAACGAGGGCTACTGGAGACTGAGCTGAAGATGGTGTGTTTCAGCAACAGGTGATTTTACCTTCCTGACTTTAGCCTCTAAGCTACCCTCTGCTCAAGACATTTCTGTTTTTCTGTAAATTTTAAACCTGAGTCAAAGCAACAAGTGAAAATCTTTTTTGTAACAGGTTCTTTTGAAATCATGAGTACTTTCACTCCACCAGCGCCTCTGGATAGGCTTTATTGATATCAGCCCTCCCTCCCTTTATTCCCTTTCTATATTACTCTGTGCTCTCTGTGGGTGTTTTATTAACCTGCATCCTGAAAAAATTCAATAAAAATACACATTTTTTTCCTTTCTTTCCTCTTCCTTTTCTTTTTTTTTCATGCTGGCTTTCTGAGACAGACCTCTGGGGAAGGCTTTTTTTGGTTGGTTACGAGGAACAGATGGGAATCAAGCACAGGTACTTTCTGTTCCCGTACCCACCTAAATTGGAGGTAATTAAGTTACAGTGAGGCATCATTTACGTTTGCAGTTTCTTTGGTGAGATCAAGGCTATTAAGGGTACATGTGAGAAATAGTCGGATTCAAGTCTGTGGTGCTTTGAGATAATTGGAACTGTGTTTTTCCTAAATGTGTTTGTAGGCAGCCAGGCACTGAGGTCCATCGTGGGACAGTCAAGCCTCACACAGTTAGTGTTTTTTATCACTGCAGCTTTTCTCAAGTTTTGAGCCATCCTTGCAGGTGCTCTGATGAGATCAGTGAACTTCTCCCTTTATAAAGGAAGAGAGTGAAATGGAGCGTGTTCCTCCTGGTGGCAGGAAGGAGACAGAGAAGGAAGATGGGAATTTGAGATTTCCTGGCTTAAATGTCACGGCTTATTACTGTTGCTGTCATTCAACATTCATCTCTGAGCCACTGGGCAGGTTCAGCAGCACAGGAGCTCTGATGCTTCAGCAGGGTCTCAGCCAAACTGACAGACGCAGCAAGATCTATGGTTTAAAGACAAAACTCCCCATAACGAAGTTCTTTAGCCCACCATGCCTGCTGTTGCGGGTTTTTTTCTCCTGCAATCTGATGTCTCTTGATGGCAGTTTCAGCTCCGTAGCCCCCCCCAGGCTGCTGCCCAGTTTTAGTCAGGCTGGTCCCCCAGGGGCCATCACCAGCAGGCTGGAGTTAAGGTCGCAGTGACAGAGGGGTGAGTGGTCTGCTCGGCCCTCTCGCTTCTGCCAGTTCTGGGTGCTGTAATTAGCACCAAGCCAAATTCAGATCCTCTTCCATCTTCTTTCAACAAAGTCTTCTGGAAGCCTCCTAGACCTCCACTTGCATCAAGTAACTCTGGAGTGGGAAAGTTTTCTGCCCAACTTCTTCCTCTTGTTTCCTCCTGTATTTCCTCAATGCTTTTTTCACACTGTACTTTCACCTTGAAATGTCCCAGGTGGAACCATGGTTTACATCAGCATTATGTGTGCTCATGTACTTTCTTCATGTGTTTAATTCCATGAAACACCAGAGTAATTTCTTCTTTTATCATTGCTTTTGGGAAGAATGGATGTGTCTTTTCTCTTCTATCCCATGGGAAGGTCAATTGCCATTGTGGTGTGCCAGTGGGTTATCCAGCTTGGGGAGGTGGTTTTGGATAAGTGAGCATGAAGCAAAGTTGTTACAGAATAGGGGAGCTTAGCCCAGGAGGACTCTTGTCTTTCCAGATCTGAGGTGCTTCGTGTTGGGTTGCTTGCAGCTCTCTTAGGTTGGTTGGTTGTAAGCTGTTGGAGGCAGGAGCTGTTTGCTGCTGTGTACATGGTGGAATGGAGCCTCTCTTCCTTCTGCCGTCTTTGAGTGCTGTACAGTGTGTGTGTGTGTTCGTGCTGTCAAGGTCCATCTTTCTGCAGCTATTACCGTGTAAAAGGAAACGATAGCGAGAGAGAGCCCCATCCGCATAGAATTGTCCCAGGCACGACCTGTCCAAAGCAGCTGTGACTGCTCAAGGCACCCATCACTGAAATGTGTGTCTTCCTCCCAGCAACACACAGTGCTGTTATGGAGCTACTGCATCGATTCATAATACATCTTCATTCAGTAATATCTATTAGGATTTATACTTTTTAAAATTATATTCAGGAAAAAAATCTATATTTATGTCTGTCCTTAGCCTTCATGGAGCTCTGCTCAACCAGTAAGGAACAGAAGAAAGTTAATTTACAATGTCTTCATATAAATTAATCTCCTATTTTCTCTTTATAATGTAAGTTATCACCTCGTTTATTATATGCTGCTCAGGGGTGAGCAGTTTTTAAAAGGCCTCAGACGGTTATGAAATGAATGGCGTGAGATGTCAGATACATTTATTAAAAATGCAGGAAATTATAAAAAAAATCAGAGGATGTAGATGTATATTGACTCAGTCACTTGCCACCAGCAGGCAGCTTCTCTGCACCAGCTTATCCTCCCACTGAGTGAGTTCTGCATAATAATTTTGTTGATAATGTTCTCTGTGCTCAATATAAATATTTTTGACTTATTAGAGTTACAAAACTCAACAGCTCATGAGTTGTGCCCATCGAGAGTTTATTGGGTGAGACATCCCTTAAAACCCCTCAAACTCAGCTAAACTTGGTACCATTTTCACTTTTGTGTGGTGGTAAATTATTCAGCTTATAAAAGCTAAAACTTAAGATGTTTATGGAAAAAGCTTGTTTTAGTAATTACACATACTCCACTTTATTGTCAGCTTCCTGCAAGGTTTGTCCTAAGGTCTTGGTGTTTCCTGATGTTGGGTGTTTATCATACATTTGTGCTGCAGGCAGGGCGATGGGCACAGTGGGAGCTTCCTACAAGATTCACAGCAGCTTCACGCTCTTTGGAGGAACAAAACTAGGGTGGAGAATGTTTGTGTGTGTGGATGTATGTTAAACAAATACTATATGTGTGACTGAGTATTACAGATATTCACCTTTATACTGAGGAATACAAAGGTTTGGAAAACATATACACTAAAACTTTTGCCACAGATTATCAAAGATTCGAAGGTTTAATTAAAGAATCCAGCAATAATTTTAGCATCTGTGGATATGGAGAACATGCATGTCACGCTGTCTTCAGTTTCCAAAGCTGCAGACTTTTATAATATAGTTTATTTTGAGGAGTGTGGTTTAAAGGCTTTCTGCCTCTCTTTGCATCTGCCACGTTTTGGCAGTGAGACAGTATCCCTGGCAGAATCGTTTTTGAACGAAGCTTTGCTTTTGCAGCCCATGACTGGGCATTTCTGGAGGTGTGGTGGCATTGGGGCGGAAAGGAGGGCATCGGTGCTGCTGATCTTGCTGCTAGCAGGTGCTCAAAGGTTATCTAAATCCAAACCCTTTTTGTTCCATCTTCCTGTGTTTATATTTGTTCCAACAAGTGCCTGCTAAGATAGCCCTTATCGGAGATTGTTCTTGGGAAAAATTTCTGTCAGTTCTCCAAAAACCTTTCCTTGGCTGTTTATAACTCTTGCATCTTCTACACGTTCTTTTCTGTACTAGGCTTACAGGCTGGGTGATGCTTAGATGGTTTTGGGTGTCAGCAAGCTCTTTAGGATCTTGCTCTTCATATTCGGTCTCATTTTTCAAGCGATAATTGGAATTTTCTGCAAGCATGCATGAGTGTCTTATGTTAAATAGAGTGATGATGGAGAATCATAAAACAAAAAGCCCTTTTCCCTCAGGGTAGGAAATCCTGAAGTTTTTGTTCAAAACAGCACTATGCGCTCTAACTATGGCCTCCTCTTCTCCATCTCTTTGATTTTGGTTTGCCATCATTTTAGAGCAAGACAATATAAGTTCAGCAGCTTTTCCCCATAGTATAATGATACAATGGCTTGATTGCCTTCTCTGCAATGGGAAGGCCTCTGAAAGGTGCCACTGATTTTTATCCACTTTTTCAGGGATTTTTATACCTTCACTCCTGTGGCCTCATGGTAAATCGCTCAGCAAGAGATGTCATTCAAATCATTCTTTTGTGCCTTATATAGAAATGCAGTCTTCAGGGTTCATCCCATGGGGTTCACATTATTTCTGCTTTGTAGGAAGATACTGGGGGTGAGAGGAGAGGGAGAAGGGAGGCTGGTTTTTCAACTGATCTGAATTTTTGGTACTTGCCTTGCCTGCTGTCGTAACTCACATGGCATATGCACGTTCCTCTGGTGCCTTCAAGGACTTAGAGATATAGTTGCTTTTAAATGGCACAAAGTGATGCTAAAATCATGCTTTATGGCATCAAGGAATAGTTTTCCTTTGGTTTTGTTTTTTTTTTTCTTGTCTCAGAGTGAAACCCCAGATGGAGATTTTTGAAGGATCTTAAAATGTTTCAGTTCCATGGTGAATTTTGCTGATATTTGATTGTTTTAAACAATGTTGATTTTTTTCCTCTTTGAAAATCCAGCCTGCTGTTGAAGCTTATTGCATTGTAGCTGAGCAAGGGCACCACTTCTTAGCTCTAAGTGTGGAAAAAAAGGAACCAGTTTTGTTTACTGGTGGTGACATTTCTTTTCAGTGTCTCATGAGATTTGGCTCATGTTGGAGCTGTTCAAGTGCGAGAGAGACTCAGAGGCAGAGATTCGCATCTTTAGTGTTGCTCAGGTGAATGCTGAGGTGGACGCACAGGTCATAGCTGCCAGCCTGTGCAAATGAAAGCATCCCTATTTATCCAGAGCCTGTCAAACTCACAGGACCACTGCAGGTAAGAACCTCTGCAAGTCTAAAGCCATCCAGCCAGAATAAGGCAAACAAAGGCTGGGAGGCTTTTTGGATGAAGAGAAAATGCTATTTCATCCGCTTATCTGTTGTAAGTGATTGGATTTTTCCATAAGTCTGGAGTTTTCCATGAATTTGGGGGAATTCTATGTCAGTCTGCCTTTTGAGGGGAGATCTGGCTTTAAAGTGCTTGAGCCCTTTCTGATTTTGTTTCTAGTGCTTTAAGCAGAAAGGCAGCCAGCAGCAGATGCTAGAGGTGACTTGCTTGGTTGACATCACTAACCTATCAACCACATGCCACTGCCATCCAAGAAGATACGAAGCTGCGGCTTAGCAGGTCTTCTGCTCTGTTTTGGGTGAGCTCGTCTCACGTCTGTCGAACCAAGACAAAAAGAGCCTTTTCCACTCAGTGTGAAGTCTGGGTGTGCTGCGTCTAGCGTAGATCACACCTTGTGTAACAGCTTCTGTTGGCGTTACAGACCCGACCATGAGAGTCAGCTGTGAGAGCCCTCTGTGTGTGAGGCAGGGAGGACAAAGTGGGGCTAGAAAAGAATGAGGGGTCTGAGCTTTTTCATTGGATTCTGTAAATATCTGCCTGGCATGTGATCGCAGGTGAATGATCTACAATATTAAGACGATGGGATAGGATGTTCCCATGAAGTGACCAAGCTACTTTGCTTTAGTCGCTGTTGTGAGGAATTTTGGTTGCTTTGCAATCATTACTACTGTTTTCATTCAAAAATGAAAAGTTAAGAGGCATCAAATACAGACAAGGATTTGTCTGAGAGAATTTTTGAAAAATAGAAAACAAAATAACAATAAGAACAAATTTTAAAAACCCTCCAAAATTAAAAGCCCTAAGCATGCCAGGCTTGGGATTTAAATTCCCATGTGAATTCCCGAGTGAAAATGTTAAAACCAAATGAAACTTTTCTTAAAAAAAAAAAAAAGTGTTGATATTTCTGTCCCTTCCCAACTTGGAAATGAATTATCAAAATCATATTACTCAAATTGCTAGTGTCTGTTTAAACTGTGTCTCAGTGGTTTTCAGAGGCTGGTGTTACACACCAGTCTGTATCAGAGCATCTGATCCATTAACTGGAAAATGAGTTAAAAAGCAAGGAATGCCAGTGGTTTTAATGAGATGTTTTAAACAAAAGATTAGAGGAGAAAGATAGATAGATGGATATAGAGAGATATGTATGTATATTTTTTTAAGTGGAAGTTTTTCTACAAGCTTTAATTAGGTTTTGGCAGAATACATTATTTTAATAGTTTTTCATTAATGAAGACTGCTCATTGTTTTGGTTGTACAGTAAAAAGAAGAAAAAAGTCATCTTGGATTCTATTTAAAGAGCAGCCTGCATATTAAAAAACTATTAAAGATACTGCAGTCATTGACGGAGAGATTTTGCATGAGAAAAGAATGCAGAACCCATCTAGGAAGCATCAAGGAATTTCAGATAAGGATGGGTGATTATATCTCAGGTGTTACGTGTTGTTCAAGATGTTGCATGCAAGGAGCCGCAGTGTTGTTGAGATTCCTTTTACAGCTGGGATGCCTGTGGTCCATTTTCCCCCAGTTTCAGCAGAGAGAAGGTCAAATGCCCAGAGACCTGCCTGCAGTCTTCAAGTGAGCTGGTGAGTCAGGAGATGCGTTGGATTCTGCTCTCCCCTCACCACAGGTGGATGTATGACAAGGTGTGCAGGGTGTCCGTGGGCTGGATTTGTGGGGGCTGCAGTGGAGAGGTGCCCTGTGCTCTCTGCCAGCCCCAGCCAGGGAGCAGAGCAAGCTTTGCAGGCTGGAGCCAGGCAAGAGAACGCCCTGTGGCAGCAGGGAGAGGGTTGCTAGCTCTTTGTGGTGCTTGGAGGTCCCTGTGGCCAACCTCTCTTTCCTCACTGCTTTCCTTAGCCCCATCCCAACCCTCCAGCATTCCTCAGTTGCCATCTCCTCTTGCTGCCGAACATTGCTCTGTCTGGGGTGGGTGCAGCGCCTTCCCTGAGATCCCCCAGCTGCTGGACCTCAGCACTGAGGTTCCTGGGGGCAGAACATCAATTGCAGCTTGTGGAGGTGCCAAATGTTCCAGCCCGTTCTGTGCCTGTGCTGCTCTTGCACTGAACGTTCCCATCTCAAGGCTGTAGGGTCTCACCTTTCACTTGTGGGTCAATCCCCCACCTCTGTTATTTACTAATACAGATGAGGGCTGTTAACTTGTTTGGGTTTCTCAAAACTGAATTCTTTGTCAGCCCTTAAAAGGCCAATTCAAATTCATTCCAAATTTAATGTGATTAAAGCCGCAGAGCTTACTGTTGGAAAAATGGAATACAAATAGCCATAAGTTACTCTTGTTTCAGATGGGTAAATGTCACACACTGAATGAAGGGATTCTTTTACTAGGTTTAAGCGAAACAGAATCTTTATTTAGTGTCATGTTTTTATTTAAAAGCATTTATTTAAAGTTCTAAAAAACAAAGAATTCAATAAAGCAAGACAGGTGCAACTGCAAGTGATTAATGATATAATTCTCTGTACTTTATAAAGTGTCTGCCTCCGAAGAGATTTATACAGTGCAGAATGGCAATTGTGCTTTGATGGAAGGAATAGGTAATCAATACCTGCAAGCTTAAAAAAAGCGTTCTATTTCCTCCTCTAATGATATAGGGGTTTTTGCAAGGCAAGGATGTCTGGAGCATGAGACACTTGGAAGAAGAATTAATTTGAAATCTGCAGTGGAAGATCAGTTTCAATTAAAACTGCTCTTGAATGTCCACGGAAAAAAAGCAGGCGCTTAGACCTAAACCTTCCGATGGCTACCAGTGAATAAATGGATCCCCTGCTCTAGTATGGATTCCGTTCTATAGGGTGTTCGGCTTATTTTTTTTCCAGGGTAGGGGATTTAATTTATTTACTTCAGTCACAAATTTTCTTCCCCCCTTCCTTCCTTTTCTCAGTGGTTGTTAAAGCTGGGATGGATGGCCCGAGTCCTGCACGGCTGGGAATGGAGATGTTGGGATCACGGTCTCTATTTCTGTCTAGAATTGATGCCATAATGGTGCAGGTCATATTGCATGTAATGATTTGCATATCAAAAACTTCTGAAAGAAATTAATGGCAAACCTAGCCGTTTATAAAATCCTCTGCTGGTTTTAACTAGCAGGTCTTGAACCTCTAAATCAGAGCTTTAGCCTTACGACCATAATTTGAGATGTCAGGACTAAGAGTCACAGCACCAGAGCTAAGCTGGGGGTTTGAATTCCTGAGAGAGCTTCACTGCCTTAGGTTTTTTGTTAATAATTCAGCACCAATACGGAAACAATTTTTGGCATGAAAACTAATGCTATCCCATGAAGTGAGCAGATACTGCTAGACTTCTTTTGGTAAATTGTAGAGTTAGAACCAAGTGAAGCCACTATATTTACAGAAAGATGTATTGCTATTAAATTAGTCCAAACAAGTTAAATTAATTAACAAAAAAATCAGTCGATGTTTTTTAAAATTATACAAAGATACACAAGCCTTTAAAGGTCTGTGGAAAACTGCATTTGAGCAGGTGAGTCCAGGTACCTAAGTCACTTGATATTTTAATTCAGCATGGTGGTTGGTTGGTTTGTTTACTCTTATGGCTTATTTTATTCATTTTGACAAGAAAGTTTTCACAGTAAATCGGTTAAGAGCTGTCTGTACATTTTTATTTTTAAAAAAGGTCTTTGTGACAAGATGCATGGAAGAAACCCTACAGTCTCTGCTAAAATAAATCCGCCCACTCAAAAAAAAAAATCTCCCCAATGACTGAGGGGTCACCAAAATACTTAAAAAAAGAAAAATTGGAGTGCAGAGCTCCTTTTGAATACACAGCTGGAACCACTGCGATAGCCTCTGCGAGCAGAGTGCTTTTGAAAACCTCACCCTGTGTTTATAACAAAGCCAAAAAAAAACGAGAGCTGGCAGGTTTGATGATTATGTGTAGTACTAAACATTTTAAAGCAACTTCCCAAATTTCTTGGGGTCAGTGCATGGTTATGTGGAAGGTAAATCTGAATTGCCAATTAATTCAAGACAATCCTGTTACTAAAAGTATCCCGATTCGGGAAAAATATCTACATGTGAGAGGAACGTGTCAGGTTTTCCTGTTGCAGGGCTTTTAATAATTCTGTTCTCCTTGGTTGTGGTACATTGGGAAATTAATTGGAAGTGGCTTTTGCTGACAATACAATTTGAACCTGGAGGTAAACAGAACTGATTTTTAGCCTGGGCAGATGATGTAAATGATTTTTAAAGGGTGTTGCAATTTTGCCTAATTGTAGTTGAAAGTAAAACACCTTCTTGTTGTTTTTGTGACTGTCTAGCAATTGTGTGTGATGAGGATAGCACAAAATCTTGCTATTGATTAAGTGTCCTGCATTAGCCCACGGGAGGATGGGAAGAATGCCTTTTGCAACTAGACAGATTAAAACCCAGGGGCCAAAGGCACTGGCCTTCACAGCTGCTGGGTTTGGATGGCGCTAATTGAATTTACATACGCTTCTCAGGCGCAGGGGTAATAAATGCATATTGGCGCATCATTTCGTGCTGTGCGCCTGTCAAACAGGTGTGTCGCCTGCATCTTTCAGAGCTGTGATACAGGTATGACGCTGGGATCTTGGGAGAGCAGAGTGCGACTCTGGGTTGGAACTTGGGTCTGTGAGATGAACTTGGGCAAATTACTTCTCTTGTCAAGCCATCCCTTTCTCTGTCTTTGCACGAGGATAAAGGTGCTCATCCCTGCTCTAAAGCACTTCAAGAGCTGTGAGCAAAAAGTGGTTTATAAGAAATTTGTGCTGTTATTTCAAGAGCTTAAACTTGTACTCTTGGGAAGATAATCTCTTAGTCTCTGTTAATATAATTTGGGAGTTGGAGAGGAGGTCATAAGAAAAAATTGAAATTCGCTGAAGCCCCTTGTGCATGTGCTGCTGAGGATCCTTGGTGTCATCCTGCTTTAGAGCTGGCATGTGCTGGGGATGGCAAAGTCTTTTCCTAAAACCTCTTGGTTTTATGGATTTTTTTTCTGTTGACTCTGCTGGAGAACCTGGCAGAATGAGCAGGGCGTGTTAGGGTTGTAGCAGACAGTGGGGGTCTGCGATCCTGCCTCTCGCAGCTCCGCACTGTGCCAAAAGATGCTGCTACATTGAGATGGAGTTGGACTGACGGTTGAACTGGATGATCTTGAGGGTCTTTTCCAATCTTAATGATTCTGTGGTTCTATGAGTCCTTCTCCCAGTGGTAGTGCTGATGCAATCGTGTCATGAAATTTAGTTAAACAGTCGGGAAGTTAAGGACTCATTATCAACAAAGAAATGAGCTGGGGAGAGCTCTGGAGCAGAAACAGGATACACTCCTCATCCTGTACCTTGTGAAGTGAGTGGGCAGCTGACATAACGGCAATAGCTTCAGCTGCTGAAAAATGCTTCGAAGCATTACGCTGAGCCCATGAGGACCTTGGTATTCTGGGGACAGGGCTGCTGGTGTCATTTCTGTTCACAGCTGTGGCGTACTTCTCTCTCGCCAACCTTGCGTCATGGCTAGTGGAGGGCTTGCAAAGTGCAGAAGATACTATTGCTCCCCAGAACTTAACTCCTCCCTGTATTTTTTTTTTAATTAAAAAAGAGAGTAGAGGTGTGGAAGGGAGGTGAGGTGACAGGGTTTGGCTGTCTGTTTTTGAGTAGCTGTCATCTACTGTGGGTGGCTCTGATGTGCCCAGGTACAGCCATGTATGCAAGCCACTGCCCATCAGTCCCTGGAGCTTCTCATTTACCTGTAGTGCTTGACTTCTTCTGAGGGAGTCATTTACATGGGGTAAGAGCAGACTTTGCTAATAAGGAAAATGGAAAACTCGTGTAAGTAGAGCAGGAAAATGAAAGTTACTGTACTTTCCTGGCAGGCCATTGTTCTCTTTCCTTCATCTATCCAGAGTTGTGAGGGTTTTTCCTTTGCTGTTTTCTTCAAATTTAGTTCATTACATTTAACTTAATTCTTTCTTTTCATCTTTTCTGGCTTCAAAACCTCCAAAAGAAATGAGGTCATTAATAAATTTCATATTATCAAAGCAGAGCATTACACAAACAACAAGTGAATGGATAGCGGGTACATTATTTTTCTCATGTGAGAAAGTCAACTCACATATACTAATGTATCAAGACTGAAGCTTTAGGAAAGTCCCTGTAACACCTTGCTAATTCATAACATACTCACAAGGGGAACTTGGGAATTGCAGATAGTTTTATGGACTAGTAATTTTAAAAAAAAAGCTGTTGTTACTTACTGCTAGAGGCAAAGTTGGAGTACTGTGGAAAGCTGATGGATTTTAATCTCTTAAGTTTCCAAGTATTAACCTCTTTCAAATGTGTAACTGTGGTGGAGTTACCTGGGGAGGTTAAGTGCTTCAACCTCTTATTTAAGAGTTATCCACAACTATGGAGACACTGGGATGTTTATCGGTGTTGGTAATTTTTCAACAGGTACCTATGGTCCCGAGCACTGGGTTACTTCCAGTGAGAAGTGCAGAGGGTCTCAGCAGTCTCCCATAGACATCGTAGACCATCAGGCCCATGTTGGAGATGAGTATCAAGAATTGCAGCTTGATGGGTTTGACAATGAATCTTCAAACAAGACTTGGATGAAAAACACAGGAAAAACGGGTATGTTCTTTGCTGTTTGTCTCCATAGCTTGCCTGCAGTCAATTAAAAATTCAAGCCGTGTTCCACCCTCTTGCTTTTTCATTGTTCTGTTGTTTGGGGTTTGCTCCTTTTTTTTTCTTTCTAAATATAATTTTCCAACAGCGGCCACCTATCTCTGCCTCTGCATTCTGTGCAAAGTGAGTTCTGCAGATTGATTTTAAGGGTTTTTTTATAAGGGGTTTTTTTTTAGATTCTCAATAAAAAATAATTCTCTTGGTAGTCAGTTGTTCCTCAGAATAAAAAACCGTATAGGAGTTTCAAGGTGTAACCTTGAATTATCAGCTTTGGGAGGCTGTAACATCTAATCCAAAAGAATGCTGAGATGCAAGGCTCCAGACTTGTAGGAAAGGGGAAGTCTTAGAAATGTGAAGGTTTTAGAGAAGAAAGAGCAGTAACTGCTCAAAGTAGTGGGGGCTTATTAATGTGTTTCTGATATGATTATAGTGCTGTGTTCTTCACTGAACTGAATCCTCTTCTGCTCTGTCTGTTCTGGCTTTAAGAGAAAAGAACAGTCAGAGTACTGCTTATTTTTACCAAAACAGTTCACTGAAAGGTCAAGGTTGATTTATATGCAAAGCTGCATGCATTTGATTACTCTTTAATTCTAAAAATGTAAAAAGTAGAAATTATAAGGCCACCCTCTTCATTTGACAAGGTCAAATATTTTTAAGGAATTGGATTAAACCACTAATTAATTCAATTTTATTTATTGGAAGCGTGTTTTTATCTTTATTAACATTCGACGTGCATCTCCATAGTGCTTTATGTAACGTCTTCCTAGCCCGGCGATCTGCCAGCAAACCCAGGGTGGGTACTTGTTCGGGGGGGTTGTGATTTCTGGCACAGCTGGCCCGGGATACACCCACTGCTTCTCATGGACTTTGGATCGGAGCCGCAACCTGGAGCCCAGCAAGTGCTTCAGATCCAGTTCCAGCCATTCCAGATCTTCACAGAGGTTGAATTACTGCCCCTCAGCTGTGGTGCAGTGACAGGCTGTGATCCTTTTTCCTTTCACTGCAAAGCAAACCCAGTTGAAGTAAACCACTAGGCATTGCTTGGGTTTCGAATGCATTACTGAGATTATTTTTTCCGGCTTCACTAAGAAATACTCCAGTTTGCTTTCATGTCCTGACTTCTTTGCCCTTTGTAGCAACATAAGGTTCAGGCAAGGCTGAATGGTATGGAAATTTGGTGCTTAATTAATCTATTCATGTTCTGTACCCTGCCCTTTTTGTCACAGAGGGGTGTTTGTAGTAACCAGCAATGAATGTAATTAGAAATACCACGAAAAAGTGATTCTTCAAAGAAAGACGCTAATGCGTATTGCTGCATGCATAACAGAAAACCATGCTGAACTGAAACGTGCCAGCAAATTTTCCAGTCTCCTCACCACTGGTGATGAAAACCGTATCTTCACTCTCCTCTGCTGGGTGATTTTAGCACTGCTGCTGTGTTTGATTCCCTCACCCATTGGGGTATGGATTTTTGCTGACAAGTTATTGCTTCACAGAGCAACAGTAACTGTCACTGTTCTTTGTAACTTAGGGCCTTTTACTGGTAACATGAAGACTCTTTTTGCCTTGCTGTCATTCCTGATTCCTTCTGCTGAGCTTTTAACTCCTCCCTTATTTAATCAAGTCCCTTTCCTCTTCTTGGTTTGCTGACCTTTTGAAGAAACTTGTCCAGGATTAATTTTTAAGGTAGCGAGTGGCAGAGCAGCCAACCAAGTAGGATGTTTTGGCTTGTGGGTAGAACATAGAGGAGGTTGTGCCATGGATTGCGATACATTTTGGCAGCAGAGTCTTGGAGCAGATGGGCACATGAGACCTTCATATTGCAGACTGACAGAGACGGTAAACTAAATATCTGTTTAAGCAACAGTGACGGATGTAGAGGGCATTTCTCAGCAATTAATGACTGGTTAAAAGAGACAGGGGTCCGAGGGAAAGCCAAAGGCCCACAACCTTGATGCTCATTAACTGTCAGGGAATGTGTTGCTTGGGTTATTGTTATTGCTGTTGGACCTAGCAATTTTTCTTTAGGATAAAACAATTAGTTATTTTTATGCTCTGAAATGTTAAAAGGCAGAGAGGTTATTGCTTTGATGTCTCTTTCTTGATTCCCCTCCTGCTCCCATATCAGGTAAAGGGCAGGCAATGTATAGAAAATGGTGTTTCATTCAGAAATGGAAATGGATTCATTAAGCTCCTATCTTAACTAGAAATACTATTGTGCATGATTACACTGGCAAAGGCACTAGTGTGAGTTCTGTTTCACCACTGTAGTAGCTGGTTCCCAAGTGGTAAAGATCACTTGGAGAGTATGAGCACATTTCCTAGTTACAGCTGCATGAGTTGTTTTTTCTCCCATTCCACCTTATAATTATGTGTTTGCTGGGTTCAGCTGCCCTGAGGCTGACAAGGCTTCTTGGTGCCTGCCCTGCCCTGTGGGAAGAGCGCCCATGGGAGCGGTACCTTTGCCACCACTGCACGGACATTGCCACTTTACCCCTTTTTAGGTCATTGAGAACTTCTAAAACTTCTTTCCATTTAAGGAAACCTAATAAAATTTCTTCCAGAGGTGTGTTTTTGTTAAGTACTCACCCTACATGATGTGCATCTCACTGATTGATCCTGACCATCAGAGCTGTTGTGCCTAAAGCAGGGAAAAAGAGATGCTTTGTTATCCAGGTTTATTTTTGATCTCAAGAAGGCGTCAGCACACAGCTCCAGCCCTGATTCTGCATATGGCCTCACACCACTGTGATCTTGGTAGCTGTGGAACTACCCCCTTTGGGTTTGTAATCTCAATTATATAGTATTTAAATTAGTGGGCTTTGGGAACCGATTCCTTGCTGTGCACTCTACGGAAACTGTTGGATAAAAGCAATGGCTCCCTCAGCCCAGTGAGGTGATGTTTGGTTATTCCAGTCTGGAATACTGGAAATCACATGGATGGGAGGGAAGCCCCCAGATCACTGGCAGAAGGGGATGCTGCTGAGATAGGAAGGTGATGGGAACATGTGTTGTACAGCTCAGCAGGGTAAGAAATACTGTAAAATGAACAATTAGATGAACATTTCAGATTGTACATGCTCCTAATTATCCTTTTAATTATTCATCTAAAACAAGTAAAATGACCCCTGACAGAGCCATAAATGATTTAGGAACTATCAAATATTTATTAGATGCAACTGAATCCCCACAGAGGTTTTTAACAGATGCACACGAATCTGCTTTCCTGTATTCCTCATCTCCTACAATTTTATCTATGGAATTTATAACCAATTGGATGAGATTTTTGGTATTCAGAATACTGCTGCGCCCATTGAGAAGTTTTTAAGGGAGGAAGGGAGCAGTGTTAGTCAGTTGTTTCCCGTGTTTGGTGTGAGGAGATGGTGGCCACCAGCAGTGCCCTGGGTAGCACAGACTGTCCTGTAGCCAGACCTGCACCCCAGCCTCACGCACACGTGCTGTGGAGTGAAGGAAGTGCTGAAGGAACTAGGCTCATGAGAGAAAACAGCCCTGTTATGTCACTGGTGCAGTTTAGAAATACCCAAACGTCTCATGCAATTTAACTTTTAAGGGCTTTAACACAAACAATGTAAAGTTGAGATGCTTCTACATTGCACAGTTGCAGCCCAGCCTGCTTCAGCCTCCCCTGCTTCACCAGCAGAGGAGTAACTTTGATTTCACGATGAGCCCTTTTTATTTTTTCAGCAGGGAATGAAATCCCCTCTTACATAATAAAATTGGATTTATATTACTGTTCCCGTTCTGATGACACAGTTGGCTTGAGAACACAGAGAAATCCTTGTGGGCTATGCTATTCCCACTTAAAAAATATAAATTAAAAAAAAACAACCCAAAAACTTTAATCACAGGATTCTGAGCACAGTGAGCTGGGTCTGCAGTGGCTTCTGTGAGGAAAAAAAAAAAAATCTCATTTTAGTTCTGTTTTTATGCAGTGGTTTTGGAAGGGATGAAAAGAAAGGATTTTGTAAGGAGTAATTTTTAGGAATCACACATGCTAAAAATGAGAGATGCTAGAAAGGCAGGTAATCCTGTAGTGAGAGCGGCAGATGAGTTTTTGGAAAGCTGGGTTGAGTTCTTAGCCACAGACCTCCCCAGTATCGTGTACCTGCTTCCACCCTACGATTTTGCACCTGGACCTACAGTCTTTACTGTTACATAAAATGCAAAGGCTTTTGGAAATGTGAAGGAAATACAAAGAAGATCCTTTTGACCCTTATTGAATCACATCATAATAAAATCAGTTACTGTAATAAACCCCAAGTACTTATGAAGGATTTCTCATGCGTGGGTCTCAAAAAAATGTTATTGTCACTCTCACCATTTTTCAGAAAGGAGAGCAGGGAAGTACATGCTGTGTCCAGCAGTTAAGGTGAGACAGGGCACAGGGGTCCATTCCCTGCCCTCCAAACACAACAGAGGAAATCCAACAGGGCTAGGATCCATTCTTTTTCTAACTTGTGAACTGCAGACCTCCTGTGGTTTGCAAGGCCAAGGAATGTGGTTAGCCACTGGTCCCTGGAACCACATCAAACAGGTTTTGATGGAGTTTACCATTAAAATTTTAATCAAAGTCCAGTGTGGAGGACAAAAAGTCCTTGAGAAATTTGTGGTTTTCTGTGATCTATGTAACTTCATAATTACTTCCATAATTGGACAGCATTACTTCTAGACTTTTTTTATTAAACCAGTTCCTGTAAAAACAAAAATGATGACCCAACGTTTTACTTGCATTTGAAGTAGTATTCTAATAGAAATAATAAGAAAAAAAAACTAAGTGCTTCAGAAAAACATCTTTCTTCTTGTTCTGTGTGTGCAGTTGCTATCCTGCTGAAGGATGATTACTTTGTCAGTGGTGCCGGATTGCCGGGCAGATTCAAGGCAGAGAAAGTGGAGTTTCACTGGGGTCAAAGCAACGGATCAGCTGGCTCCGAGCACAGCATCAATGGCAAGAGGTTCCCTGTTGAGGTGAGTGGAAAGGCATGTGCTTGTGTTCTTGAAAAAAACATAAAATCAGAGTGTATTGCTGTAGTTTGAGACGGCTGTGAAATAGGACAATGTTTCCTTCAGTGAACATATCACTATCGAGGCCCTTCCGGCCCTCGCAGTGCTCTCTCTATCATCTCTTATGTGCATTTGCTATGTCAGCTCTGAGCTCTGCTTCGCTGGTGTTGCCAGCTCTCGCATCCCATGGGTTAAGTGGCAAACAGCCACTCTTCTAGTTTCTCCCATAAGCTTTTCATGTGTGGGAGGAACTCCTTGCAAATATCCGCAAAGTGACCTTGTTGTCCTCCAGATCTTTTCTTTCCCATGACGCTTACAAATAAACATCAGCCGTTTGGGAGCTGCCGTGCCAAGATCGCTGTCTTTT
The DNA here is from genome assembly GCA_013389865.1 of Piaya cayana. Taxonomy (NCBI): domain Eukaryota; kingdom Metazoa; phylum Chordata; class Aves; order Cuculiformes; family Coccyzidae; genus Piaya; species Piaya cayana. The sequence continues at coordinate 461,084 of WAAB01023174.1, read as the reverse complement.
ATCAGTATTGCTTCCTTGCACGCACTCAGCCCTCTCTTTACCTGCGTTCATCTGCAGTCCCTTGCCTTGTACTACCAGGAGGTCTACTGAGATGTGTGCAAACAGCCGTGCGCTTGCTCTGCCTGTGCAGGAGCCAGCTGGAGCTCAGCCAGCCCCCCAGATCCTGTAGAGTGCTCTGCCACAGCAGGAGCAACTGGGGGCACAGCACCCTGTGAGCGCGGCCGTGTTCAGAGCAACCATCTGTAGCTGACCACAAGGACGTGCCTTTGGGTGGCAGGGAGAGTCCTGCGCCATGGGCTGCCGCGGCGGTTGGGTCTTGGCTTGTGACCAACAGTCCTGGGTCACTCTGTGGGCAGTGCTATGTTTGCTGTGTCAATAGAGCTTGTTGATACTTTTCACTTTATATCCAAGGTTTGCATGGTGAGATAAAACAGATGTTATCTGGGATGACCTTTGCCTGTCGGTAAGCAGATAAGCACTTTCAGAGCGTGGGCAGGAGCGGGTGTGGACCTGGGGAGCTGTGCTTACTCAAAGATCTCACGTGTGGATGGAAGTGGTTGTCTCGAACTGGCTCTTGCAAGAGTTTGATTCAGCCCCAGCTTGCCCCTTGTGGCTTTAGCCAGGTCATTTTTCAGTAGGTAAGAAGGGGCTTCCACAGTGCAAAGAGAGGTTGTAACATACCCTGATGCATGGCCAAAACCTCCAGTTTTCATGTCTCTGCTTCAACTGTCCTGTCCTGTGAGAATTAGAGCCATTTTTTGTCTCCAATTCTGAACCTGTACTCTGGATGCTCTGTGAGGCAGAGATTTTTTGTTTTCTTACTTTTAAATGAGCTTTTCCAACAGTTTCTGGTTTAACGTAGCTGTGATTTCTTTCAAGGGGCCACCCCTGAACACACGGAGCATCGGCCCAGACGCTGTCATAGCACCCGTTCTAGGCTGGCCATACTGATATTCGTAACCCTGGTTTGGAGGACCGAAAGGAGCACTCAGGAAGTTTCCAGAGTCAGTCAGATTCTCTTTTGAAGTTTTGAGGAGTGGAAATGGTGAAGAAGCCTGGGTGGGCCTTCTTGTTTGTGTCAGAAATAGTATTTCTGCTTCACAAACCATTTCTTATGATGCCAAGGCTATTTGGTGCTGGCTTCATGAATGGAAGCTATTTTACTGCAGAAGAAAGCAAATTCCTAAGAAATATTTTTCCTTTGGTTTAAATATTCTTCATTTTCTCCTCAAGTACTTGAAGTATTAACTTTTCTGCTTTGATTTTTAACTCACTGCTTTTCTGAATGTAGGTCACTTGTTTATAAATGCTGTGCAAAATAAATTGCTGTGTCTGATAGTTTTAGTGTTAATCCTAGTAATGAAGATGTCATTTTCCAAATAGTTTGTATTCACTGCAATAATATAAACCACTGTTCTCTGACCTTCCTGGGAATGGTGGCAGTAGCAGAAGGCAGATAGCCTTTCCTTTACTACTTTTTATAGATTCCAAACCCAAATCTTTCCCCGTTGTGATGCTACCTGCCTCCTGCCCAAGAATTCCAAATCTCAACCCTGCTGGGAAGGTTTTTCATGGGTGGATCTTGAAAGGTCAAAGTAGACCTAAGGCGATGGAACTAAGCCCTTCTTCCCAATACATGCAAAAATAGCCCTCATTATTGGGAGTAGCGCTCTCAACCAGTAACTGTACAAGTATGCATAGTGGAGCTTTTAATTTGTAATGCTAATTGTAGTTCAGCGTGCAACTGTGATGCAGACCTAATTGCCAGGTGCTGGGAGGTCCATCCCAGCAATACTGTACTTCATTCGAGAAGTGACATTGCTAGGAAGGCTGTAGAAAGGGAAAAACCCAACATCCTGTCTTACAGGAAGCAAATGATTTTCATTATTCTGAGCCCACAGAGGTAGGTAAAGCTTCAAAGGAGCACTCAGGTTATTGGCATTCTAGGTCTGCAGCGGTTACGGTGGTGATGCGGCTGAACAGAAACATTTTCTGAGTCTAATTGTACAACCAGATGTAGACTATGCAAAACCCATCAGTTCCAAAGCACATCCCAAGGGAACACAGATAGATCAGCTTCATCCATAGACTGTGCACATGAAGTTTAGATGTTTTTTCCTCTGGGAAACAAAGTGTTTGCTCGTAGTCTTTCTTCTTGAAGAGGATGCAGAAACTAATTAGAAATGTCAGATATAATACAGACCATTATTGTTTGACCATGTTGTTTGGTTTTTATTATTACAACTAATGTGTCAGATGGTATGGCTGTCTACGTTAATTGGTTTCATTCATTGAAGCCCATCTGGATCATATTTTTTTTGTGATTTATACGTTAAATTAGTTGGTAAGATATATGAGAACATCCTTTTGTTTCCTGCTTTAAAGGCATGTTGGATCAAAGGCGTATTATCTTGCAGTACTTTTATGCATATGCAGCATACTGTGATTCCTTTTCAAACCATGACCTATGTAATGGTATTCTCTCATTATGTGGTCTTGAATGCTTATTTATTGATTAGATTTTCCTTGGTGATACTTGAGCCTTATGAAGCCATTATGAGCTTGGCGTCTCTGAAGCAGCATTTATGAACAGAGGTGTCCACGTGACGTAGAGTCTCATCCACAGCCAGGATCCAGTTCATGATACCAGATCTGGTCAGCATTGCCTTGAAGTTTCTTTTTCCCCTCCTTCTTGCCATTTTAGCACCATTGTCTGGGTGAGGCCAGGCTCTAGCGCTGTGATGCTGAAGATTAAAGCAATACCATTAGTGTACGGCTGTGTGTGTGGAGCATAAATCCTAATGAGGACATGGGCTCTGTGCCAGCTTAGAAGACGACTCTCTCCTTTATTCTGCAAGTTAAGAAAAGTTTTTAACGTTGCTTTCTCTAAATTTTAATGAATTGCTGACTCCTTTGTATTTTGTTATTGTGCTTCCCTGCTATAATTACTCAGGTTTTTCTTTTTCTTTCTGAAGTGGAAGCACCATAAATGAACATGCAAACACTAGAAACCATTGAAATGGTGAAGTGAAAAAAATAAAATAAAGATGATGAGCCTCCCTCAGGCCAGGAGAGAACCCAGGTTCCCCTCATTAGAGCTGAGAGGAGTAATTGCAGGACTTTAATTTGCAGTGTCCTCATGCTGGTTGGCAGCCTTGCCTGCACAGTGCTTGCGGCAGGCAGGGAACACCACGCAGGCTCCCTTCTACCAGGGAAACCCAGCGCTTAGTATTTCACAGGCAAGTGAGCAGATGATGTAGCAGAGCTGTGCTGGTGGGGTTTGGTACCACCGTCCCAGCGTAACTCGGATGTTAAGGGTTTTTCTTTGAGCTGCTTCCTACTCATTTTTATGCAAAATGCTGATTATTTCTGTGAAGAGCAGAAATCAGAAGAGTGATTTTAATCATGACTGTGTTAATTTGATGTGAGCTTTGGCTGTTTATGAGCTTTCTCTTTAATGGCGCTAATTGTCAGTTATAATGTGAACACCATTATACAGTAATATACAGTAATTTATTTAGTAAATGAGAATCTTATTCCAAGGACCATACTGCAATATGCCGTAGAGACCTCATCCCTTTAATCCTACATGAACAAACTTGCACTGTCTGGGCCAAACTGGTAACAGGAACATCAACTTGGCTTCTGAAAGAGCAGTGCAATTTTGTACCCACAGGTGCCAACATGTGTCTTTTTGGAGATCTTGAGTTTGCCATTAAAAAAAAAAACCAACCAAACAAAACCCCTTAACAAAACCCCACAAACCATCCCAGAAGAAAATTAAGAGCTAGCAGCCTTTCATGTTGATTAGCGAGCATTATGTTATGTTGATAGATTCATTTTAGTAAATTATTATTATGAAACAATTCTTTGCATTAACAATTCTTGCCGCTCTTTAAGTGTATTTCTTAGAAGACTTTCCAGATCCTAATGGTGTCTTTGTTCTTCCTGCTTCTTTGATTTTCTTCATTTTCCCTTTGAATATCTGTAACTTCAGCATGATCTGGATCCACAGCTCATTGCTTTAATTTGAATGCTCAGATCTCCTTGCCAAAGTTGTTTATCACTGTGTGCTTTCCTACTTCTCATTATATATCACTTAAATTCTGATGTTTTACATTATCACAGGCAGGAGACAATCAATGTCATTAATGTAGAAGAAATGTGTGGTATTCAGTGTACCAACCCCTTTACTACAGGGAATAGACTGAGATGTGTTAATGTTTTTTGGTTTTACCCTGAATGCTAAGTCCTTCTGGCACTCCTGGAATCAGCAACAGTGTATGTCCAGCTTTGTGCCTACCTGTGGGAGGCAGGGGATTTTTTAATGTTAGAACTGGGGCCTTTTCTGCACTTGAGCTTTACACTCGGTGCATTTGTTAGTCTGTTTAGATTTGTGTGCCATTTTTAAGATATTAAAACCCAAATGTATCACAGTATGTTTTCTTGATATGCGGGAGAGAACTGATACCCTACGTTGCTGTGTTGCAGCTGGGTTTATTATTTCTGGCATCCAGCATATCTGGTAATTGGAATTTTGCAAAGATCTCTTGTGTTGGCTTCAAGCACAAGTAACGACTAATTGTGAAACAGGGAGCCAGCGTTGGTTTTATTTCCTTATATTTCATTTACTAGTTGCTCTTCAAATTTCCTTGCCTCCATCTGGCAGGATGCAGCAAAGTAGAAGTCAATAAATGATGGAGGGACCTAAAGAGAGCCACTGGGAATATATCACTGTGAGAGACTATGACTGTCTGAAGTAATTTTACTGTAATGTTCTCCCTAAGGACCAAATCCACACTTATGGGGGATACTTAGAGCTCCTAGTGACTTTGATGAGAGATGTGCTGGTGAAACTCTGAGTGGGGATTTGGCTCCATACCCATGCTGTCTGTTCTGTAGAGCACCCAGGGAGTTTAGCATGCACTGTTTATTCCATCTACATCTCATACAGCACCCCTGACTTAATCATTCAGACAAGGAGATGGCTTGGGGATTTTCACATTTAATTTTTTTTTCTTTTTCTTTTTTTTTTTTAAACTGACAATTAGTGTGTTTTTTTTCAGTCTCCTGTCTTACAGTCTTCTGCCTCCCCTTTCCCCATAGTCTTCTGGCGTCCAGGTAGCCATAAAATACTCTAAAAATGCAAGATGCTGAGAGGCCAAAGAAGCTGCTCTGTCTCATCTCCAGTAAAGTAACATTTTCCTCCTGAAGTGTGCAGACATTACTCCTCTGTGCTCTTCACTGCTTTTAAAACCTGTTCAGGTTTCTCATCATCATGAAATCAGTGTGTCATAATTTTAAAATATAAAATGGATGGATATATTGAGCACATGGCTGAGTTCCATCATGTCGCTCTGTAAAGACTGAGAGCAGTGCAAGTTAAACATCATCTTATAACTGTCTGGTTTACTGTTTTATTTTCTTTCGTGTAGCTGGTGCACTATCTCCTCATAGTTGTCTTTAGCGCCTCCCATATACTGACAGGAGAATCAGTTGAGACTTTAATTAATGACTTTATTGCAATCAAGGTTCCATTTTAATGCAGAATGCTTCATCTTGTAGTGGTGAAATATTTAGCCTCCATCTGGCTGATCTTTTCTCTGAATGCCCCGTGATAATTAAGAAGAAACATGAGAGGATGGTCTGAAATAAAAATATGTTTAGTGGAGGTATTCGTGTATCTTGGGACTGTTCGTGTAGAGACCCAGACAAAATTTAGGGACATAACAGCAGTTTGGTTTTATGGCAGCATCTTTCTACTGCCTGCCAGGCCCCAGTAATTTCTAGAGTGAGCTGCAAATGTTACAGCGCATCCAGAGTTTTATTTGGAAATAACTATCCAGTAACATGAACCACACATAACTCTTTTCATATTGGATGGGAACGTCCTGCTTTCCCTAGAGGATTTCCACTGCCTTCTTGAAAAGGCAGTAGCACGACACCACAATTACAGTATGTTAATGATGAGCTAGGAGTTGTACATTCTTCTTAACATAAATCCCCGATTTCCTACATGATTAATTGGAATCTGGAGAGACTGACAAGGAGAAGGAGGATCAGATGGGGTGAAAATAAGAGATAAGAGGCTGACAGCCAGCTCTTGTTGTAGAGGAGAGTTATTTTGAATAGGAGAAAAAAATCAATACAGAGGTTGGAGAATTTGACAGAGTTATAAGAGCTACTTTAATGAAAGGTAGCAGATTCAATAGGATTGTTACTTGAAATGTGGGATTGTCTGAGTTAGAAAAATGGCACTGTCTCTCTGCAGCTGTAAAGGTGAGCTTTACGTGCTGAGCTTGCTGGGTACTTCAGCCACTGGAAGTACCCACATGGACACTCACTCTAGGCACTCATTGTGGCAAGAGAAGGGGGGTGGAAAAAGGTATGTATGGGTGCCTGCTGAATTCTCTTCTCCTGGAATAGTTACTTGATTATGGGAGGAGAAGAGAGAGGACAGCGGGTGACAGCTATTTCTGCTTCATCATGCCAGGTAGCTGCTGTGTGGAGGTACCTGGCAAGGCTCTGCAAGGGGAAGCGTTTCATTGTGAGGAGGTGAATTCATCAGGTCTGAGCTGCATGGAACCAGCTAGGAGCGTGATGGATTCACAGAGACATTCAGCAGGAGCTCTTCTCTGACATGTCTATGTTAGTGCTGATGGGAGGGTTGGGAGGTTTCCTAACCCAGGGCAGAGTGGAGGTGAAGTCAGCTGAATCTCATGTCCCTGTGTGCAAATACATTTTAGGTAAAAGCACCACCTCATTCAGTGTGGCTGGATATGAGGCCTTTGGTAACGCTGCAGAAAGAAACTTGTTTCAGCAGCTCTTAGAGGGGTGGTTTATTGTTCTCAGTGGGAATGGTTGTGTCAGTATTAAACATGGAGCCACGTTTTCTAAAATTGCTCATAGCTTTTTAGGTGTGGAAACTTAGACGCAGTAAGGCAGCTCTTGCTGAGTTGGACGCCCAGCCGTGAAGTGCATGAGGCTGACAGCGAGATGAGCTGCAGGTTGGTCAAGTGTGCCTGGGCTGCAGGTGTTGAGCACACCTATGGGTGCATCAGGTTTGCAGTCTGGTTGTGTTTGCACACTACATTGTGCCTAATTGCTGTTGACAAGTGGGTCAGAACACTGGCTACAAACGCGCAAGGTCTCATCTTGGTGCTCAGCACTGCCCCTTTCCTTTGGGCAGCTCTTGACAGTCCTGGGACTGAGGGACGTCTTCCCCTGAGACTTATGACCTGTCGTTTTTATTTCAATAGGCCCTCTGGAAATAACAAAGATAGATAACACTTGGCAAAAAAAAAAAGAAATAACAAAAAAGAAACATTGCACAAATGTGTTAAGAAGTGATAATGTTTCCTTGGCACACAAAAAAAATCAAAACAAAACCTTAATGTGGTTACTGGGTTTGTTGGTAGCTTGCCTACCAGTATTTCCCAAGGAGGTCATTTCACTGGGTCTCAGACAGTGGGAATAGATTTCAGCAGTGCTGATAGTGATTTAAGGCAGCAGGCAGGAAATGATTTAAATTGTCTGTTATACTGGTGCTTTACTGATTGCGTTTTTGTATTTTTTTCTGAAGAATTCTAAACAGTTATACATAATTTCATGCCAAGAGAATAAATTACATCAGACATGTTTTTCACAGTTAGAAAACTCAGTACATTTATTCAGGTTTAACTCTTTTTTTTCTTCCATTTTTTCATGTTAAAGAACTGTTTTCTAAGGGATGATGACTGAAAGCTTGCATAAACCAGAAAGGAAGGTACATCTTGGTATTTGTATGCCAAAAAAAAGGTTTTCATTACAATTTATTTTGTAAAGTATGTCACCAAAAGGCTTTTTTATTCTGGGGGGAGGTAGGCTGGGAAATGCATTCACCGTGGACTGTTCTAATCAGTAGTATTATATTTCTGTTCTTGTCTTCCCACCTGGATCCCTCTGCTACCTCCTATATTGCATTTAAAAGCTCTTTGGGACAGAGGGTCTCTTGCTGGGTTTGTGCAGCTGAATTCCTGCTCTGGGATACAGCAGTGCTGCTGTGATAACTACAGGCTTTACAGGGATGAATTGCTTTGTTTTTTCTGTGATAAATCTTCACATGATGTAAGAGATCAGGCAGCAATATGAGCGTAGTCCCTGTTATTTCCCCAGTTCACAGGCATTGTATTTCCAGACAGGATGGGAAGGTTAACTAAAGTTGAAAAAGGATCTAAAACACAGCAAGAGTTTACTGTCTGGTAGAAATGAAATAACAATCAAGCGATTGAAAATGAGAAAGAAGGTATGTGTTTGCTCATGCTTTGAGACACACAGCACTCGTCTTTCTGCTAAGAAAAAACAATTGAGGGGAAGCAGTCATATCCCTGAGTGTGTGTGTCCTCTTGCTCCCTATTTTTCTTCCCAGCTTAATAAGCAAAATTCTCTATTCTCTAATTAGTTGAGCTTTTCAGCACACCCCTCAAAAGGCAAATAATGTCCTTTTCCATCCCTATCGCATCTAGGCTGGCTGGCTGGCTGCAGAGGGGGCTTTTCTTTATCCTCTGGCTTCAGAGAGCAGGCAGAGCAGGCTCCTGTTTCCAGGAAATGTGGAGCCCCTGCCTGCAGGTGCCTCAGCTCATAGCCTGGGGAGGAAAGCCCCTGCCACGGTGTCCCTCAAAGAGGGCTTGAGTAGCCTTGTTCATTGACCGTTCAGGAGGGGCTTTTATCGAACTTAGCTCCTGATCTACACATGTGCAAGAAATACAAATTTTGGCTTCTCACCAGAATTAGAACTGACGTTACCAGGTGGGAAAGAACCTTTCTCCCTGCAGTGGGCTAACAGTTTGTTAGTTTATTCAGGCACAGAAAATGGCACTTGGTCCACCAAAAGCTTTAGTTTCTCCAGAGGGGGCTGTTAATTGTCCAGGAAAAGATGACTGAAAGAGTCTTCCTAAGGAGTTAAGGATGAATCCTACTTCTCTGGGACAAGGAGCAAATTTGATTTTTGAACAGACTCTCAGAGACCAAATGAAGGGCGCAAAGGCAGCCTTGCTTACCCTCGGTGGGGAATGTAACTTGAGAAAGAAAAATATGCAGTAGCGTAAGATCTATCACACTTTTGCTATGTAATGGAGAGAGATTGTTGTGATTTGATCAGGGATGGATTAAATTTCCTCTATTTTGTCCTTTTTGTCTTTATAGAGCTTTTAACTACGTTCTTTGTTTGGAAGCCCTTGCCTGCATCCCTGCTTGTGTTTGCTTTTAAGCTTAACTGGATTGCTGTAAGGGTGATTTTAGTTAATTTTCATTCCTACATCAAGCCCTTCCGTTCCTTCAGGTTGGTACTGTCTACAGCTAAAGATAACAAACTTGCTGCTTGATGCCTGCCTGCAGTGCCCAAGGGTGTCAGAATAGCAGATTTAACTTTTTTAAATGCAAAACTACACACAGATGAGTAGCCGAAATTACAAAATTCAGTACAAAAGAAGAGGAAACCTTTAGTTTCTCATCACCCTGGTTAAGCAGGAAATTCTATTGTTCTTTCTTTGAGGTCTAGATCCTCTTAGGACAAACTGATGCTCTTGAGGAGAAGGTAGCTTGCTGAGAGTTGAGTGACACTTTTAATCTTGCAATGACATGTATCAGGCAGGACCATAATATCCCTTAAGAAAAAGAAATGTCATTACATCCAGTTCAAAATTGGAGATTGGAGATAACAGGGAAGTTTTTTTTAAAAAAGATTCATTTGAAATTCTTTGCTTGAGAGGTCTCATTCTGTTTGGGAGGCAGGAATGTGAGCGCTCACTTAATGAGCTACATTCAAAAGATGAAATTTCAAGAGAGTAAAGGTAAAACCCATTATTTCCAGAAGATAAATGCAGTCACCCATCCTCAAATCCATAGTCATGTCTTTCTCCTCAACCTCATTTAATATTTCCTTTCCTCCCTGTTTAACTAGGAAAAATCTGGGGGGCCTTTGCCTCCTGGAAATACCCAAAGTAAGTACCTTCAATCATATCAGCCACTGATGTTAAACCACATGCTGTTTACTAAGTAATGCTGAAAGCTACATGCTGTTGTTGCTGACGTACCATTTATGAAATGCCTGTTTGCCTTCCCTCTGAACAATGTGGTGATTGATCAGACAGTTTAGTAGCAGCAAGCCCAAGACCCAAATTGGTCCAAACTAAACACAGATATTTCTTATGTTCCCATTCCTGTTCCCTTTGTAGCAGAGGGAATGTGTGTGCTGAGCTGCATCAGTAGCCTGGAATGGAGTTACTGTATTTCCAGGGTACAGGATTACGATCTTACAAGTTATTCTTTCCAGAAACTGAACCAGCAGTTTCTGGATGCTTTTGCAGCTCACACAGCTGGTCTATTTTAAAGAAAAGAAATAAGAAATGTGTATGAAACATCTGAAAACTCAAATGCTTTTGAGGAATTTGAGGGTGAAACCATGTAAGAGGAAACTCAAGTTTTCTCTACTAGTAGAAAAGCAAGCTCTGGTTTCAAAGCAAGCTTCCTAGCAAACCATTTCAACCTGTTCAATGCCTGAAGTAGTGAAACATCCATGTGTGATCTGTCATAATACGGCTCTATTATTAGCAGAGTTAGGTCAAACCTTTTCTCATCTTGATCAAGTAACATGGAAGTGGGAAACATTTGGTAACACTGCAAGGAAGTGGTCAGAAGCTGCAACTGGAAAAGGGCAGTAGGAGAGAAATAATTAGCAAGGATAACTTTCAGGCCTTGACAAGCTGCTATGTCTTTCTAGCAGTGAATGGGTTCACCTGACACCCAGTGATAGCCATCTGATAATAGCACTCATAAGATCAATACATCGATACTTTATCCTTGAAACAGTATTTAAAGTCTGTTCTTGGGTTCATTTCTTCTGTGAAGTTATAGCAATCTGGGATTTGAGATAATGCATTCATTACAGTCTTATCGGCCTTTCTTCATTTTGCTGTATTTTAATGCATTGCCCGTGATTGCCGAAGGAGGATGCTCAGTGAGCTTAATCTGCTTACGCTTTAAAAAGAAAGGATGCTCAAAAGATTAAAATGGGGCCTCATACAGGACAGGTTTGCGAGTTTGAGTGCTTACAATGGCAGGGCATTTGGGGCAAGAACAATTTTGAACGTAAAGCTTCTGTGGCGCTGTCTCTGCAGCCCTTACAGCGAGGAGAAGAGGGAGGGGGGAGTTGCGTGCAGCTGAGATTTTGTGTTTGTAGTTCGAGGTTCTGCCCAAGCTCTCACATGGCTAATAACGGCAAAACATCACTGGGTTGAACCTCATGCTGCTACTTTATGTTAACGGATCTTGCTGGTCCACATCTCTTCACATTGCTGGGATTACTTGTGGGATTGTGATGCACACCCCGGGAAACAGAAATGGGGTGTGCATGCTTGATGATGCTCATGCAGACTACCCTGTGTGTAAGTGCAGCGAAAGATTTAGAGCTGTTTCCTTTGTGTAGATTTATCTGATTTTCCCAAAGGTGAGCATTTGAAAGAATTTTAATGGGACTGGAAATCTTTTTTGTAATGAGTGCTGCTGTGAAGGACAGGAAACGTACAGCAGGCAGAGTGGTTTCCCTGACTGCACCATGGATGTGTTCTGTCTCAAGCAAGGGAGGTGCTCGTGTTGCAAAAAACCTTCATCTAGCAACATCAACAACAACAAAAAAAATCCTTTTTCTGATAAAGACTGGAAAGATCAGTGGCTACCCTCAGAGCGCCCAGGAGGCATTATTCTTACCTCTGTCTCTTGGTACTGACAGGAATTCTACTGCAGCAGCCTGAGGGGCCGGTGTCATCTCTGCCGTGCCGCTGCTGGTCTCGCTGGTGGGTAGAAAGTTCAGCATTTTCAAAACCAATCATTTTTGTTCATTTTAAGCAGATTATAGTGTGAAAGATGGAAGAGGAGATCAGGACTGGCAGGAAGCTGTGATTTGAAAAGGACCTTCAGTCTGACACATGTTATGTCCTTAAGAGAGAAGCTGGCACCTGGTTTTTGTTGCAGGTATGGCAACAGCCAGGAGGAATGACAGGCACATCGGTGAATTGCTGAATTGATTTGAGAGTCGGTAGGTGAATTTGCTAAGCACAGGTACTACACACCTTCTTTGAGGCTTGATTAAGCTAGTGACAGCTTGCTTTAAATGTACTGGGAGGTTTTAGTTTAGTTTTCCTTCTTTTTCCTGATGAGACCTCTATGCAGTGTTACTGTCAAATAAAAGAAGCCATTTCTCCCTTTTGCTTGTAGAACAAGCCTGAAGACTGCCAGACCTCACTTGTGCAAATAAGCTGTTGTCCCGCATTATATTCTCTCAGTTTTCTCCAGATATGCCCAGGTAGCGTTGATCATCACCATCGGTGTTGTACTTCAGCACCCATGCCCTCACTGGGTGGAGTGCGCTGGCATTACAGGCAGCACTTCGACTAAGCTGCTTTGCTCCAGTTTCCAGCTGTTTTTCCTCAGCTGCTTCTGTGAGCCTTGGACTTTTCTCGTGCTTTGGGCACAAAAGGGAGATGTTGCCGTTCCCTGGTGTCATGACCAGACAGTGCTGTGGTCTGGGAAGGGCAGGCAGATGTTGTGGCCCAGGCTGGCAACTGGCTGGGAATGGAGTGTTTTGTGGACCCTTCAAGTCATGCGTGTTGCTCCTGGTTGGATTTGCAGTTATTTCCCCAGTAGCCCTGCTATTTACTGTGGAAACTTGGCACAGGAGAAGTCTGTCAAATTAAAGCACACTGCCTCCAGCATCAGGCGTCCTTATTGGAGTTTATGCTGGTTTATGTTGGAGCTATTCAGAAGGGGGGTTTTGCTTCAGGCATTTCTGAAAGGCAATACCATTTGTGAAAGTTTAATATTTATGTATTTTCTTGTTCCCCAGCAATGTCTGAATTGTTTGCTTGGCTTCAGACTACAAATGTTTGTGTTCTAGGTAACTCACTTGACCAGCTGTTACAAATAAGAGGTTATTTTTATTTCTTATGTGCATTCATAATTGTCCTCTGGTCTTAAGACATAAATTGAATCTGTGTCCTTCATGTCATGATGCTCAAATGATTTCCTTTTCAACAAAGAGAATGTAATAAAGGTTAAAAATTATTTTTGCAATCTACGCATTTAAGTATACATTACTATCTGTTTTAAGGATGGATAATCAATGTAAAAAATTATACTTCCATGTATTCCTAATAGGTCACTGTGTAAATATCCATAATGGAATCGATCGCTTAGCTTATGGCAACCATTAGTACAGAAGGGGGTTTCACCATTAATGTATCAGACATTTGCCTTTCGTACTTACATACAAAATGATTATTTATTGATTATTTTCAAGCCAAGTTAATGATGTTGAAGAGTTTTCAGTATCTCAATTTAAAATACTTAGCGTGGTTCCGACAGGAGTGTTGTATCCTCTTCAAGAAGTTGTGACTAGTATCTGATAAGTGATTTTGCTCTACGTTCTTTCTCATTTCTACATGCATACATATAAATAAGTTAAGGATGTTTGTGTACCTGGAAAGTCTTGGTAAAACCTTCTGTGTCAGCCTAAGGTGGTAAGTTTTACTGGTTCTGTAGGTGTGTGTTTCTGTACAGCAGTAGCATATTGTTGGAGCCGAGCTCTCTGGGGTTCAACCTTCTCAAAGCGTGGGTGACTTTGTTGGGGTTAGTGGGAGTTGTGCATTTGCCACAACAGGGAGGATGATTTTCTTGCCAAACATAATTTTTTTTTTTAAGCTGCAAGTGTTTTCACTTATTCCCGTAATAAATATCCACCTAGTGTGGGCATTATTATCTCGGGGAGCTGCTAGGGGAGCAGGAGCAGAGATGAGGGCAGGCTGGTTCCCCCAATATCTGCCAGGCACCTTTCCTTGCAGAGCTGTGCTGAATGCAGGGGCCACTGGGCAGGCAAGGAGGACCCTGCTGTGCCCGCTAGAACTGGCACCGCTGTGTGTAACCATTCAGAAATGCAGAGCCCAGACAGAAGGCCCCATGGGGTCTTCAAGGTCTCCACTGGTAGAGGCTGAAGCAAGGCAGGTGGGCACAGTTTCTTACTGAAGAGAGAATGCTTCCCACGCTGTTGCTGCTTCAGGGGGGAATTTGCCACCATGCTAGGAAACCGCACCGAGGGAGTGTGAGGATCACAGGCTGCCTGGCTTGACAGCGGCACCTGGGGTGCGAGCATGTAGCAGTAGCAGGATTAGGCTATGAGTAAAGGAGTGCTTCACTGTGGAAATGTAATTGTAAGGAAGGAAAACTAATGCATTTCATCCTGGTTCACCAGAAAAGGTTCCCGAGCTGTCAGCTGAACTGATTTTCTTTATCGATGAGCTTTTGGGTCAGGAAAAATTATTGTATTTTTACTGTTACCTACTATTGTATCTTTAACAAACTAATTGCTGCTTAGAGCTGTTAAGCACAATGAGCATCAAGAACCAAGCTGTATACTAAAAGTCTTGCTGGATTATTATAGAACATTTTGTGTTTGTAGAGCTTTCCAACTGGAATATCATAGAGCACTCTGGCAATATTAATGAGCAGCAGGAAGAACATAAAAAGAAAGTGTACAAGTGGCCTAGGTCCTGTTTGCAAAGTGACTTGGCACATGGCTCAGAATAGAATCATAGAATTATCAGGTTGGAAAAGACTCACCTCATCATCGAGTCCAACCATTCCTATCAAACACTAAACCATGCCCCTCAGTGCCTCATCCACCCATCCCTTAAACACCTCCAGGGAAGGTGACTCAACCCCCTCCCTGGGCAGCCTGTTCCAGTGCCCAATGACCCTTTCCCTGAAAACTGTTTTCCTAACGTCCAACCTGGTGGAGCTTGAGGCCATTCCCTCTCGTCCTGCCCCCTGTCACTTGGGAGAAGAGGCTGTCACCCTCCTCTCCACAACCTCCTTTCAGGCAGTTGTAGAGAGCAATGAGGTGTCCCCTCAGCCTCCTCTTCTCCAGGCTAAACACCCCCAGCTCTTTCAACCGTTCCTCATAGGGCCTGTTCTCCAGCCCCTCACCAGGTTCATTGCTCTTCTCTGGACTCACTCTAGAGCCTCAACATCCTTCTTGTGGTGAGGGGAATATTTTCAAGTTGATATGTGGTGGCTTCTTCAGTTCCTGAAAGTCAAGCCCCAAAGCATCAACACAACTGTTAGTTCAGAAGGAGCCTTATTGCAGCTTCTGGCTCGGTATACCCCTTTGATATGTGTCTGTGTTCATAGCTGAGCTCTCCTAGGCAAAGAAGTATCTAAAAATTAAAGAAAGACCTTGTCCAGACATCCTGTCCCCCTACAATCCAAAGCGACAAAGGGTGGGTGAGATGAGACAAAGACAGTGCCTGGTTTTTGTTAAAACTGGAGGACATTTTCTCCCTCTGATATGCAAGTCTGAAGCAACTGAGTTCCAGGCAGTAGCTGTTCGGGGCGTTAAGCTGATGAGCAGGGAGGCCCTTGGTGGCTTGTGCACACAGGAGGTGCAGGGCTCAGTGACAGCTTGGTGAAGTGGTGGCCTTGGCAGTGTGGGTACAGTGCAGATGCAGCGGTCCTTTCCGAGGCGAGGCTGGCATTTAAATCTGCTGGCATGTGCTGCTACAAGTGCTGCATGTAAGCTCTGAGCCTATAAGGCTGACATCTGCTTTTGAATAAAATTCTCTGTATTAGAAGCTGACATCAACCCTCTCTGCTGCTTTAAATTCATATTCTCCTTGGAAAAAAATAACCTAGTATTTCAGGATAGGTTTGACAATTTTCTTTTTTTTTTTTTTTNTTTTTTTTTTTTTTTTTTTTTAAATTTGTGAGTCTCCTAAACGTTTTCCTACTGAAATGTAGGCCCTTTCTCAGTGAGTTTAAGTCTACTGACAGTGGACTGACTTTTCTTAATTGTCTTCTCCAGACCCCTTTAAATCATTCCCCCAGGGCTCTGTGAACCTCATTGAAAATGACAGCTTTAATATTTCCTTACTAAATACTCGCAGAGAGTTGTCCAGGGATGCTGACTCACATAAGATTGCTAATTCCCACTGAAAAACAAAAGAATCTGATTTTAAGCAATAATACATCTGAGGGAATAGGGCACAGTATGGAGGAAGAGGAGAATGGTCATCAGATGTGACCGTGGCTTTGTGCACAGTGAAAAAAAGGAACTGTGGGAGGGGAAAAATCATTTGAAACCATTGAAATCGTGCATAAATGTATAGCTTTCAAATAGCTAATTTTTTTATGTCATAAAAGAAAACTGGCTGGAGCTGGTTCCTTTTTTATAGCCCTGTCATAAACTCTGAAAAATGAGGTTTATAATTTATGGTCTGAAACCGCCTTAACTGTTGCAATACAAACAGCATCACTGTACTGCAGTTTATTTCTAAACTGCCTCCGGTGAAAATATTGCAGTGCCATAATTAACTAATATCAAGATCCTGTTTGTGGTGCTTTGTGCTGCTTCCTCCAGAAATATGCAGCATAGTATAAATCCTCCAGGCTCGGGAAATGGGGGTGTTTCAGTATAGTCTCACACCACCATGTCAGTTAAGACAATCACTACTATTGTTTCTGTGGCTCACAGACTCCATCCCATCACTGGATGGATTTATAAGGAAGAGGTTATATAGCTTTTATATATGTGTGTGTGTGTGTATGTGTCTGTGTATGTAAAAAAAGTGCAGAGAAGAACAGCATGCATGCTGTCTCCTAATTACTTTGTTTTCTGATATCTCAGCAACATTGATCTTTCAAAATGATCTCTTGCTGGTGGCATCAGTTTTATGTGGGAAAATATTCCTGCAATTCTGGCAATGATAAACTAATTACAGACTATACATTTTTAATGATTTAATCTCTTGTCATGTTCCTAGAGAGAAGTGAACCTGATTCCAAACAAATCTCCCATGCATGACCAAACACTCATCATGAAATGTATGGTTTTCATTAAACCCTGTTGTTAATACAGGCTTAGGATTGTTTTGTTAAGATGGGGAGAGGTTGGGGAGTAAAAGTATGCTGAAAGATTACTGTAATAATGCTGCAGTAAGCGTTTTGAATCACACAGGGCTCCCAGCAACATTCCACTGACATGTGCCTCCCATTACGGAGGGCTCTTGACAAGCCGTATGGAAAGCCAGAGCCACGTGTGTCAAAGGCTTTCAATATTGGAACAGGCTGCCCAGGGCAGTGGTGGAATCGCCATCTCTAGAGGATTTGAAACATGTGAAGATGTGGACATGGTTTAGTGGTGGAGTTAGCGGTAATAAGGTTTACGTTTGGACTCGATGATCTTTAAGGTATTTTCCCATGTAAGTGTTTCTGTGATTCTGTGCTAGAAATCCAGATTTGTGTCAGTCACCCCATCTACATTACTCTTCAGGTTTAGGAATATCAGGTGAGCAGTGGGTCAAAAACCAGCTTCAAGTGATGTCCTTTTCTCTACTTTGCTGTGTTTCTGCTCACTGAGCTGCTGTTGCACCAGCGCAGTTTGCACCCTTGTAGCCACCCTAGTCTCCTTGCCTCAGCAAGGCTCTTTTTTTATCTTGTGTAAAGACTGTACCAGCATGCCTTGGCCTCTGAGGGTGGTGCTGCAGTGAGGAGACATGGAAAAGTCATCTCTTTTGCCTTTTCTGGATGGACTGGATCCGTTGTCCTCCTCAGTAGCAGCTCCTAGCAATTGTGCATCACATCCAGAAATGGAAGAGGGACTTGGCTCTCTTGAGAGCGCAGATGTGAGAGCTGTTGGAAAGATGACAAGGAAAAACAATTGTTAGAAATTTCTTTTACTTAGGGGAGAAATTTTAAGTAATTTCAGTGAGCTGTAAACATTCTTGCCATTTTGCTTGCTTTCAGATGCCTTTGCCCCTTTCCCAGAGAGCTGTTTTGTTGTTCGTAATGCCTGCAGTCTTTGGGAAGTCTGAAGATAAGAACAGCATTTAGAGGAGACATTTAAAGCAAATCATAGTGTATCTGGCCCGACTGTGTGCGTGCTGAAATGCTTTTAAGAATTTGAGTCAGGTGCACATGCGTTCACGTGGCTAATAAAACCCAGGGCCTATAACTGCTTCACCTGGAGGAGTGAGTGTGGAGGGTGAAATAAGGTTCCTGGGAACTTCTTGTTGTTTTCCTGGCAGAGTGAGGATGAAACTGTTATTATGAACTAGAACTCCAATTTTATTAATGTTCTGAAGTGTGGAAGGAAGCAACAAATCTGATTTAAGTGAAGACATTTGTCTTGGCGGTGTGATTTACTCCAGGGCTGTAAATTTGACATGATGGAGACTAAAACGTACTGAAACTTAAATTTCTCCCATATCTCACTCAAAGTCAAATGATTTAAATAGCAGGTTATGAGAAATGACATGTATCCTTGGATGCAAATGTATTTTTGGTGTTAAAGAGTTTAATTTCACGTCTGAGGAAATTTATCAGTTTGAGGATGAAACTTTTAGGAAAACAAGGGTCAAAGTTTGGAGCAAGGTGTGAGGGTGCAGCTATCATGACTGTATCACCATGTGCTGCAGTGAAAGTTTCCTGACTGGTAGCCTCCTGCCCAAGGGCCAGCAACGATAAAATTAGTATTATCCAAGGTGAGATCTGCTTTGTTGACAGATCCTGATAATGCTTCTGTCCTGCAGTGCTCACCATGCTCCTTTCTGGCACGGTGCCTCCTCTGTCTCCTGCACTGTAAAAGATCTATTCAAGACAAAACGTTAAGACATCTAAAGGAACAGAAGTATTAAACCCCAATGCAGCTGGAGCTGGAGACTGAGTTAGCATTGCAGGCAGAAGGCTGCTAATATGACACAGCACCAAGCATCCTGCCTGCTCCTCATCTCAGGGAGATTTTGTTCCTGGCTTTTCATTCGCTTTGGATCAGCTCAGGTAAGTGGACTAAATGGAAGTCTCTCAATCAGCACCCTTCACTGCGAGTTTCCTCTTCATTCAGTGATGACCTGCACCTTCCCAGGGGTCACCGAGCCCTTGGGATTACTTGCCCTCTGATAGGACCCTCTCCTTCCACTGTGGATTAAAGGAATTTATGGGAACTCCACTCCTCGTTTTCATACACATCAAAGGTGCCCAAAGCTAATTTTCAGGCTTTGACTTTCTGGTAATCATCAGGGAATTTTTTTTTTTTTTTATGAATGTGAATTTAGCCCAGTGGCTGTATGGCTGATTTGACATGGCTCTGATTCTCCTGTTCATTTCCCGAGTAGAGTCTTTTAAACATCCCCATATTCTGCAAGTAAAAATCGGAGCTTGAGTTTATTTTTTTTATTATTTTTTAAGATAAACCAGTAACTTTTATAGCCTTGCTCTTCGCTTCTGTGAAATGGAATTAATTTCTTAGCAGCACTGGACCTGCTCTGTCAGTTCAATAAAAGTAATGTGGACAATTTCAGTCTATTACTTTTAAATTAACTCAGCCCATACGACTCTTCCTAATACACTGCCACCTTGTGAAAAACAGGGTTGCATTTTATTGATTCATGTGATAGATGAGAATATTAAGTGGTCTCTGGCAAACAGCACCCCAAACAAAACGAGCCTCTTAGGCATGCCAGGACTGGGGAACTAATTATGCTGAGACAGAAGAGGTTACTTTACTCATATGTTGTAAAATTGAAAAAAAATATTGAAGTAACTTTATAACTTAAAAAAAAAAAACAGACCACACTACCTCTCTCCTTTATCCTCTTACAGCCTGGCTGATGCATTCTGTCTTGCCATATTTTAAGTCAGTTTCTGAAAATGCAGAATTTAAGAAGGTCATTGGGGAACAAGTAAGAAAGAAATCGAAGCAGGGAAAACCTCAAACCAGTGAAAATACAAGGAAATGAAAAGAGGCCCTTGTAAAATAACATGCCTGGTATTTCAGTGCATGTAGTAGCCCCGTTTCCCACAAAAGGAGAAGGATGATCAGGTATCGCCCCTTCAGCGATCAAAACTTTTCAGAAAGGTTGCTTGTTAAAATTTTGCTCGGTGAAAAATGAAGTCTGAAAAAGCTGGCGTGATGATCCTTTGAGGACATTTTAGAGTAATTGTAACAATAATGCATTAAAATGTCACGAGGGGGGATGATTAATTGGAATTGCCTTCATTTTTCTCCTCCATTTGCTTGCATTTCTGTCCTTCATTCCCCATATTAAAAAAAAAAAATGGCAACAACCAGTCCCAGCGCTATATATGAAGTCTTTTATTACTTCAAAGTGACATACATGGAACTTTGGTACTGACTTTCATGGACTTACATACCTACCACTTCCATTGCTTTATTAATGGTTTGGCTTTCAGCATAAAAGCTAAAACACTGAAAACCACTGGAAAAATCTGACCGTGGCAGGGATATTTATCATTCTGTAAGAGGAAGCGTGGTGGCTTGTGTGCTGGCTGTTGGTTTGCTCTTTCCGTGTCTTCCCAAACAGAATTCTTAGTTATTTTTCTCTCACTTCTTGTCCTCAGATAACAAGGACTTATCCAAGGCAGCACGCTCTACAAAATAAAGATCAGTGGTTGAGGTGACTTTTGTTCTTGAGGCTCTAAAAGCAGGAGTAAATGACAAACAGATGTAATAGGAACAAGAGAAATGGGGAGCGGGAAGTTTATTTTCATGAACTTTTCCCCGTGCTTGCTGGTTACCTCCTCCAGATGAGCTCTACAACAGGCTAGAGGACCAGTATCTGAAACCTCACCCTGTGTGGGTGCATCCTCCCTTTGTGAATTTTCCATTACAAAAGCTATATGGTGTTCAGGACTGAAAACTCATGCCAGTGTTTAAAAAAAAATATGGTTCTGTATTTCATCAGAAGAACTAGAAGAGAGTTAAAAAAAAAAAAAACGAAAGCAACATTACAAATAAGTAAAATAAGTAATCTCCTTGTTGCTTTAGGCATGTTTCTGCTCATTTTAGTTTGTTGTCATTCAGTTTGATTCACTGAACTGATTCAATTTTAATGGTTCACTTATGCATGCAACTACCTGGAAAAAAAGATAAAAAAATGCCCCTAAAGCAAATCTTGCTGAGATTTTGGTCAAAAAAGGATCATAAATAAGCAGAAGTAAGAGCAAAAGCTAAAACAATATGGCACACATCAAGTAAAAAGAAAGTACAATATGTGAAATGAAAAGCAGAAAACAAACATGAGCTACAAAATAGAAGTTAAAAAATAGTACCTAAGGTAAAAAACCAAATTCAATATGTTTTACAATTACACAGGGGAATGATTTTCTTCAACCTTTAGATATCTTTATTCAATTAATTTAAAGACAACAAGGCTGGAAAGGTATCTCTTCCAAGGCACCAGCCTTTTCTTAGAGCCCTTGCTGAACGCTGGAAAATTTAGCAAGGGGGAAAATTGCATATACTAAGAATATAACATGATGAATATGTTGTGTCACATACATACCATCTGTGAGTTATTCTGATAGACAGAACAGCCTGTCTGCCAAATCCTAATGTATGGCTTTGATTAGTGTGTACGTTGCAGAATAGTCATCCCAGGGACTTGGGGTGAATTAAAATATGACCTTGAACTTGTACTTTAAAGGTCACACCATATAGGTCTGGAGGAGTAACTCACTGCTCCTGCAATTAGGGCTTTCTGTAATGAAAGATGTGGAACAGAAGTTTTCACAAATGAGGCTGCCAGCAGTTACCAAGGAGAGAACAACGACATCAGGACATAATTCTCAGAGAATACGGGTGATGGGAGTTTTTCTTGTGGACTTGACGGTGGTTGTCAAATAAGGTGTGTCATATCCAGTGCAGGATACTGGGGGAGAGCAGTGGAGAGGGGAGTTCTGAACTCGCTAGGGTTGCAGCCCCTCAAAGAGGGGTGTCCTGTCATTTGCTAATTGGCCACACAACTCTGTAAATCAGCTGCTTTGGTGATGATCACAGCGTTCTCTACTTCTTGGCCCCATTGCAGACTCTCACAGGGTAGGAAATGGTCAGCGTCTCACAGATTTGGTGCTTGCTATTCTGTTTTTAATACTGTTGGAAGTTAATTTCATATGTTATCATTTACTTAAAGCTGTTAAATGTTAGCCTGAGTTTAAAAAACCCTCATTTCTGTGCAATAACATGATTCAGCTGCAATGACTGCTGCAGTGCATTGTCTTATAAAAGAGGTCCCTTCCAGAGCTATAGTGCCCATAAATATTAGCTTTGTTTTTATAAGTAGTTGTTTTTTCAGCAACAGAGTAGCTGTAACCATAAAAATGCTTGATAAGGAATGCTTTTTCAGTTGCTGTTTATATGGTTAAACAATTTAAACAAAACATTTTGTATTTCCTGAATAGCCCTTAACTTTAAATGTAAGTCCTAAGCAATTGTTTTTCTGTGGTTTGGGGATTTTCTGCAAAATTACTCTGAGCTTGAAAGGCTTGGTTGGTTGAGTTTTTTTCCCCCTTTTGAAACTTCTGAGAAGCTGTGAGTGTTGAAGATTAAGATTTCAAGAATGAAGAAACTTAAAAGAGGCTCTGCACCCATACTCTCTCAGCAAGCTTTTTTAATACCCATGTAGCCAAGCAGAATCAAGGCAGTTTCAAAGCATGAACTTGCTGTGTCTAATTGGTACCTGTTGTGAATCACCCTGACTCACTTCTATGGTTTGAAAATCATATATTGCTGTCTCTTCTCCTTGCCTGTGTTGCATGAAAATACTACAAGAAAACAAATTTGACTGTTTAGTGGATAAGGAATTGATTGGATGGTTATGTTCAGAGAATAGTGGTCAATGGCTCGAAGTCCAGATAGAGATCTGTGACAAGTGGTGCCCATACTGGGACTGGTGCTGTTTAATATTTTCATCAATTACATAGACAGTGGGATTGAGTGCACCCTCAGCAACTTTGCAGATGACACCAAGCTGAGTGCTGCAGTTGTCATGCCAGAAGCATGGGATGTCATCCAGAGGGACCTGGACAAGCTGGAGAAGTGGGCCCGTGTGTGGGTATCATGAGGTTCAACAAGGCCAAGTGCCAGGTCTTGCACCTGGGTTGTGGCAACCTGTGGTTTCAATGTAGGATGAGGGATGATGTGATTGAGAGCAGCCCTGCAGGGAAGGACTTGGGGATGCTTATTGATGAGAAGCTCGAGATGAGCCAGCAATGTGTGCTTACAGCCCAGAAGGCCAACTGTATCCTGAACCACATCAAATGAAGTGTGGCCAGCAGGGCAAAGGAGGTGATTCTGCCCCTCTAATCTGCTCTTGTGAGACCTCATCTATAGTATTGTGTCCAGTTCTGGAATCACCAACATAAGAAGGATATGGAACTGTTGGAACGGGTCCAGAGGGGGGGCTATGAAAATGATCAGGGGAATGGAGCACCTCTACTTTGAGGACAGGCTGAGAGACCTGGGTTGTTCAGCTTGAAGAAGAGAAGGCTCTGAGCAGACCTTATAGTGGCCTTCCAGTAACTAAATAGGGCCTACAAGAAGGGGGGGGGGGGGCTGTTTACAAGGGCATGATGTGATAGGATGAAGGGACACAGCTCTAAATTGGAAGGGAAAAGATTTAAATTAGAAAGAAATTCTTCATGATGAGGTGGTGAGACACTGGCCCAGGCTGCCCAGGGAAGTCGCGGCTGCCCCCTCCCTGGAGGTGTTCAAGGCCAAGTTAAATGGGGCTTTGTGCAGCCTCATCCAGTGGGAGGTGTCCCTACCCATGGCAGGGGGTGGAACTAGGTGATCTTTAAGGTCCCTTCCAACCCAAACTATTCCATGATTCTGTGACATTATTTCAGGATGCCTTTTGCTAATTACATGGAGTGACATGTGAAGCGTTTGGGTGGTTTAGGTGCCTTTCTCCATGGGTTTCAGTGGGAACAAGCAACCAAAGATCCTGATGTGTCAAATCACTGTTGGCTTTCTTAGTCCTTTCATGGATGCAGAATCTCAGCACTTTTCTGATGCTCTTTGATAGGTATAAAAAGCTGTGGGCATTGCTCAAAACTCTTTGGAAGCAGAGCAGAATCCTGTTAAATATTTGTGACTCATCTAGTGGGATTTCTCTGTTGTCAAGCTTTAAGAGCTGCCCAAACCTGTAGAAACCTTTCAAGCATAGCAGACTTCTGAGCGGGCTGGGACTGCCTGGGTAACTGCCATTTGAGTCCAGTCCCAGGGTACGTTGTACCTTGCTGTAGAAAAAGGAAATGATCCATTTGGATCCTCTACAGAAATTATGTCCTACCCTGTTCTATAAATGGGGTCATTTGTAAGCTTTTGCAAAGAGAGAGAAGAAAATCTATTTTTAAAAGTTTCACTCTGTGTTGGAATTGTTTGTTTTGGAGTCTGGATTAAAAGAGAAGAAATTTGGTCATCAACTAGGAACTTATCACTTGATAACCAGAAGGCATAGTGAAACTGCAAAACTAATTTCCATTGTCTGTTTGATTTGATCCTGTAAGAATCATGACAATGAACACAAGCAAGCATAATATATTCTTTCATTATGCTTCCATATTTATTTTGCATAATAGGCGGGGGGGGAAAGTCTCAACCAGTTTTCTTTATTTAGAATATTATTGTTAATTTAAGAAGATGTATACACTGAAAATCCTGTATAGATAGTATATCCTTGCTTTGGACAGTTTTGTTTGATGCATTCACGTTTGAAATCAATACTGTTTTCATCAGAAGTGGTTATCTTTCCTGAATATCACCTTTGAAGAACACCTTAACTTCTATTGGCTTGCACAAATGTCTGAGTTTCCTTCAGGCACGCAGGGAAAGTCAGAGGCTGTCCTGCAAAAGAGATGTAATCAGAACAAAATCAGTTGTGATGTGCCATTAGGTTTCACTTGCAGAACACCCAGAAGATCACCACCTGTAAGCGATGGTCGCTTGTGTTCTCCATGCTGAATTTTATAGCATCAAATCAAGTAGCTTAAATGAGTTTTGTAGTTCCACTGCTTCCATGTTCCTCCCCTTGTTTTTGTGCAGGGTGCAGTAATTGCCATAAATTTTGCAGAGAATTTGCAATCAGACCTATTTTCTGTTATATCAAGGGGGAGGGGGCACTTTGAGTGCCTTTGCCAGCAATAGATCTGGGCAGCAAGTCCTTAGGGATAGACTTGTTCCTGAAATCATTTGTGGGCAGGAGAATTACTCTTAAAATGGATAAGCAGTGGGTACAGATGCAAGAGCATTGGAGTATTCATATACCATAATCCACTATGAAAAATGCTACAGCTTCTATCTCCAAATGTTGTTTAGAAGCTGCCTTGACCACAGCATGGTTAAAGTGGAAAGAAGGGAAAAAAACTTGCATATTCCAGATGGGACAGCATGGGAAATGTGGATTTCCACAGATAGGTGAAGGTGATAAAGATAGATCCAGTTACATTGGAGACCAGTTCTGTGGAAGACCATGTATTAGGAGAAAATGTTATAGTCCAGAATCTAAAACTATGTCTTAAAATATGCACTCAATTCCAGAATAGCAGATGCTCTCCATTTCAGATGCAGGATATTGGAAGAAGTCTGCATTTTTTAAGTTGCTGCTAAGATAATGTATATTGCATTTCAGATTGGAGACACTTTGTAATTCAGGAAGAAGTTCCCCAGATGGAAGGATGTGAATTATTTATGCAATGTTTATCTCAGGGTTTACTTCCCATCACAACCAATTAAGGCTATTTCATTTCATTAAAAATAATGTTTTCACATTGGGGAAATCATTTATCTAAGAAAAGCTTTATAGTATCCTCTACTTAAAAGCTTGGGAGTTTCCATCAATCATATAGTCTCACATTCTTCTAAAAACTTATAAGATGGGGAAGGAAAGACATTTTCCTGCATTAGGGCTTGCCAAATTGAATTATAATTAATTGTGATTTAACAAATCAAGATATTCATTCTCATCTTCCTACTTACCAGGAAATGATGAGGTTCAGAAGTGATGCCCTGTGACCTTAGTCTTGCAGCCCTCATTTTTATCTGTATATATAGAGCTTTAAAGGAGCCTTTGCTCCCACTGAATTGTCTTAAGACTTTTTTGCATAAGCAAAGACTGAGTTCAAGCTTCCCAGAAACAGAACTCAATGTGATATAAAACTGGCTGCATGGTATAACACAGCGCTTTAAGTGTCACCGTTTGAGTGTCAAGGAGGAAACTGCTGTAATTCTTGTCGGTGGCTCTCCTGCTGCTCATGTCCAAGTGTGACTTGTGTAAAGTGCCGCATTAGGTTTCTGAGATAGCCAAGACATTAAACTGAAAGGTCATCTTTATTATTCATTTCAGAACTGTTTTCCAGTTGAGATATTGACAGGTCTCACAGAGGTTTCAGCGGGTTAGATTAGTAGTCTTGTGTATAGACCTGCTCTAAATGAATAGTATTAGTCTTGGGGAAGAGGTGAGGGGAGAAAGAGAGCCCATTACTGTCACCTGACAACTTCATTTCAGTTCTTGCCCCTGATAATTATTATCACTAGAAAAGGCATATCTTGGAACCTGGGGATTTAAGGTCTGGTCAAAAAAATCACTGCCTGTCACTGCTTTTTTAAAAGCATAGGGTGACAAGGATGCCCATCTGTCAAATATGCTAGGAAAATACAGGCAAAAATAACCAAAATAACAACTTACATCTTTGTCCTGGTTTGTGAACAGTTTAAAATGGTAGAACATGCTGTAGCTAACTTCAGTGGCAGCACTTTGTGAGGTCTGGATCAACAGTATTGTGGTAAGAATGTTAAAACATTGATTTGTTCTGGTGGTGGGTGGGATTCCTGCGTCATCTCCATCATCTCTGGGGACAGACATGAACACAGGCCTTCAGAAATTGTTCAAGCCTAGTTTGCAAACACCTAAAATTTCTCAGAGTTTTATAAGTAGGTTATAGTGGTCTGACAATCAGTTATTGTAATTTCATGCATTTAAGGGGAAATAAACATTGCTTTTCACAGCATCATGCTGAAAAATAATCTATTGTTTCCCTAAGCTTGTGGGTGTATATGTATGTGTTTATATGGAGTCTTTGAGTCTTTTAAAACCATATGCATATACCTACTATTTCTTGCTGAGATGGGAAAAAATTCTGCATGTGATAAAGAGGATCTAACAGTGGGTGAAATTTCTTTGTATCACGGATTTAGTACAATGCCTGACATTATTACTGTGGAGGGAAGTTCATCCTTATTTGTGCCTTGCTGCTGTTAACATGAAAAAGAGCAAGATGATAGTGATTACAAACTCGGATTTCTATGGAACTGTAATCGGGTTGTGATGTGGGAGGAAGGAGGAGAGGTTCTCACTTAAGTCGGCTCCACTGGTTTGTTATGTTGTGCATTAGGTCTTCTTTAAAGTGTCTTCCCCCAGAAATGGTGGCATGTCTAGTTAGGCCAGAGAAAATCCAAGTAGTCTCTTCTCTCTTTTAAGTTTCTTTTATCTCAGCTGCACACAAGTCCTGTGGTTTGCTGGCTTCTGTGTTTTGAACCAGGCTCCCCGTCTGTCAGGCTGGATCCTGTGCAAACACCAAGCGAGGAGCCTGCCCTCAGTTTACAGATGAGTTTGTCAACATCCAGCTTCTAAAATGTAATCCCAGTCTAGCATAACACTGTCTTAATGGTTTCATCTGTTTGTGGTTAAAAATGGAATATCTAAGGGGAATACAGATAAGACAATGTACCAAAACTTATATATTGTGCTGTGGTACTCTGCTTGTAACTTACTGTATTCATCTGGCAAAGGTAAGGTTGCACTGGTTAAATGCTTTACCTTATGAAAAGTTGATTTCATAGAGGTAGGACTCTGTATCTGTGAACACTCCTGAATTTATCTAGAAGATTAAATGTGATTCTACATAGTATAACTAGCATGATTTTGTTGATGTGCAGGGTGTTAATGTTTTAAGCTTTTAAATGCTTGCAGGTGGGAGGGTGGCTTTCCAAGGAATGGCCTGTAGCTGCAGAAATGCCGGGTCTGAAGCCTTGCAAGATGGGTCCAGACATCAGAATAATATGGTAACTATTCATTGAGGGTATAGTCTTCCTTCATGTCCTCACTGACTGAACCATCATTAACTGAAATTGTAAGTAGAATTGGAAGGAAGTTTGAGGTGTACAAGCTCACATCTGAATACACTGGAGCTTCCTTCCAGCATGTGCAGCCTCTTCTCTGTAAGGCCTTGAAAATTATCTTGGTGTTCATTGAATCTGAATCAATTTTAGGGTGGGAAGGACAAAAGGGAGTTGCTGCTTGTGTTTCTCTTGATGATTCAGAGACCCAGAAAAACCACAGTTGGGCATGTGATACAGCGGTTCAGAGAGGAACCCTTCGCAGTTCAAGGTGAAGACCACATTTGGGTCCAGGATATGTGATTATATCATGTGGGCAAAGTGTGCTCTTGGCTGGCCATAGAAGAAGAGTTTGTGATGTTATCTCGTACACAGGCCATTCTTTCTATGTTTTTTTCAGACCTTCCTTCTTTCACACAACAGTTTAGCAGAACAACCATGCAACTTTATTAGTATTCAACTGGGTTTCAGTTGTCAGTGAGATACTAATGGGAATGTATCACATGCTGAACCCAAAGTGACACATATATATATGTTAAAATGCTGTGTTTTATTGCATAACTAAAAATACTTCACTGTCCTTACTTTTTGAGCCTTTTTATGTAAAGTCCTCAATCATTGCTTAAAGTCTGGCGCTTCTGTATTAATCTTTCTCTTTTTTAAAATGTAACTTTTTCTAAGGAGGAAATAAGTACAATGGAAATTTTTCCCATCACCCCATTATCAAATCATTCATCTTATTTTCATTCGTCATTCAAAGCAGAATTAGGTACAGAAGCATTTCATGATGCACTGTCAAGTGGTGATTGAAACATCTTGATACTAGGGGTCAGACAGCCAGCTGCCTGAAGCAGGCTTTATTGCAGTAATTTTACTTTCTGCCTTCTCTGTCCAAGGAGGTGGCCTCTCCTGGGTGTTAATGATGTCTGCTTTAGAAATGAAGCTGGAACACTGAGTGAACTAGCACGAAGGTAAACACAGTCTTGGCATGGTTTGCTTTGGAGAGTTCATCATCTCTAAAGGCTTCTGGATGCCCCCAAGAGGTAAAATGGTGTCAGGATGAGGCAAAACGTATTGTTTATGCCTTTTGCTTCCATCTTTTGGCTCTTGACTGTGAAAAGGCAGCCACCTTCTCCATGGAGTGATGTGCTGAATTGTTCTATTCACAGACCTGTGGTGACCAAAGAATGGAAATTTCTTTACCCAGACTCTTCTGTTAGCAATAAATTATGCGCAAGCAGGCAGAGTTTTAGGAAAATCTTCAGGGAGCATGAATAAAGGCCAGCCTTCTGTATGGACAAGAGGTCTGTATTATTCTTCTGATATTCTAGAACTTTTTGTTACATAAAAGCAGGTTAATATGAGAATACTGTCCCTAGTAATGCCTTGATTCACTGGCATGAGTTTGGATTGAATACTCTTTTTGGAAAGAATATTCTTTCCGTTCCCTGTGTTTTTCTGCTTAGCAGTTCTCTCCTGGAATGGCAAAGGGATGTTGTGGAGGGACAAACCAATTCTTTCTCACCCAGTTAATCATAAGGATTACGGCATTTTTCAGGAGTTTACACTCAGCTATCCCATCCAGTTATTCTTTCTCTGATACGTTTTGCTAAGACAGCTTTCCCTATCAGTCAAAGTGCTAATTTTGCTCCTAAGGAACCTCTGCTGATGTCTGGAAGAACTAATTTGCATACTGTGTGTTATTAGAGGACATAGGAGGGGCTACCCCCTCGTTTTCTAAGGAGTGGTCTTTCAAGTCCAGCTAACAGGTGAGGAAAAAAGTGGCCTGTTCCTCATCCACAGGAGGACTAAAATGGAGTGTAAGGTATTTATCACCACCTTTGTTACATTTCTGAGAGATTTAATAGTCCCCAGAATTGTTCCCTTCTTAAGAGCTATGTGCTATTAAACTGAGGCATTATTTAGCAATTGGTGCTGTCTCAAGAGGATAATTACTCAGAAGTATCTATTTGAAAATTCATCTACTGCTAGTTGTATAAATGTCTACAGTGCCTGAAGTATTTAAATACCAAGAGGCTTTATGATTAAAGTTACCATATTACAATATTTAACTGAATGGTGGATTTCCATTAATACTGTGTGTGCTTAGATCCAAATACTGGTGTTTTCTCAGTGACTCATGGGAATCTGCACCAAGTGATGTCAATCCCACTGAGTAACAGACAAGTAGGTATGTTGTGTGTCCTCATAGATCCCCAGGTACAGAAATGAATGCATGACAACCCTCAAGTCAAAGAAGCCCCAGGTTACCTGTGTACAGTGTTGCTGAGTTCAGAGAGAAGGTGGCTGCTGCCCATGCTCGATCTGATGATGCTTTGTGAAGGAGGACAGGGAGAGTCTTCAATATTTCATCCATACCTCTGAAAGTAATACAGTCTCTCTTTAACTTTGACACTTAATTGCAAAGGGACTTGTATGGGTATAAAGTCTTTGAGAAACTGAGTAAGCATTCAGGTCTTGATGAAATTGGTCAGTGCGCTCTAAAGTTATTACAAAGGACTGACATGTCATATGCAGACACACACAAAGATAGATCACAGAAATCTCATTTTCTAGTTTAACTAGGTTAAAAAGAAGACTCTGAGTATGCGCATACAGTAATGAACATTAAATTACTTATTAACACGTGAGGAAATGTTCCCAGAGTCCTTACAGAGATCTCTCTGGACAGGTGAGCTCAGTGCTCTGCAGAAGCAAAAAGACAAGTAGAAAGATTAGAAATTATTAGGAGGTAAGTGCAGTCAACAGGAAAAAAATCTTTTCTTCATGGTACGTATGATTTAGGCAGTTCTGATTGCCCAACCTCAAAAATGCTTTGTACATCCCAAAAACATAAAGAACCCTCTGTGAAACAAAACACCTTCCATGAGACAAGAATCTAAATAGTTGTAGATACCTCAGCCTGGGAAGGGTGACACAGGGCACTTGATTACAAGCGTCCGTGAAATCTCAAAGAAGTTAAATAGGTGCTACTTGTTATGTTCATTATATCATGAAGGGTCTGAGCCCAGAGAGACATAAGGTGCACATTCAACAGAAAGGAAGGTTTCTTGTGCAATGCGTCAAAGTGCATGAATCATGGAACCCCTTATGAAACGATCTTCTAGTTGTCAGCAGTAAATACAGGCTGGAAAGAGTATTTAACAGTGTTTTGGACAAACCAGTCAAAGGATGGTCCTTCCAGCTCAGAAAGGCCTGAGGCTGGCTGGAAGCTGCACAGGTGTAGGTAAGGGGACAATTGCTGTTTGTCCCCGTCAGCACCACTGTCTTGATTTCACCTTCCCTTAGTGCTTGGTACTTGAGACAGGATACGATGTTAGATGTACCTGTGCCCTTGTACCAAGTGGTTTTATGAGGTCTTTTCAGGGCTATATTAATGCAACCTCGAGTTATCAGACAACATCCACAGCAACACTGCTCTGGACAAGATCAGTGTGTAGCACTGTTCAAACAGAGGGCAGATTGAAATAATCTGAAAAAAGTTAAGATACCTTCTGAGGTATGTGCTTAAACGGGAAGGGAACTGGAAAGCAGCAGATCAAAATGGATGTTTTGTAAATTATTAGTGGATGTAATTAATGGATACACTGGTGCCATCTGCAGCCCTTGGCTGGCACTCTGTGAAAAGGAAGCTCTTCAGAGCAAAAGGGACCAGATGATGTATTGGTGAAGGGAAGGAGATAAAGTACAGTGCTTGTGATTTCACCATCTTCTGGGATCTTAGGACCCTGCAATGCCAGCACACCAACCACCACGTCACTGGGTGTTCTGGGAAGCCAGTCATGATCCTGACCGTGTTTTGACCTGCTCAGAGCAGCAGTGTGGGAAGCTGCCAGATCTGCCCCTGACTTCACCTAAATCTTAACAGTGCTTTGGCTTGAGAGATAAGGGTACCGTCTCTACTTTCTTTGTCTTTTTCTCCCCCCACCTCTCTGCTTTTCCTTCCTATGTTTTAATTCCTCCTGTTAAATGCGAGCCTGGCACAGTAGAGGCCAGGCACACTCCCTCTCACAGCGCTGCTGCAGCCCCAGAGTGGTGAGGCAGGGAGAAGCTGTGCCTCGTGCCCTGGACAGGAGCTGCCAGGCACTGGCGAGGCTGATAACAGCTGCCTTCATTGCCTGTTTGCCATCCTAATGAAGTCGCAAGTATCAGTCACAGAAGCTGTGTTATCTGTCAGTGCACTTCTTTTCTTTTTGCTGTTGCAGTTTTGTCTGCAGAAATGAGGACTGGGCTCCAGAGCTACCTCTAGCCTATCTCACCTGTTTTTCTGAAGAAGAATATTTGTCACCACGTTTAATGCCATTCCAAGATTGTCCTTGTAAGAAAAATCCGTTTGCTAACAGAGGTGGCGATAAGGCATGTGGTGAAACTTGAAGACTTAGTTCTTCATGTTTGGAATTCTTTGTTTTTCTGTAGTGTTCTTAACTAGTGAAAGGCTATGAAGATGTTTAAATCATTAGTGTTGCCAAGGAGCTGAGCAGCCCGGTCTGTATTCTCAACTCAAACCAAGTTTGACTGTTCGGCATTGCAGACAAGGTCATGCTGAAACCACAGCGCATGACCCTTTGTGTGCTGTGTTATTAACAGGAGCGAGCCAAGGTGTTGGATGCTATTTCCCCAGGAGTCAGAGCCTCTGGGTCACTGGTGAATACTTTTATATGAACAGGGTAGTTGAACTCTCTCAAGATCAAGCAGATGACATTGCAGCTGTTAGATTCAGGTTGCATCCAGCACCTTTTCTCTACAGCTATCAGAGTGAGATGTGTGCTGTTATTAAATGAATATGGGGATTATTGAGTAAACATGAGATTTTCTTATCTAGGGCTCTGATTACAAACCTGTAATATTTCTGTCATAAATTGACCTGGAAGCCTTCTCTTAGTGAAGCGTTAGCATTACATGCTGACAGTGTGTGTGTTTGACAGGGGACGCTGTGGAAGGAGACCAGGCATGCTGATTTAAACAATGAATCCCACCAGAGTAGAAGAGGAAAGCTAAGGAAAAAATGGAAATAGGACACAAACCATCTATGAGAGACAGAGACCCTCGCTCTCTGCAGCAAGCACTGCTGTACCTGCGGTGTCGGCATGGCAGTCAGGAGGTGGTGCCTGGACCTAGTTTCAGAGAAAAAATACTGCCACATGAACATGACCTTTAAAACACGCTGGGACATGATTATTTTGTGCACCTGGTGAGGAGGACCCTGCTGGTTTTTTTCTGAAGTGCCCCCAGTAACAAACAGTAGCCTATTAGTGACATTTGCTCGTTTGGTGGCAAAATGGTTGTTTTCTTGAAACTGGGCATTTTGGAATATCCTCTGGCTACATACTCTTAGGTGTCTGGTTATGATCAAGGGTGTGTGATTAAAGTGGCATTCGTACCATGCCATGTTACTCTGTAACACGTTAACTTTAAAATTCTCTTTGAGATACCATTCTGGGCTTAATCTCCTTTCAATATTTGAGTGTAGCATATGTTCACCTTTATCTAAACCTTTATTGCAATAATGGGAAAGTTTAGAATTTAAATCGAGGCTTTAGCTTTAATTCTGTTCCTTGAGCTGTGGTGTGTTACAAGCACGCTGTGGTATATTTGAACAATGTTTGGCAATACCTTGCTCACTAAGACTGAGGTTTGTGCAAGTATTTTTATCTCAGATTTGTTATTCGTAATATGTTTTGTTATAAAAAGGTTAAATAAAAGAAATATAACTTTTATAGAGTGTAGGCTACAAACAGACTCTTGAATTAATCAGTGATTTGTAGGTTAATATTTGAATTTTTGACTTCAGTGACACACTTTTAATGTATTTCAGGCTTCTTGATCCAAAGCTTACTTTATATTCTGAAGGTGTGCAATTGCTCGCTGTAATCTCAAGAGAAGATAAGCATGACATCTGGTTCACACCTGTGGTTTTAGGGATAAGAGCCTAGCTGCTTTATGTATTATTCAGGGCACTCCATTGAAACCACAAGGAATTTGACTCTTTGAGGGCCTTTGTCCCTAGGTTTTTATGCTTGCTTAAAGTAAACATGAAATATTGGAGCCTTCTCTCAGTAGGCATTGAATAGAGTATTTATTCCAACCTATGCCTGCTGCCAGAAGGGAAATTAGTTATGCAGGTTAATTATCAGATTTATGATGAAGACTTGACTTGTGCAACTCCCATATTTCAGAAGTTCCATTGAGCATTTTGTGCTGCTCCAGAACAATGCCAGGAGAGGCTAACGTCCTGGTAAGAGGTACAGTGATGTGGTTTGGTACAGCAGGAGCCCTGCACAGACCCAGCCCCGGCCCCAGAGAGCGTGGGACACACTATCTGGTGTGAGAGGGAGAGGCTGCAGCATTTTGAATTTCCATTCACAGTTACAGACACCATGTGAGTGTCTGGGGCTGATGGAGACGGAAGTGGCATGAGCAGGAATTAATTTGGTTGGGCACTTCTAGAGCCAGAGACTCCCACAGTCCAGAGGAGAGCTGGCAGCTGTCGTACTGGAAACCAGAATGTTCAGGGTGTCTGTTACCCAGGTGAATTGTTCAAATGTGAGATGCTGAGACAGAAGAGGTGCTTTCGGCAACACGCAAATGTGAACCACGGTGGAAATGTGACTCTGGCTTGAGTCTCGGTTTTATTATTAAAATGCAGAGTAGAGGAAAGAGAAAAAGCTGGCACAGAGCCTGGCAGCACAGAGACACAACTGTGTGTGCTTCCCACAAGGAGTGTGTACTGAAACCTGTGCTGAACCAAAGCCTGGAAAATTTGGACTCAAATGTCAGTCTGGTAGCACTGTTGTGTTCATCTGGACTCCAGTGCAGTTCAACATGATTTTCTTTCAACATCAGTGGACTCCTAAAAAATTGGAAGTGTTAAATCTGAGAGCTTGTTTTATTCGTGTTCTATAAGGTGATGCCACAAGCAAGTGGCAGTCAGATGCACCAAGGGAGTCTCAACACGGCATCTGCAGGCAGGTACCAGCATGGGAGCAGGGCAGAGTTTGATTTGTGTTTCTGTTCCACAGGTGTGGAAGAATAACTTTGACATTTAGCAAAGGACCACTGCAGAATGGGTTTGCAAATAGGTTTGCAGATGTGACAGCGGACAAGGTTTTAGCTTTAAATGGCTACACAATTTCTAGCACTTTGACCTTTCCGTCAATTTTGCTGCTTACTTGAATATTTTCCTTCTTGCTGTGCTGAAGTCCAGTTCTTTTTGGTTTGCTAGTGCTAATACAGAATCATGTTCTTAACAAGCTGGTGCCGTTAAGGCAGTGTATTCAGCTGCTCTCTGCGTGTGCCTGTACACAATGTCACCGAGACAAGAAGTTTACAAATCTCTTAGCACTGCATTTGGGATGTGTGCAGACTTCATGATCCACTCCAGTGAAACAGTCAGGGATAAGGGAAAAGAAAGCTAGAAAATTAGAGACAGAGCGCGGAGGTGTTACATGCAAGGCTTTCCAAGAGACTGGGAAATTTGGGTAGCACCTCATGGTGGGGAAGGGTTTCAGTTTGAGATATTTTCAAGAGATCAGGAAGGATGAGGAGTACTCACTCGTTGCATGTTAAGAACTTTTGAGAAATTTGAAGTAAAACACCCACATTAAGCAGCTGTATTGGGAAAAAAAAAAAACCTCGTGTTTAGATGGGAAGTCTGTGGCAGAACTAGAGCCAGTGCAGGGCTGTCCCACCTCCCTCCAGTGATCTGCAGGTGGCTACTGAGACCTGCGGTGCTGAGCACCCTGCTTGCTTTATCTTTGGGATTATGATGTTGCCTTAGATAAATGTGTATCCTGCAAAATATGGGAAAGCCCGTATTATTTTTACCCTCTGTTATGAAGCCCTCTAAGTAAGCTATTTTCATGGGCTGGTTCTGCTGTAATTGCCCATATACTTCACAGTTCATATATAAAAATAACTCTGCAAGCATACAGCCTGGAGGATTTTGCATCCCCTCAGAGATAGGCATGGCCTTTCGCCCAGCAAAATGCTTCTGAAAACGTGCCCCATCTGCTGCACGGCTTTAAATCCAGAGATGCAACGAAACTATAAATATCTCAAAATTTGTTCTGAGGCATTTTGAAGATCATTAAACCTCATGGAAGAGTTCGTCTTCTCCCATTTTTTTTTTTTTAAATAAAAAAAAAGCAAACCACAAAATCCCAAATGAAACGCTTAGGACCTTCCACAGTACAAAAAGAATAATTTGTGCTAAGATGTGAATTCTCAGAGGAATGAATGCTTGTGCATCTTTAAAGTGAATGGTATGTGAAATTGTTAATCACACATGCTAGGAAAAGTGTGCTTTTGTAGGGTTTATTTTAAAGTGCAGCTCTTCTGTTTTCCCTGAAGAGAACTGGAGTGTTTTTGCTAGGAAATCCCAGCAGTTTTCTCCATTCTGGCAGCACTTCTTGATGTTTATGAAAGTAAATGGATTCTTGAAAGACAAGCTGAAGTATGGATAGTTTAGGTATTTTGAAGTTTAAAACTCTATTCAGTAGCTTAGTTCTCCTCGTAGGAAGACCATGGGAAACAGATGAAGATGACATCTGGAACAGTCGCTTTTGGGTCGAGTTCAGAGCTATTCTGCTCATACAGTCCATCCGGCTTATTTTCACTTGCTGTGGCATTTGGTGTTTAGCCACTTCCTAAATTGCCTGTTTCAGTTTTTCACCCCCGCTGGCGGCTAAGTATGGCTTCTCATTTTTTCCATTTGGACAGTTGTAGAAAGCAATGTTTTCCTCTCGCTGAAATGGGAGTCTCAGCGTTGCATGTTCCCACATGTATGTGCTTGCTATACTTTGGAATATGCCCCCTTTAGAAAGAG
Organism: Piaya cayana; assembly: GCA_013389865.1. Classification (NCBI taxonomy): domain Eukaryota; kingdom Metazoa; phylum Chordata; class Aves; order Cuculiformes; family Coccyzidae; genus Piaya; species Piaya cayana. Next base: position 424,242 of record WAAB01023174.1, on the reverse strand, counting down.
CCACTGAGTGAGGCCGAGAACTGCCTGATAAATAAACCAAAGGGTTAGAGTCTGGGAGCAGAGTTAAAGGCCCCCGCTAAACCGCGGGAGCCTGGGAAGGTGCCCTTGGATGGATGTAGCACCTTGCAGTAAGTGCCTGCACTGAACTCCTGCAGCACCCGCTCTGTGTCAGGTACGCACTGTTTAGAATCATAGAATCAGAATCACCAGGTTTGAAGAGACCCACTGAATCATTGAGTCCAACCATTCCCACCAATCACTAAACCATGTCCCTCAGCACCTCGTCCACCCGTCCCTTAAACCCCTCCAGGGAAGGTCACTCAACCACCTCCCTGGGCAGCCTCTGCCAGTGCCCAGTGACCCTTTCTGTGAAATTTTTTTTCTAATGTTCAGCCTAAACCTCCCCTGGTGGAGCTTGAGGCCATTCTGTCTCATCCTGTCCCCTGTCACTTGGGAGAAGAGCCCAGCTCCCTCCTCTCCACAACCTCCTTTCAGGTGAGGTCTCCCCTCAGCCTCCTCCAGGCTAAACACCCCCAGCTCTCTCAGCTGTACCAGAAGCTGGTACCAGTGTTCAGTGGCAACCTGCTATCTCAGTGAGGTGCCTGTGTGCTTCTGTTTACTGTAATACCAAGCAAAAGAGCAGCAACCCTGAAGTATTTTTCTCCAACACTACTCTAAGTGGTAATTTATTTGACATGGCTTTCAATTGCCTTTGTTCCCATTTATTTCCAGTGTTTCCTATTTTTCTTCACAAAACATCCAGTTAAAAAGGGGACAGGCAATGACCATAGTTTACATGTGAGGAAACGAGGCTCAGAAATGGGCAGTGATTTGTGAAAGGCAGCAGGAACCCTGGTATTTTGGGAAGTTGAGCCTCTGCAATCCAAGGACTACTTAGGGTACTACTTCTTCTCAAGTTACCAAAAGACCTGGTTTGTGAGAAATACCTCTACCCAAAAATCAGACCACTGAGCTATTTGTCTCTCATTTGGTTTTATGGGCTCCTTAATTTTGTCAGGAGGGAAGGAGTTTTGAATTTTGAAGGTTTGTCTGAGGCAGGGAGGTAACAGCCACAGTAACTTTTAAATTGCATGAAGGACCTTCTGGAATCCCTTCATTCCAGGACCTTGGACTTTAAGTGAAATACTGTATGTTTGGAGTCCTCCAATGGAGGGATAGGAATGAGCAATACTGTGTGGTGTAATCTTTTATCCTTTTTTTATGTTTTTTACCTCCTCCTCTTGCTCCCTTGGGTCTCTTCCAGCCCTTGGACATGTGGTTCACATTGTTTTTATGAGCTGTCTGAGCACCCTAGTGTACGCTTACCACCCACATTTCCAGAAAAAGAGCATCCTAAATTTGTGAGGGTAACAAGATGCTGTGATGTATCTGGATATGCAGGTATAATTACCACAGGGTGAAGATATTTAAACATTTGTAGAAGATGAGAAAAGGAGGAAAGGTTCAAAAATCCTTCTGCTCATTATGCTTCAGTTCTTGTTTACATCTTGATATTAAATTTGTTAGTATTATAATTTCCTGTGTTTGGAAGGAGGTCAGATATGAAACAACTTTTGTAACAAGAAAGAGGATCAGAAATGAGGCGCTGCATGGGGAGGTAATAACCGCAGCTCCATAATTCAGGGGTCTTGTGCGGTGTGAAAAAGAAGACTTACTGCTGATTTTTTGTTGGTTTTGAATGATTTATAACATTTTACTTGTGGCACTGTGTTGCAATCTATGTTGTCATGGAAATTCTATTGAATTTATAGTTCCATTTATCCAAAACGATTTTCCAGACTTCATTTCATGGTGAATCATATGGCTGTTACTTGGAGTACAAAGCAATTGCAAAAAAGTTTCATGTTATGGAAAGCATAAACACTGAAACTGTTATTTTCATATTATGGAAATACAAATGAATGCAACATACAGCTTTTTTGCATCAAATATGCCTTCATTGTGTAATGACTCTGTGTACATACATGAGATGGATTTTCTTCTTTGGGATGGGAAGCATGCCTAAGGGTATTTATTTCTGGCAGTAGAAATCAGGGAAGTGTCTGGCTTGCCAAGGTGCTTCTGTCTTTGCATTTGGGACTTAACATTCAAGATACTGAGTGATATGGCTGCGATCCAGCAATGCACTGAAGCCCGGGGCAGTCCTACAAGCATCGCGTTGCCTCGCTGTTGCTGCTGGGCTGTTATTGGACCACTCACAGATCTAAATGCTGTTCAAAGTTGCGGGCAGAATGTACAACAACCACCAGCTTTGAGGTTGAAAGCAACTGTGAAAGCACTTAGTTGCGACTTTTAACATAGATACACCTCCTGTGGCATTTGTAGACAACAAAGCAATAAGTAGTGCTTACTATTAAAAAAGATTAAAGGGAAATTTATCATACTTCTGAGGCATGTGAATGTCTAAATTGAGTTATATTCTCTTATTTCACTTGTATGTTCTTTGCTCTTCCTGTTGTTTCAACTCCTTTCATTTTTTTTCCTGCCTAGTATTGTATTCATTATCAAGTTGCAATTACTTTAGGGCAAGGACCCTGTCTGACTCTTTGGTTCGCAGTTTACCCGGCACGCTTTTAGGCCCTGTAAAATACTAAGTTATGACATGCAGAATACATCTCTGTACCTGCCTAACGATACTTAAAAATTCACTGATGAATAATAGACTAGGCAGGAAAAACATGCCATTATCTGCTCCTGTTCAACTTTGTCTTTTAAAAAGAATGCAGTATGCTCTATGTTATTACATCAAGCTCTAGTAGGAGAACTGGAAAATATCACGATTCTATCTTCCCCCCCTGCTTTTTCTGAGCAGATTTAGAACACGTTGTAACTAATAAGTTTCCTGGGTTTTTTAAAGAGAGAATAATGAGAAGTCAAACTTCAGACTTTATTGCCCCGGTGTACATCACACTCTAGTAAACACAGACCACAGGACAGTTATTTTGAATTTTCTGTGCTGCAGTGAAGATTACATTATGTCTGCATAACATTTTTATTCCAGCCAAACCAATCGCATCATCCAGCTTGGTAGAAATCTATGCACATATTCACAGCCAAAGTAAGTTACATATGGGCTTTCAATTAAGAGAATTGTGTATGATTCATAATCCTAGCACAGAATTTGGGGTTTGTGTGAGAGGTTTTTAATCCAGCTGTAAAAGTGATAGAGAATAATTTATTCTTACAAAATAAGCAGCAGAGTTACTAATTAAGAATTAGTCTTTTCAGTGATTAACTCCATCGTTTAAAGCAAATATTTCAAGGTTTTTGTTTCCCCACTCTGCAAAGATTTGCCGTCCACCTGCAATGCCTGTGTGTTTTGCTCTTCTGAAAACACTCTCGGTCTCTAAAGCAGCACATAATAAACCACATAGCTGTTGCCTCTGCATCTTGCTGCCTGATTCATCAAAAAATTGGCTGGCCTATAAAACCTTTCTTTTGCTTTAAATTGCATGGTAGTCCTTGGATTGCTGGAAGGAAATGAGTGGAGAGCTAATTCTGATGATCTTTTCCCTTCCACCAGAATTCCTGATACTATTGAGTATTCTGCACTCCACATCTGTGACAGCACAATGAGCCTTTGTTCATTTTTTTAATCTAAAGAGAAATCTGCTGTAGGAGGTTGCACAGGGTGATAGCAGCCCAATTTAAAAGTCTCAATTATTTATTTTTAAAATACTTGGCATCTGTCTATGGAAAATGTACTCGCTTGGTTTCCAGTCTCTTAGAATTGCTTTGAACTCGCTCACATCTTCTGGGATCTATCAAATGCTCATTGTGGCTTTTCTCTCTCATAAGTGTTGAATGAGTTTAGCCATTATAGTCGGCATTGGCTATAAACTTTCTGTCTTTGTAGTGGGGTAATAAGAGCAAAAAACTGTCGTGAATAGGAATGGTGATTTCTGTCTGGGTGCCTGTCTTGCCAAGCAGAGGAGGATCATCTGCACTGAGAGCCAAAGCCTTTTGTTTGTGGATGGATGGCAGGGAGAAGTCATTCATTTGAAGCAGGCTCCATTTTTGCAAGCCAGTGACATGTCATAAAGGGTTTAGTCATTCAGAGGCAATTGTACTTAATAAAATCGGAACTGCTCTCTGGTGGGCAGTATTTCTCTGTAATACACACGCACATTTTGGACAGCCTGGCCTTACAAGATCGACATGGTGGCAGCCCAGTTTTGAGTCAAACTCTCTTAAGCACAGAGTGGGGCCTGACGTTTTGCCAGCTCTGGAGAACACCAGGTTTTCATAGAGGCTGGTAGAACACGGTTGAAGAAAGATGTTTCTGCAAAGAGCGGATTGATCCCAATTAGGAGGGCCCCATGGAGGGTTGGTCACGGTCACGGTAGGAGCATGGAGGAAAAAAGATTTTCCAGGCTGGGACATTACTCAGGGGTTGGATGCGTGTGGTGTGTTCATTTGTGTAAGTGTTGTCAGCTGGAAAAAAGCCTGGAGGACTTGGAAACTGTAATGGTTGGGCACTGGATCTTCCTGGACAGAAGAGACTAGAAAAAATGACATGGTTTTATAGGGTGACTGGCAATTATCTCCTGGGTTATGGCAGAGAGAGGGTTTTCTCTCTAATCCTCTGTTTTAAGGCACTTGTAACGTTGTGAAGATTTTACCCTTCAGTGAGATTTTTTTTCAGGCTTAATCTGTGCTGTACAGTAAATCTCTCTCAAGTTTGAGTGAAAACAATTCTACTCTTCCAGAGCGTGAAGAGAGTCAAAGCATAAAGTTTTGCCATTAAAAGCAAGCTCTTGCCCTTTCCCTGCCTTGGTAAAGCTCTGTAGCTGCAGTAGTCGTTGGTAGCATTTTAGGATGGAGACAGTCTTCCTGCAAGAAACGTGCCTTTGTGTCGCTGGGGATGGCTTGTTTCAGCTTAGCCTTATCAAAATATCGAAAATTTCAAGTTACTTGGACACTATATGTTTTTTATAATAGATTTTTACAAGGTACATGCAAGCCTACTGCCGTGTTGTACATCGGAGATGAAGGAAGTCAATGTAAACCTTTCCCAGCCTTGTTAGTGGTAATGGGGCTAGATGTGTAAGACATAAGTCTAGTGTATTGTGCCATCGAGAACAGGGCTCCCCTGCCCTCTGGGACCTGTGCCACCAGGAAGGCTATTTGGAGCGCTACCAGCAGAGACATGTGGAACAGAGCGTTCTGAGCGTAGACAGTGTCACACTAGAGAAACTACAAAGGGTATTTCAGGCTTTCCCATTGCTAAGGGATTCAGAGCCTTTTAAAGTGTACCTTTTTTAAAAAATTTGGAAAATAGAAGCTACTGTGAAATTGTGTGCAACAGTGTATGAGAAGATGGTGGTGCTGAAGTCAAGCAGTGCCAGAATTCAGGTCGAATGTGCGAGCTTGGATGAGGCTCCATTCTGCATTTCACAAAACATATCTCATAAGATGATCCAAATTTTTGTTAGCTTAAATGCTCCCTTGTTGCATTCTGTACTGCTGCTTTATATGTACCAAGCAGAGACAGTAGAAGTCATTTCTATGCAAAACGTGCCATATACTGTATGTACTAATTATATAATAAGGAGTAATAATGTAACTTCTCTGGCATGTTTAGGCCACTTAAGTATGCGGTGAAATTAATTTTATGGTTAACTGTCTTATTCCTGATTGTACATAAAGAGCATTATGGCATCCATAGAAAATATTACACTAAATATCTACTGATGAAAGTGTTCAAGATTAGGTACGTTATCTATAAAAGAACAAAAATATGTTAGATACACTTAGATTGTCTTGTAAATTGGGGGAAAACAGATGAGACTATTATGGAAGAGAACAATATGTGATCACATAATTAGAAACTTGTCATAATACAAGCGCTCAGTGGTGTCCAGGTGTGGTTTTATGAGCAGCCTAAACCATGCAGCTTTGAGGAGGTAACTTTACCATCTTCTTAGCATTGGTTTTGCAGAATATGTGTGGGTAAATTACATAATAGCATTTCCTGGGAGATTCTACTCCTAAAATGTTCCTTCTAGATGTATGAATGCATAAGGAAGCTACTGTATGACAGATGACGATAATTTTTCATACAAGACAGTTCCCCTTGACGTGATGGATGCAGAGAGAGGAACCATGCTCTCTGGAAAAACACCAGGGAGCAATGGGAATATGTTTCAATGTGTATAGCAATCAAGGCAGAGTGTGGTTCTTGATTAGTCTGTGAAATTGCACTGCTGAGACGAGGGATCTGAATTAAACACTTTTTTTACCAAAGCCCTTTGCACTGCTATCCAAAAGTGTATTGTAAAAATTAATTTCCTTAAAATGCCATGAGCAAAATTGATCCAAAATGATTTTGGCATATGCTGAGCTCACTCAGTGATACTTTCTTTATGAAATCCTTTGGGGACTATATAGTGAAGTGTTTTATATAAGGTATACCTAATTTTAGACTTTATTTTAAAGGGGAGTAAAATGTAATTTGTGAGTGTTTTGTGAGCTTTTGTCTTTGCTGGCTAGATTGAAGTTTAAGCAATTCTACTTGAAACAAACTGTTTCTAATTTCTACACCAATGAATGGCTGTACCTCAGTCTGCGTTTGTTCAAAGCAGGAGTTGTCAAAACCTGGAGGCACAACTAACTTTGGAGATATTGCTGGCATCTCTGGGTGTGCTATGAATACACTGGGAATACGAAGGCCAAAACAGGGGAAGAAAATTGCTTTCAAATTTTATGAAGCTAGAGTCAGTGCCAGATAATTATTTCATTTTTTGTGAGCCATTTGGAGTGTGGTTTTCTTTTATCCTCTGGCTGGAAAAAAAAGAGCATCTCTACCTCTGACAAGTCTGATCTTCCTCTTGGTCTCTTGGCCTTTTCTCTATATGATGATGTTTTATTAGATGTATAGGTATTTTGCCAGTATTATGCATTACAGCAAATATATACAGTCAGAGCCTGGGAATCAGTAAATGAGAGTTACGTATCTGAGCGAGGTAAAAGGATGTGATCTCATTTAACCGTATACAAAATTTCAGAATACAGGGAAAAAACTTGCATTTGTGAATATGGTAGGATGTGTCATGTACTGTGATCCTGGAAAAACCCAAACCTCCCCAAACCAGTTATTGGTGCCAGCAGAGTGTTTGCCTCGGGCAGACTTAAAGGAGGGAGCTGGCAGTGTGTCAGGAGGCACGGACAGTCTGAGCTAGACCTCACGTCTCCATTTAGCTATGTACTTGCAGCTATTTCTTCTCACCTAGTAATGCTGTGAAAAGCCTGAACAGGACAGGTAATGGGTGGTGGCAGCAGAGAAGCAGAAGTGAATGCGCTGGTTCAGGCCAGAGGCCACTGGCAGAGAAGCCGGTGAGCCCATTCTTGTTTCAGAGCCAGGAACAGGGTTGTTTTCTGAAGTTAATGTGCACAGGTGAACATATATGTTGAGCACCTGTCCTGCAGCAGTGTAGTCCCCACTAGTGCTGGTTCAGATTGTGAAATCCAGCAGGAGGATCCCTGAATAGCCCCAAGAACAACCTCTACAAAGTCCAGTTCTCGTGCTTGGCTGTTACCCTCAGGCACGTGTTTTTAATTAATAATGCATAGAGCACACGCACAACAAATGTTACCAACACTGAACTGATTCTGTGAAAATGTACACACCTGCATGGAGTAAGGTTGAGAAGAGAGCGTTGCATGTTTTGGATGCAAACCAGATCCTTTGGGAGATGGTCATGGCTGATACAGGTGGACTAACACTAGGACCTTCTTTTGGAATAAAGAGATTGAAGAATTGCTGGAGAAGCAGGAGCTCAGCTAATGCTGTCCATGGAACAAGAACCATAGAGGGAATTAAGAGCAGTTGTACCCGTGGGCCTCTGAGTTGCCCTTATTCATGGTATGTGTCTGTAGTAAAGCGGGTTGTTCAGCAGCAGGGTGTGTGAAGGAACCTATTCCTCGGTCCTCCCGTGTTTGTGGAACTCAGACATCTGCTGGTTTCAGGCAGTCATTGTTCTCACCTGCTTTTACTTTGGGTTTGCTAATTATTAATATTTGTTATTTGTCCTAAGATGTCATCAAAATATCTGGGTTTGTCTCACTTATACTTTTTGCAGAGTATTAAAGGCTTGGAAATGAAAAGCCATGGAATTTAACTGAAGTCAGGGAGAAGTCTGACCCAAACTGATAGTCCTGAATATCAGGGGCTCTTAAAAATGCGTTGCTGCAGAGACAGACTTTTATCTTACAAATTGCTTTAGGAGTAAAGGAATAACTTGAAACGTTGTAAACCTTCTCAAAAATTCTCTATTGTTTTTGAGCTAAATATGTTTAGCGCTTTTAACAGAGCAGGAGATGAGTTTACAATGAGCAAAGAAATGAAGAGATCCTGGCAGGGAGCACAGAGTTTGCCATCTAAGCAGACTGACCGTACTGTTTATCCTTGGGTTTGTTATTAAAATGCATCGCATTGACTCTGTTCCCTGGTTACTGTCCCAGTAGGTCAGTCATGCTATTAATCAAGACGCTAGTTAAACAATATCGTTCAGCAGAATTCCTTTATCTCAGGTTCATAACTGTGGGTTTATGTCCGACGTGTATGCATTACCTCATTTGAAAGCTGTATGAATCAACACTAATGCGATTTTGTTGTTTTTAATTTTAACAGATGCAGATTTACTTCTACAATCCTGATGACTTTGACAGTTTTGGAACAGCAGTTCTAGAAAACAGGGAAGTAGGAGCCATGGCCGTGTTTTTTCAAGTAAGTTTAAACAAGGGCTATATCCATAAACCAAAGCATTCACCAAGTACTATTTAATTCATTGAATTGTTTCAAGCTTAATGGATGCATCTGTTTCCTTGTTCCCACCTGTCTAAGTGAAAGATATTTCATATTGTCTGTATGTGATTTAAAATGTAAATAAGTATATTTAGAAACATAATGAAAAATTTTGCATGAGTTGTTCTGATTTTATAGCTACTTTACAGATGCAGATTGGCGAACACATTTATCATGGAACTTCCTTCACTGCTGCAGTACATTGCTGGGGTCCCTGGAATACTAAAAAAACAACGTGAGCTGGTTCTGTACAGAGAAGACTTAAAATTCAAATGTGGCTTGAGGGAAAATTAATCAATAAGTTTCATCAATCTTCTCTGTAGCAGCTTCTTCTAAATTGTCATAGTAACAAGTTCTTGAACAGAGCAGGTTTCCGAATGAGTGAATTTATGCATCCCCTTTTTTAAAATGCATCCTCAGGAGCGTGACTGCTTGGTTTGCTCATTTGTTGGTTCGACATGCTCTGGAGAACTGTGGTGTGGAGTAGAGACGGCTGCTTGCAGTGGCTGGCAGGTCAAGCCACGTGGCAGTGGCGTTCAGCAATGTGGGTTTTTTGTCATATAACATCAGAAGTGGTGCTTTTCCTTTGACTCGAGGGTGGATTGTACAGAATGAGTTGGAGCAACTCCTTACCACCACGCTGTCACAAGCAGAGAAGTGGCTAACGAAGGTTCTGAAAAATCTCAAGGTGTTGCTTTTTGGAAAGAGGGGAAAGGGAGGAGGGGAGAGCAAGGGAAAATGGTTGTTCCTCTGTGAGGTTTCACAGTATTTTTTACTGTGGGAGAAAATGATCTTACTGTTATCTTTGTGAAGCCACATAAAAAAGAATATGCAAGAACCCATATGTAAATAGCACTCTTTTTCTTGTGATGTTAGAGTGACAAGCCTGACTCTCCTGCTCAAATTAAGTGAGGTTGTCTTCTTCCATGTCACTGGTTTTGATCAAATGCTCTGAAAAGGAGAAAAGGACAGATCCTTGTGTTGCATAAATTGCTGTAACTCTGCTGACATCGGGCTAGTGGAAGTAGACATGTTACATTCATCACTGGATTTCTGAGCACTTCTGTGGCGTTTCATGTTAGGGTAAAGTTGCTGGAGCTGTGGTAATTTACAGTGGCATAGCAGGATGATTCCTCAGACTTCTTGCTACTGCTGTCGGGAAGCTTTGGGCAAATGGAATTTGGCCTTACAAGACAGAAGTTTAGAAACGGAACGACCAAAGGCACTGTTACTTGATTTATACCACAGTGCAGAGCCGCACATTATGTGTGTGTGCGCTGTGTCAGAGGAGTATGTGTTATACCATGGTGTGCAATTCATGTTGCGGCATTGTGTGTCTGGAATTTAATTGCTAAATTACCCTGTTGTGCTTCACGTGAGCCGTGTGAATCACTGCCCCCGTATCACACCATTTCCTAGTCTGTATGTGATATTCATTCCATAAACTCACTTTTTAGAGGATCTTAAAATTGTAGTGGGACTGTTTTGTATTCCCCACCTGCAAAGCCAGATGCTGCCCATACTGCGGGTCCCACTTTGCATGATTCCAAGGGAGCCATTAAACTCCCTAAAAATAACCTAAAGTAGTCAGTAATGGTGTTAAAAAAAAAAAAAGTCTTTGATTGTAAGAGACCTCAGGCTCTTTAAGACCACAACCGAGCACTGCAGTCCCCTCAGGGAAGCAGAAATCTATACTTTTCATCATTTCTAGCCCTGCAGGCCACAGGACATTAGGCTGTAAAGTCTGGATGATGGTACAGCTGGGGTCCTCTGCTCCAGGAGCCATGAAATCTGAAGCCATTACTGAAAAAAAGGTCTCTGATCTCTTCCAGAGAGTGGGGGTAATTCTTTGGCAAAATGACACAGGGACAACCTGTTTTGCAGCTGCAAGGAAATGTGTTTTTTATATTTGTTAACTTGCCTTTGGGTTGAAATGATAAATTGGTGGTGTGCTGCTAAATGTCTGAGTATATCAGATCTTCCTTCTGGGTAGCTCTGCTCCAAGATGGAAAGCTACCGAGGAAGATTTGTAGAGCCCAAAGTCCCCATTCTGGAAGAGCATGTGCTGAATTCTGCCCTGTGTAAGTAAACTCAAAGGGCTCCAGTGTGGTAGCTACTATTTTGGCCATCATGAGGATTTTCCAGAGTTTATCACATAGATTTTGAGTTCTTGTATGCAGGGTTATTAACTGATGGTGATAATCCTTTGCAGACACACACTGTGTTTGACCAAGGTGCCGGTTTGGTTCCCTCAGCTGTTTACCATGTGCTGGAGCTGGTGAACCATGACTTGGAAAAACTTCCACGGTTTTGCTCAGAAATACTTGGTGTTACTTTAGCCTCACTCCCAAGGGATCCATGTGGATAAGCTCACCGTGGCTGGTATTTTATGAACTAAGTGAAAAGCTGTCTTTTAAAACTGATGCTCAGTAAATTTTGAGTGAAATGTCCCTCAGATGTCCATGGCCACATTTTGATGGGCAACTTTGACTCTTCAAGTAGCAATTATGTAATTTGCTCTTTTCCAGAGCTATAGTCCCATCTCTGCCTCGTGGATTTAGAACACAGCTTTAAACCATTGCAGCAATAGAGGCCGTAGTGTTTTTTAACAAAGGCATTATAAAACTGAACTGTGCATCCTTTTCTAGGTAAATATTTTACCACATAAATTATTGGATAGGTTTGCCATTAAGTCAAGACTTGGAGTTTTGCTAATGGATTAATGCTGTGTTGGAATGAATGTGTACTGCACTGACTGAATTTATAGTCTGGCAGGTGTTTTTTGTTTGACTGATGTTCCCGAACGTTCCTTTGAAAATCAGGTTCTCCAGTGAGTGAACATTATACTGAACTATATAATTATTGGTGAAACATTAAATAATTAAGAACCCTCTTTCCTCCTTTTTAAATAATTTAACTTTGACTATGTAAGAATTTTCCTTATTGAATTCACTGTTTCAGGGGCAATTTCCAGGTAAAGTATATTGGTTCTGAACTTGGATAATTGAAGCGCTTGGAACTTCGATGTAATTGCTAATTAAATCTGTGCTTTTCTCATTGCTCTCATTGTAAACTTTGTTGATAAATTCTAATTCTGTTTGCATGCCGCAGGTCAGTTGACCTGACAAATAAAAAAAATACTAGTTAAAACCAGGAAACAGTACTTGCATACACAAACTGCTGTAATTGCTCATCCCTGTGTTTCATTATGGATTGGCACTCATAGGGTATCACAGAATATAGCACTGTGGGGACTCTATAGCAGATATTCTCAGTTTGCAAATGAGATGAGCTGCCCTGGAATCTCTCAGTTGGGTCTGAAAGGTGATTTTTGCTTTGGAATACAAGTTGTAAAGTGAGTGGGTATGTTGACTGAAAGGGTCCCAAAATACTGGATCCCTTTTCTGGTGGTGGCATCATGTCAGGCATCGTGCTGAGCCCTGTTGTACCTACAGGGGAGCGCACCAAATAACCAAGTGACAGGTCATTTGGCTCTGCTGAAAATTCCTGCAGAAGTTTGATCTGTAGCTGTGTATTTGGGGCAGAATGAGATGCCTTGCTTTGCAAAACCAAACAGCAAACAGACAGATCCTTGAACCTGTGGTCTTTCCTTCCAGATCCCGTCTCATCCTCACTGAGGCCACAGTATGTGTGACGGAGGAGTGAAGTGACTTAGGAACCTCTGGGTTTTTTAGTTCAAATTATTTTAAAAGCTATTCAGCTGGAACGAGCTGAAAAAGGGAGAAGGGAATTCCAGGCTGCTGGTGCCAGGTATAATGGTTGTTAAAGCCCATAAATGTGCTTCACTGATGGTAAGGGAATCAGTGGAAAGAATGGCTTTTTTCTTCAAGTAGGAATGTCTGTGGGAAAAAGTCAGTATGTTCAAGAGGGAGAGAGAATCAGAGTATTAAGCAGCAGTGTTAGTCAAAAAGCTCTTGTTCTTTTGTTGATCAAGAGAACTCACTTGTTCTTTTATCAAAAATCCACATCTTCTGAGGACAAATGAGGTAACACCAATGATTCCTCTTTGCTTCCGGCCAAGTGTTTTGCAAGAAAACAACACGACCATTGTTGTCAATATTGGGGTTACTTGGTGTGTTTCCAAGTGAAACTAGTGCCAGTGGAAGATCTTTAACTTCACCTCTCCATTACCTCCCGCCGATGTGTCCTGGTCTGCGGAGGAGGCTTCTGGTTTTGTGGAGGTGCTGATGTGGCAGTGGCAGGGCTCACTGGTCATGGACCTGCAGCTGCGCATTGGGACTTGACAGTCTTCTCAGACACAGAGCAGGTCCCAGTCCAGCTGTGTATTTCCATGTCCATTTAAATGATCCTCATGAGAATAGCTGGTGCATGTGCCATATTTCAGCCCGCATGAGGTTCAACTCATACTTAGTGATATTCTGGCTCTGGGCCTTGGTTAATTATCAGACTGAGCCGGCTGTGAAGCAAGCCAGGAGTGGAAGGGAAGGCCTGGCTCTCTCACCAGTTCCTGAGTCATCTGTTCATATATATACACGTAATGCATATTTACAAGTTGCATTTAAAATGAGTAGTTACTTGGATTAAATGTGTTGAGACATATTGTGCAGCTCTGTTTTACCCATCTAACAATATAATTCATTGCACACTTCACTACTTGCTTTATTAAAGCCAAACTTAAATGTGTTCAAAACAAACATATTGCTTTTGCATTTGAAATATTCATCTTTTGGGCCCATGGTAGATTCATTACAGCAGAGAATACTTCATTCCTTGATTACTGCTGTGAAAAGACACAATACTGATTCCCTAAGTGCTCATCAAATATTCGATAGCTCAGAAATTCAGGAGGAGGTGATGGAATTCTTGTTCCTACTGGGAGGGCATATAAATCTATTTTATTATTTGCAAAGAAACCCGTCAGTGATTAGTTACTGTATCTCAGGTGCTCAAACAAATCATCTCTAAAGAAGTTAAAGTAAAAATGAATTTGAAGATAACTTTTAGCAATGCTTTCATCATTAAAATTATCTTCATAATGATGAGTGATGTTGATACCTCCATCACTCAAGAGCTTTAGCAGTGCAGGGCTAGATTTTTAAAGGTAATTAGGTACTTGGCAGTGAATATGCAACTAATGCTATTTTCAAAAGTGTGTGAGATAAAAATCAAGGGTTCTACAGCTCTTTCTTGGGGGGATGCCATTCTTAATTTTATTTTTTGATACTAACGTTTTTTTAAAGCTTTTAAAAAATACTGAGTCGCACGTCTAACTTTTAGATCTAAGTGTGTGTTATTTGTGCATAAATGTCTTTATGTTTACTACTAACTCATGTATGCCAAGATTAGTGCTTGTGATCTGGCTTTTTTGTAAGATTTTTTGGTAGTAGTTCTTGATGTGCTTCATGAAGGTGGTCTTACAGAGAGCGTTTCACAGGGACTTAAATGAACTGAGCACAGCACAAAGCAGTGGAACATCATCAAAACCACTGATTATTTGCACAAATATGTCCCTTTTTAATGTGTATTTCTCAAATAATAGAATTCAACTTTTAACATCCCTCGAAGCCTTTTCCTCTCCCCTTCTTTCCTTTCATTAACTGTTCCACGTGTTTTCCATTATAACCAAATACATTTGGTGAATAAGTGCTTTAAATGCAGTAGCTATGAGAAAGCCATATCTGGTAGGAGACTAGATTCCCATGTCCTCGTCTCAACTCCTGGCAATTCCCTAATTGCACTTCTCCATTACCGCAATGCTTTTTGAAAGTCTGAGCAAAACCGGCTTGATTTTGAAAATGAGAACAGAGCAGAAGGTGTGCACTTTTCCTGAAACATTATATCCACCTACGTGAAGCATAAGCAGCGCATCAATATTTAGGCAACATCTTAAAGGTGATTTACGACAGTGCAAATAACGTGTAGCATCATTAACATGTAGGGCATCATCCAGAGTCATTGAGAGGCTTTTCATTTATTTTAATAGACTTCAGATACATGTAAAGACCTTAAAATTAAATTACAGTATTAATTCTTTTAATGGTTACATTAGAACCATGGTGGTTTATTAATAGGAGCTTATGAATAATAAAACTATTATTATTGATTAGCAGTATTATTTAATAATTAGTACAGGTATTTTTTAATTACCTTTATAACATGAAAATGTGTGCAGGCTCTAGCTACTTTATTCAGTGCCTTTGAAAGTATAATTTATATTTGTCAAATCATATGCATATTTACTAGTAACTCACCGTGCAATAGAAAAGAAGCAAACCAATTTGAAAGGTGTCCTTACTCACTAACGTCCACCTTCTGAGCATTTTGAAACTCTCACAGCTATGTAAAACCGTAAGTTCTTACTAAGAAAAGCAGAAGTAGGGCCTTTAAATAGCTGAAGAATAATAGAAAGCTACAAAGTGATTACTCTGACACATAAGGGAAGAGCAATTCAGAGATGGTAGATGCGGTAAATGCAGCACCGAGAGTACCTTTTTCTGAGAAACAACTTGTTCAGTGCGTGTAGCAATGTACAGTAGTATGAAGCATCTCTGCAACACAAAAGGTTTCTCCTGATTTTCCAGTAAATAAATGGAGATACACTTATGAAAAGAAAAAAGTGATCTTGAGTCATGGAGAATTTAAATATAAAATTATGAGAACTTCTTGAAGTCTGTTAGATTTGGGTTGTGTTCAGTGTCTGAATGGCACTGAACAGTCTCCAGAGTGTTCTTTTTAGTAAAAAGGTGCAAGTGCGGGTGCCTAGCAATAAGAGTTTGATCTGATCAACAAACTTGTACTGAAACCCTTTTGACTAGAAGTTGAATTTGAGTAGAAAACAAAAGTTCATGGAAAATGTCTGTTTCTAGAAAATGTGTTCTAACTTTCCATTAAAGAAGAAAAAAAGAGTTTTTTAAACTAAGCCCAAAATTAGCTTTGTATTTCAATTTCTGTTGGAAGTTTCTTTGGGAAACATGAATATTTTTGAATATTTTATGTAAAAGAAGAAAGAAAGTAGAGAACAGATGGGGAATAGCTCTGTAAGTTAAAACATATATATGTATATGTTTTTTCAGTTTTGATGATTATTGAGATTCAAGTGCTTAATGATGAGGTTTTAACGTTATTCTGATCCATACCAGGTAAGGTTCTGGTCAGGGCTACGAGCCCAGTGCTTTTATCATTCATATGCTGCTTGGCACAAAACCCACAGACTTTGTTAGTGAGGTGGATTGCACTGAAGGAACGCTGGCCCTTTCCCCCATGGGATTGTTTTGGCAGATAATCTTCAGTACTCCAGCTTGGCTGCTTTGCAGAGCCTCCCCATTTCACATCCATACAAACATGAGCAAGGTTTCTCTTGGTTTGCAAAGTACTGTGGGTTCACGCGTTCTCCTTCATGTGGCCGTATGTTTGTCATGGATCCTCCATGAGAAGGAATCCATGTGGCTAAGTCAAGGGCTTCTAAGAGCAGAGGTGTTCCCGCAGCAGCCCGAGCATCCACAGCAATTGTGCTTGGAGGAAGGAGGTACAAATGCGTGAGTGCAAGGGGAGCTGGATTTGGAGGCAGGCAGGCTGACAGGGCAGCTGAATCAGATCGTTCTTGGAAGCAAACACATCGTTTCGCTTCTGCTTGCCTGTGTTCTGCCAAGAGGCATTTGCAGTCTCTAGATCATGATGGCTGCAACCTGCTGTGTTGAAACTTTTCTATCCACAGGCTGACTGCGCAGTGTAGAAAGATAATCTACCTTATGTGCACTTATCTTCTTCAGTGCCCATGCACTCATCTTCCTTTCCCTTCTTCTCTTCAACTCTATGAGCTTATTCATGATATTTTCCAGTAAGGCAAGTAAGCAACAAGCCTGATTTTGTCAAATGACCCCCAAATTGCAATCCTTTCCATTAGAGCCTTTTTGTTAGGTTGAGTTTTAAAGGATAGGGGCTGTACAGCAAAGATTCAGAAATGCCAGAATGCTTAGGGGATCTTTGACTTTTGGTTTTAAGTTCAGCTTTGTCTAGAGAAACTTGCAAAGTATCTGAATAAACTCTAATCGAAGGTTAAAATTACTTTTTTTTTTCTTTCAAATGCACTGTAAATGCTTTCTTAACTGCAGAGTCTGAGATCATAACTCATAACTTGTGCTATCGCTTCTCTGGCTTGGATGCAGTAGCAATGGTAAAAGGATATCGAGTGACTTTTTTATTTTATGATAAATCAAGGTCCTTTGCTCCAATTTATTTAATGGAAACATCAGAATAATTGATGCTAGGAAGGAACTGTGAACTTTCTTGCAGTTGGACTTGGACTTCAAAGTTGTGCAAGACTAAAAATTTGAAAGCCACTCTCTGTATATTTTATGGTGTTTCTCTTCAATATCTTGAGCTATCTGTCGTAACCATTAATGACAGCTGGGTGCATGCATTGCATAGGGAATGGCTCTCTGTGCTCTTCTAGTTTAATGTTCATTTGAATGTCAGGATCCCTGTCTTACAGTTTACAGCCTTGTAAATGTTTTTGACTTGCAAGTTTTTTTGCTTTCCCAATGCTTCTTAGTTGATTAATGTATCAGAATTAATCCCAAATGAAATGCCATTATTAACTTGCTTCATTAAGTTACATACCAATTTGTTAGCCTTATTTCTCATAATTATCCCTTTGTATTTTAGTATTTTTATTTTAATGACTTGTCCTAAGAACTTGATCAGCATGCATTTATGTATTCCTTTGCCTCTCTTTCCTTCCCTCACCCTTGGTATTCAAAAGTGGAGTCAGTTTAGGAATATTTATAGTGTCTAATGGCAGCATCTTAAACATAGTTATTTTTGTCTCTGCGATTTACTAATGTCCTGTCTTAAAAGAAATAAATAATAACTTCTGTAGCCATGCTGTAAAAGTCTTTAAATTGATAGAAAAATATCTTGTGGAGTTTTCATTACCAGACTCCTGAAAATGATATTTAGGTGTCTAATATGTATAAATTACAGTTGTCAGTCTATAATCTCATCCCCTCTGTGGTTCAGGAAGATTGATACTCAGGAAGTCTGCTGATTATAACCATTAGACTGAAAAACAAATTAGTTCTCTAACTACAGTAACGCTTTTTGCATTTTACTCTCTGGTGTGCTTTGTCGATGCATCACTTTGTCACTTCGTCAAACATCACAAAGCAGACCTGGAGCTGGGTCAAAGTGGAGGGAACCCCAGCCTTCATTCAGGCTCCCATCACACGCCTGTTGTCTGTATTAGGGACAGGATAACAGCCCTTGCGGAGTCCCCCTTTGTGACTTTGAGCATTGAGGAACCATTGAACGCAGCTTGTTTTCTTTGCTGCAAGTACCTTTGCTCCTGTCTGTGGCAGTGATGATTGCTTCATCCCCTTCCGTCTTGCATGTTCCAAATCTGGTGCATCTTGACTTGACCTTTTTTGTTTAAGAGGGAGAGAGAAGCTGGAAATAAAGCATATATTTTTTGCAATCCGAGTCTGCAGAGAGTTTTGCTAGAATCGGTCTTAGTTCCAGAATCAAAGGACATGTAAAGCTCCACATTCATCTCCTTTCCTTTCTCCACTCTCCCAAATGCAGCAGCTGCCTCTGATATGTCCCTATTTTCTCCCTGTTGTTCAACATCCAGCCTGGATTCCAGGAAGATCATTTTTTATTCTTGTCTGTTATCTCTTCTTTATATTTAGCTCAGTTTTTTTCTGCAAAAGCAGACTCATAGTCTGTCTGTCTCTCTGAGACAACCTGTGGTTTACACTCATCAGACATAGATGAAGAAATCTACCTTTTCAGTCAGGAATCTCCACCTCTCCAGTCCACATGTTGCCCAGTTCTGCAGGATGTTGCACAGAATTTTTGTACTCCTTGTAAAAGTTACACTTATTTTCATCCTCTGTATCTTCCATAGAACTGTAGAGTCTTCCTGTGTCTCTGGTTACCAGTTAGCACATTTTAAGTTAAAGTAAGCTTGGGATCTGTTGATAAATAAGTGCCTCATTTCAGTTTGTGCCATAGAAGAGAGATTGGTTGTAAAGTCTGAATATAGAAAATAGATGGGTAAAATTGGGGCTTCCTTTGCCTTTAGATTTTCTGGCCCAGACAAAAAAGTTACTCTTACAAAATTTAAGCTGTTCTGCCTGAAGAATTATTACTGTAGTTCTCAGATATAACAGTGCCAAGTTTCTCCTAGTATTGGCAATAATAAACAATGCAAGCTTCAGACAGAATTTCCTGGGTAGCATACCAAATGTTCCAGAAAACCTTCTTGGACAGCGGCTAATACATTTTTAATACAAATAAAACATAATTCTTTAGTCTCGTTTCAGTTTGATCCCTAAGGTAGAAAAAGCATACTGACTATGCATAATTTATGTGTTTGTTTGAAGTGTTTACCCAGAGACTCCATTCACAAAGTCTCTTTTTGTTAATAGGTTGCTGTGAGATGTAAGAATCACTTAGGACCCGCATTGTACAAATATATGGAACGTGTAATTTTTGTACAATCGGAGAGGTGATTGCATAGTTATCCTGATTCTACCCGCAGCTGCACTGCCCACCCCATCCCTCCTTAGTGGAGTCACAGAACAGGTCTGGCTGAGATATCAGCATGTCTTTCCCTGTGCTCAGATGTGGTGTGAAATCGTGGAAGAGTGCAAGGGAGGGAAAAGGAGCGGTTGGGAGTAGAGGTTGCTGCCCACCACACTGGGGTCAGCGTGGATTTGGTGTCAGGCTGGCATGTCCCTGAGAGCACCAGCCCCACTTATTGCAAATGATATTTATGCTTTCCTGTGTAATTCCTAAATATTACACATGGGTCAGAGCGAGTGAGCAGGATAACATCCCTCGGAAATTTAATTACAATCTATCCTAAATTACTGTAATTCCAGTGTTACAGGTTACTGCCGGAGGGTCAAGTTGGTGCTGGATTTTGTCATCTGTAGTTTCTTTGCTGCAGGACAACTGTGGGAGGGATGATTATTGAGGGTTTTCTGAGCTGGTTGTTTTCTTTCCAGGGGTCAAAGAAAGGCAATGAAAGTAGATCAGAGTCTAGTCTGGTCCCTTTCTTTCTGGCTTTGTACAGAAGTAGACATTTGTACGTATGGCTGATGGCCTAACGGATAATGCTGATGGCACATCGCACCCAAAAGAATTCTGTGGCCGAGATGGCAGTTTGCCCAGCGCAGTCCTTGTATCTGATGTTTTACCTCCTGTGAAGCTAATTCAGAAATTTTCAACTTCATAAGGTGGAGATGAGGACGTGTAAACCTGAGAACCCTTTTACAGCAGAAGTTTAGTGGCTTCCAGATGTATCTTTCACACTGGAGAGTCACTGAAAAGCAAACTGATCCAACTGGGTCAGTGAGTCTGAAATGAGCTGTGTGGTCCTGGTTTGAATAATATTGAACCTCTGTTTTAAGTTCAGGTGTGCTTGTGTCAGAGTTCCCAGAACAAAACAAGCAAAGGAGCTGGGATGTGCTTTTATGCACAGTGAGCTCTCCTGGAGGCAGATGAAAGCCAAGAATGCCAGTCAACGTCTTATTCAATGCTGAAAATTGAAATATGTGTTTAGTATTAAGATTGCTGAAATCTGTTCACAGCACCTCTAAACAGTGAGTTTTCAGAGGCTTGGGAGATGGAGCAGGTTTTTCTCCTAGGAGCTTATGGTGTTTGTAAGTGTTTCACAGCCCTGGGAGCTGAAGTAGAGCTCTGTGGCCAATACTAGCAGAAGAGTATTTCGCTGATGATTGCAACTGTACCATTTCTGCGCATGAAAACTGCGTTGTAATGCAGTCATTATCAAGAATAAAGAGACTTTCTGCAATAAGGTGTTGGTTTTGCAACATCTGTACTGTATCAAATGAAGCCTGACTGCAGATTTGGCAGACTGTTCCTTATGAGAAAAGTAAAATGATGTACCACGTTAGAAAGTAGCTTGGTTATTAGAAAGCTCAGTCTTGCTCCTGATAAAATGGATTTTTTCAGCGTAAAATTCATCTTTTCTTGCTGCAAGAATATTGCTGAAACAGATTAACTTTGGATCTCAGTGTATTTTATAGTGTGTCTCATGTTATTTTAAGGCTGTAAATATATTAGCTGATCTGTAAGCTTCACTTAAGTTACTGCTTTCTGGATTTAGGAAGAAATAGGATCATGTTGTGGAGGAATCAGGATGATTGAATTAAATCACCCTTTTTGATACTTATTTTCCCTCAGGATCATGGTACCAGATCAATATTTTAAAACTACTCTATGGGTAAGCGTAGATTAGAAAGCAAAGCTCCATAACCCTAACAGCTAAGCTAGTAAATTTTTTTGTGTGCATTTTATCTGTAGTTTGTATGGCATTGTGCACATGCCTGTGAATTAGGAACAGTCAATGTAAAACTATTTTCTCACCCCTTCCTTACCCCTGCCTGTCTCCCTACCTGGCAAACCCTCTTTATTGTATCTAGATCCTATAAAACCATCTAATGTAATTTGAAATGCTCTTGCGTGAAACATCAATCCGTTTTCAAAGATTTTTTTTTCCTTGTTCATTTTGTATTCTAAACTACTGGAAACACGTGCTTTTATGTCCTGCTGTGTTTCGTGGGAGACGTGAGCAGACAGATAGCTCCCCATCTTGGGTGAACCAGTCTTGTGAAGGGCATACCAGTCAAATTAGACTGCAGGTCTCCTCTTGCCAACTCATTACCGGTGATATGGCTAAGCAAACTGTGTCCTTCTGATATTCCAGGTATCTACAGAGATTTATGATACTTCAGCTAATAAGCTTACCTTCTCTAATAGCACACGACCCACCCCACCTTATGGCTAGACTTGGGCCTTCTCATAACTCAGGCAGAGAATTAAAGGCCAGAATAAAAACTGTCTTTTAAAGCTGCCTGGGTAGAGCTGTTTGGTTGTCCCTGTGTGGTGGATAGAAACATCCATCATTTTTGAGCCTGGACTCACTCAACAGTCTAGGTCTGCTCTGCAGTACCTCTCAAGCCGACGCCGATCCCTCTGTGGACAGCTGGTGGTGGGAGAGGGGGCGATGCCCGGGCAGGCAGAGCCACCTTGCTGTGCTTTGGGGCCATATGGGCACTCGGCTTGTTGGAGACAGTTGGTCTGTGCACGCGGTACAGCTGGCTGCTACCACACCTGTCGAACTGAGTTGCTAAAGGGCTATATAAATTCATGCTGAGCTATGGAGATTATCTGTCAGCTGTTCGTTGTGTCAGAAGCAATTGTTTTTAATGCTGCATTTATGTCCTAAGCACCCAGACTGTGCCTGCCTTTTAGGGAATATCCTCTTTCTTCCTTCATTACTGCTTGCATTGCATTTGTGGCATGTAACTGGTGTCTTATGCTTAAAATAGAAGATTTTTTTATACCTTCCTTATCACACCATATATTAATATGTTTGCTGCCCCCCATAAATCTGAGCGTAGACAGAGCTGCAGATGCAGATGTGTCCTGCCAGTCTGCTGGGGTTACAGACCAGTCTGCAGAGAATCTGGGGTGCTACAGCATCAAGCTTTCAAGCACCGATGCTTGCTGCCATTATCTCAGGAAATCTTCTCATCCTCACAGCTGCCGTTGGCACAGTGCTCCTCGTATGCATGTTACTGCTAGGCTGGAGTTCTATCTGTGTTGGGTCTTGGGAATTTTGGGGAGAGTTGCCTGTGCAGCTTGGCAGTGAACGTGTCCCTCTGTGCCAGCTCTCTGAGGATTGCCCTCACAGAGCACTGGGTTTTTAGTTTGCTCCACACCAGTTCACGCATTTGGCACGGGAAAGCCGAATGTTGGTTGTAGTGTCAGTCACAGGGGGTCATATGAGTGTGGTGGCATCAAAGGACCACGCAGCCTGCCAGGTTTTGAGAAGAGAAATGAGAAGCTTTTCCAGAGGTGGATACTAAAACCATGGTCATGGCAAAGCATGTGCCTGGAACCTGGATGCTCAGCTGACTGACCACAGCGTTCATGATGGGATCATAACTGATATGCATGATCTGTAGACAACCAGGAGTTAAAGTGCTGGGGTGTGAACAGAAGAGGCTAAAAAGAAGGACATAAACACCTCAAATTAATAGGCAGGTTCTCTGTCAAGCAGACTTAGAGAGTGTGTGAGAGGAGAGGAGACGGAAAACTCTTTGTGAGAGCATTCCTGTGTGCACCCACCTGCAGGAAGCATCTTCACTGCTCCAGGTCAGACTAGACTTGTTCAAAGAGCACCTTTTGTTCTAACCGTGTTTTAAGTTTTGTTTTAAATGATATTCGGCTGCATTTTATTTCTTCTTTTGTACCTTTCCCTGAGATTTTGAGATTCTGGCAATTTTGAAGTTATATCCTGTGTAGGAGGAGGGCTTCCTGACCAGAGACAGAACTTGAAAACCCTCTCCATAGATGGGTCACGCTCCACAGGAGGACCAGAAAGCTGTAAGAAGCCCGTGGAGCAGAGGCATGAAGGCTACAGCATCCTGAGGAGTTCTGTGGCTTTAAGACTATCACCTACTCGCAGTGATTGAATAGCATTCACTTTGCTACTACTGAAATGTAGAACATCTTGAAACAAGCATACATGTCATGTTAGTTTCTGTGTTTCTTTGTATTTCAAGAGGAAGAGACTGCTGCCACAAACTGAATGTTTCCCAGGCTTTTAATGCACTTGTATTCTAAGTGCTTTTTTTCTGCACAATAATTTCCCCATTTCGTCTAAACACAAGCCATGATACTTGTTGAAATGTTTTTGTACAGAACTGACTGAGGAGTTGGGTCATTGTGAGCAAGTGAAAAATAAGCATCTTGACATATGATCCACAGTGTTGTGTGTAGTGTTACACCAGGTGAAACGTGGCAGTGTGGGAGGAAGTTGTACTTTTGTGCCGCAAGAAATTGAGTAGCTTAGAAGCAGCAGAGAAGAAGTTTGCGGGCCACAGCCTGCCACTCTTAATTCAGTGGCTTGAAGGGAGACTGAGATGAGGACTGTCTCGTCTCACCTGCTGCTCAGAGCTCTACTGCTGGGACTGCCTTGCTGCTGGTACCCACTCTGGCTCAAGGATGTGGCACGTGTGCACCTGCACTTCATGCCTCTGGCTATGGAATCCTTGGTAATTCTGCAGTTGGTTTCCTTGGCACCTTATCTGATAGTATCCAAGCCTCCCTTGCTCGTGCCCACTGTCCACCCTCACTCAGTAGCCAAGGCTAATTGCTTTCTTTGTCTCCGTGAAGGATGTCCAGGTGGGAGTGGAAGGGCACAGGAACTTCCTTGGTGATGCAGGAGGCAGGGGGTGGAGAGGAGGAGGTGGCAGAGTCGTGCAAGGGTGCTCAGGAGGTTTGTGGAACGGTTTGGGAAGAGGATGCTGTAGCGTTGGAGGAGACAGAAACAGCTCACTGGGTGGGAAGAGCGAGTGAGGAGTACGTGACGGGTGGGCGGTGAAAGAGGGAGGCAACTCAGAAATGAGAGCGGAGGCAAAAAGTGAGGAAACTGAGGATTAGCTGATGCTTTCTGCCTTAGGTGCTGCAAGCACTGAACTGTGAAGTTCATAGCACTTTACAAAGCTGTGCACATCTGCAAGAACTTAAATGAGACTGAGAATTTACAAAAGATACATAAAAAGGAAAAGAACTTGCTTGAAAGAGAATTAGAAATCCAAAATGCATCATAGTTGATAGACTCGTCTTGTGTCAGAAAGCTATTAATAAACATCACTGGTCTCATGCTGGGTTCTTGGGCCACAAAGATGCTTGTAAGCCCAAGAGCCCTCCCAGCCCGTGGGTATTGTATTAGGAATTTGCTGGAGCAAATATTCCTGCAGCAGTTTCAGTAGATCAGTTCACACCAACCTCCTTAAAAATGAGGTAAGGGGAAGGACAAGTGAACTATGTTGGAGTTCTATGTTTCGGAGCAGGCAATAGCAAAAAACTGCCGTGCAACAATTTGTTTTCACTGGATTTCTAATTTATTGTGAACTGAGGTGTGGTTGTTGAGGAAGTGCCTGAGTAACTTAATTGACATTTCTGCATCCTTTGTGTTTGTGACTCATAGATGCTGGCTTGAGTCACCTCATACTGGCGGACTGGAGGGAGCCACTGCTGTGGTAGGGAAGTGAGCCGAGGGCAGTGCTGGGGGAGAAAAAGATAAGAACTTTTCATGTAGAATGAATGAAAGATGTAGGGAAGCTGAGACAACTCCTTTTCCTCATTTTGAAGAGGTGATTGCTGTGACGTCTTTCACCAAAATCCTTTGTGTTGGCTGGAAGAGAGAGAAAAGGCCAGAAATCTCTGCTGCATCCTAGGCAAGCGTGGCTGGAGCAATTAAATTACAATCCCCTGCAAAATGCTGGTGTTCCAGATGCCTGCCTGAGTTGCTCTCTTTCACCTCTTGCATTTTGCCCAGCACATTTTCTTGTTTAGCCACTAGACTCTATTGTTTTATTTTCCCAAGAAAAAGCTGAAGATATTTTTTTCTCAGTTGCACACGTTTGTACCACATTCAAGCTAGGAGCGGAAGAAAGTGAAAGCTAACTTCCATTCTTGGTTTCACAGTTTTGAGTTTACCCTCTCAAAATGTGTGAAGCTGTAGAGCAATGAGTGGGTGCTGTGGGATGATCTGGCTGTAGTGCTTGTTATATTTTTTTCATTACACCATTTCTTTTTCCTCCCTGCTTAGGTCAAAGTGGTTATTTTTACCTAAAAAATCCCATAAATTGAGCAGATTGTGGTAACTCTAAAAGAGACCCAAGTCCTTTTATTTTTTTTCTTATTTTTTTTTCTTTTAGCTCAGATGGTGGGAACAGTTTATAACTGATGGCAGTTTTTATAAAATAGCCTCCATCCTGATAAAATGTTACCCCCTGGTGTGTCATTTTTCCAGCTGAACTGCTGGTAGGATTGAGAGATCTTGCACACTGCTGCTTAAATAAGTAGACTACATGCTCTATGAAGAAATCATATTATTTTCTCAAAGGAGAACAAGTAGGCTCAGTGCACCAAAATTGCTTTAAATAAACTTGCAGCCTCTCTAGCTGTTTCTGCGCAGCTGCAGATGGTGCAGTCTATCAATCAAGCTTCCCCAGTTTGGAGAATCTGCCACTGAAGCTCTCTCTCCTCTGTGCTGCAATTACATTTTTGTCTTTTACAGAGCTTTGTATCTCAGCTATACTATTGATACTAATCAGATTGTGCTTTTGGGCTGCAGATGTAATAGCTTTTGGTTTTCCTCAGATGTATGTGTATTAAGATCTTTCAATAATTTGTTAATTGAAAGTGCTGTTCACTTGCAGTAAATCAGCTGCATCATGCTTTCGAAGTGCGAGAATGCTTTGGGGAAATTAATGCTTACCTAATCAATGGAGTGTGTCAAGGTTTGGGCAAACGAGTGGCTTACACAAAGAAAGGAAAATATATTACTGGCTGTTTTTTACCATTCTGGTGATTGCAAATCTTGTGATGGTGAATGGAGGAGAGGTTGCAAAGTCTTCCTCAGTCCGGTGACCTGCCAGAGTGTGCACAATACACGATCAATGTCTCTGTCTGTTAACAAAGAGACTCAGTGTGCACAAACAGAATGTACTCAGAGATGAGTTATTAAGCAGTGCTTAACTCTACCTTTGAGTTTTATGCTCTTTCTTTTTTGAGACAGCCTCTTGTATTAGCACATTGCCTTGCACGCTGGTGCAAATTCTGTTGTATGTTCTTCTGAGGAAGCTGTGCTGTCCCTCTGCTCTTTTATGACGCTGATATTTCAGCCAGCCTTTGGCGTAAAAGTGACTATTTATGGTTCTTGTATTTTCAAGCATCCCTACTGGACATAATGAAAGTGGAAGTTGCTGATCTATAACCTGGTTTGCCCCGTCCTTGTCCCAGGATGTCTGTAAGTAACTCGGCTCCAGAGGCACGAGATGAAGGAAGGGGTTAGCCGAGGCTGAGAGGAGCTGTGGTTGTGAGCAGCTGTGTTGTGCTCTACTAAAGATGACGGGCAGCCAGAACACCTGACCCCAAAGTCAGTTCAATAGCTTTTTAAACCATTTTAGACTTTAAAAGAAGGAAGAAAAAAAAAAAAAGGAAAAAGTTCCTCTTTGGCACTGCTAGTTAATATCTCATTGTAGGTACCCTCCAAAGCCATGATGAAATATGAAGTTAATACATCACTAGCAAGCTTTCAGTCAGAATGATATATTATTCAAAGTGGAATTAGCTAGAAGGATCAATGCACACCCATTACTCTATTTAAAATAATCATTGGAAGACTCATTAACTCCCCCCCCCCCTTTTCAAACAACGTAGTGAATGAGACATCTAGGAACTTCCCCTCCACCAGCATATGCACCTCTGTGACTTCAGTATATTTTCATTCATAGCAGGATTATTAACACCTGAAGGCCAAAATCCAGATTTAACTCAATATAATTTGCCTTCAAATCACTGAACCTGAAACCAGTTACTATAGGCAAAGGCAAACTCATCTCTAATGCACATTTTTAAAAAATCAAAGGTTGTGGCAGTATCTGTGTGAAATAGCGCATGTGGCAGCTTAAGGTTCAGTGTCACATATTGCCTGGGTACCTGTTATTCTCTCTGATTTTACACAAACAGCAATTTGAAGTATTAAGGGGACTGTTGCCATTTCTTGTTTACCCTTACAAATATGTTCTGCAGGATACTTACTCCGGGCAGTCCGTTTGTTACACAGCAAATGCCTCCCAGCTCCCGGCTCACCTTTGTCAGGCTGCAGGCTCTTGGCCAGATTTGTCCTTTTGCATCAACGCATATGCGAGATGTGCAATTATAGAATGTATGGGGGAGATGGAAGAAAATATCATCTGTGGAGGAGCAGGAATATGCCATTCTTCCATCATTTAGTGCTTGTGAAGGTGAAAAACTGAGAGCACCGTATTTAGCTAATCATTGAGTTTGGCACTCTAGGCATTTTCTTCCCTTCACAGATAGCTCCTTGTACTGTAGTGTTGACCATTATCCCTTCTCACTCACCTACTCTCATGAGAGGGTCCAAATAAATATTTCCTATTGTATTTCAAAGCAAAGCACATGTAAACTTTTCATATCTTTTCATCCACATTCCAGATCTGGCTGAAATCTTTCCCTTCCTTTTATTCAGAAATGTTTAAGAAATGAGATATTGATCCACAGCAGCTTTTACAATGTGAGTATCAAAAGGAAGAGGAAAGAGAGGTGAGACAATAGGCTTTCTGTAGAGCAAAAGAGTGCATAGCACAAAGCCAGGATGCGTATCCTTTCTCAGTGCTGCAGACCAATGCAGGGTTAAAACACTGGATAGAAGGATTAGGGGTAAGACCTACCTAAACTGGATGCTAGTTCTAAAATAATCTGGCCCCAAATACATGAATTTGAAGAGTTTCACAAGCAATATGCCAAGTACCTTCCCCTTGCGGAAAAAAGTATGCTTCTTTCGACTGTGATAATCTTGGATTCTTTGAAATGCTGTTACTGTGATATTAAAATACATACTGTGTGGCATAATGTTCTCATTAATGGGATTCTTCTCATTTCTGATTTTCACTGTTCTAAAACAGTGAAAATCAGGTCCTTTCCCATAGAGATTGAGGACTGGCATCTATCCAACACTGCTGAGCTGATAAGAGAATAAATTGTTTAACTATGTTGATTGTCCTGAAACCCTACAGGATAATTTAATCTCTGCAACCAAGTTAATTTAGAATAGTTTTATTTTTCTTCTCAGTTGTTTGTACAGAGTGTTTGGAAACTCGAGCGTTTGGCTGGCGAGCTGTATATCTTAACTTCAAGCTGAAGGTGTGCAGTTGGGGGAATATTACCCCTGCTTTTCACCGCTGTAATTGAAAGTGGAGTTTGACACATTGGCATCTCTCTGTGTCAGCCATTGTCACTGGCTTCAGCTGCCACGGTTAAGTATGTAGTCATTCATCCCTGGCAGACACCGTCCTTTACAGCACAAGAGGATGGTCTCTGGATGTTAATGCCACAGCGCTCTGGGAGCAGCTGGCTATATCGAATTCAAGGCATGCAGATCGTCTTGGCCATTTTACTTAGCAGATCGGTAAGGCTTGATAGATTGAAGATTTAGTTTCCAAGTCAAGGGCCAAATGTTGCAGTGGGAGAGAAAAGTAAATTATATCACTATTTGGAGGGGAAAGGCTCAGGTACTGTATCACAAAATTGTTGCCATTCATTTTCCTCTGACTTGCACAAAATGCGTGTCATTTCACCTTTCAGAATAGCCAACTGTGGCGTTCTCCTTCGTTTTGAGGTGCTTTGCAATACTGTCTGTGAGCCCATTTAATGAGTTTGAAAGCAGTTGCTGCAGATTTATGACAGTTTAATAAGTCTAAATGCTGGAATTTTTTTTTTTAAGGTAGAAAGGAGAGAGAAATTTGTGTTTCGGATTGCTCCGAATAGGTGGAGGTTCATCTGTTCTTTTTTTCTCACACTCTTTTCTTCAGTACAATAGATCTATTTAAATGTGTGCTTAAAAGGAAAGCGTATTCCTTACTCCTGAGCTGCTCAAGCTATTAATATTCACCTGCTTTTCACAAGGTGACTGGTACCAGGGATCATTAGCGAGGTTTGAGGTGCTTCCCCCAGCCCTTCCTGTGTTGGTTGGTGGGAGGATAACTTCAGAGAGGCTGCTCAGAGCCATGGGAGACAGGGGAGCCCTTTGGGCAGGGGTGTCAGAGGTAAGATCTGGTGGTGGTGTGACCTTTCTACCTGCCTCAATGTTTATTTGGGGTTTCTCCTGTTTTTCTGGTTCTGTTTGCTATTTTTCCTGAAAAGGTCATCATAACCTCAAAATCTCTGCCTGAGATTTTTTTCCTGCTTTATGGATCTGCTTCCAGCAGAAAGATAGGTCATGATTTACTTATCTGACTTTACCATATAGTTTAAATTATATGGCACGTGGTATAAATTTTGACACTTTCCAACTCTGCTGATTTTTGTAAAATCAGAGACTTCTGAGTTTGTCCTATAAAATAATGAGACAAGCAGAGATCTTTGGCTGGTTAATGTACAATGAATGACAGAGAATGAGAACTGCTTGGGGTTTTTTAACTCACTGGGGTGTGCTGAGCTTAGCACTGCTGTAACACACAGGCTTTCAGCAGAGTAGGACCTTGCCTAGTAAAGTGTATTTTACATGCTTGGTGCCTGTACTGTTATGATCGGCTTGGCTGTGGGGGGTCTGTCTTCTCATCACACTCCTGCCTTGATCCTTTACTGGAAGTTTCCTTGTCAGAGTATTAATAACCTTAATGTGAGATGGTGCTTAGCTGCATGGCCTGACTTCTACCATGCCAACTCCGAGTGTCATGCTATAGGAACAGGACTTTCAAGCAAGGGGACAAGTTGTGCTGTTGAAAGATGTTAACCCTCTTGTCAATAGACTTCAGGATTGATCGGCCTTGCTGTTCACTGATGAATGAATAATTTCTCAGCCCCCACATTAGAAGCGGGAGCTGTAAGTACTAAATGCAGCCTGTCTAGGGTAATGATTTCCACTGTGACTTCACTTAAAAAACGTCTCTGACTGCAGAATGGGGTCACTTGTGCCTTGCCTTTTCCTACAATGCAAATGCTTCTTTTATTCATTTGCAGTAACATCAAGCTATTCGTTCTACTTGGAATAGCATGTGCTTCAGGTGTCGAAGTCACCCGAAGGGTATGATAAACAAAGAGATTTTACTTCCTCATGTCCTTTTCATCCCATATTTACCCTTTGGTGAGCGCTCTGTTAGCACAGGAAAGTGCTTAATGATATCTCTGTGTTTATTTTTCCCCTGTGCCTAGCATGATAGTTACCTTTTTATTTCTACTGAAAAGGATTACAGGCATTTTTCAATTATAAATGATGCACGCAAGCATCATTTATCCTGTTTACTGCAGACCTATAGAGTGTTAGTCAGTCTTGAGCAAAAGCATCTTGTTCAGGAAACAACATTTGTCGTAGTGGTACTGTGGGTATTTTAGGGCAATTTCAGGACGGTTTTCCATCTGTCCCATTAATACTTGCTGTGCAGCTCGCTCGTGACCAGCAGCATAGCAGGTTTGTGTTTGTGCGTGAAATCCCTCTGCTTGAGAAGTTTCATGATGTTTCTTCTATGTTAGCCTCTTGAATGAAGAAGGGGAATCTCGTGGTATTTCTCATGGGAAAAGGAAGGCTTTGTGCAGCTTTGGTGGGTGGATGTTGGGTGAAACCGAGGTGCTGGGATCCAGTTACAGATGTTTTTTCTCTAACTCTGCAGTCAAGAGCCAAGGCGTGATGAGAATCATGGCACATGAAGTCAACCTGAAGAATTCAGTGCTGTTTTCCTTCAGGATATATTCATAAGATAATAGAAAATACACTGCTATTATACAGATTATGTAAGAGAGAACAGGTCTGTAGTAGGGTAGAAGCTCAAGCTTCACAACATGGGATCATAAAGGAGGTCAGAAGGACGCTTCTTATTCTAGAGATTTCTGTCCTTTTTGTTTCCTTCTGGGTTTTTTTGCCCTTCTTTTCTTTTAAGGATCAGCTGTTGTAAGAGAGAGGATTCTTACATGGGTGAATCTCTGATCTCAACCAGCATGGTAGCTCCAGGCCAGCTACACCAGAGACATATGGCAGTGGGGATAGAACTTGACATTTTGGATTTTAGAAAAAGGGTACAGAGAAGTGCAAGAAAAAAAAACAGAGAGAGGAAATTCAAGGTTTCTTTTTTTTTTAAGAACTTGAAGAAAAAAAAAGATGTAAAAGAAGTTTTACTCTGAAGCCTGAGCCATTCCACAAAGTAAGGAAACTTTTGGGCACTTCTCTAATGGTCTTACCAAGATCCTGAAACAGTTGTAGTGAGGTGTGGGAGATGGTGTGTGAGTATAAGGAAAAACAGGGGAAAGCATCTGGAAGGAAGGAAGGTAAGACTGTATCGCATACAGGTCTGAACTGACATCTCCACAAGTGGTACTTGTTCGTGTGTGATTTCAAAAAACAAGCTGTGATCCCACTCCCTATACCCTTGGGAAAAAACATGATTCCAGGTGCACAGAGCATTTGCTTTCCAACCCCCAAAGAAATAGTGTGGCTGTTGGGTTTGTGCTATTGAAGAACACAGCACATTTGCAAAATCTGCTATGAAAAAGGTTGTGGAGCTGGATCCATAGAGGCATACCACCTCAGCAGATTAAGGGCTGCTGCCAAGGCTGAGGGTAGGAATTGATCTACTTTGACAGAAAATCCCAAAAGGAAGAGTTTTAACCTTTAGGATTCTTCCTATATATTTGCTTTCTTCAAACTGATTGCAGCTGTCACCAGAAATAAAAACAAAGCAAACAAAATAAAACTCTTTACAACTTATGGTTAAGCAGCAATAGATAAAACATTGTTCAAGTCTGGTGCAAGTTTTTCTAACAGTCTTGTACTAAATTGCTTTTAGCTTTTTAAATTATTTTTGTTAGTGGTAACCATGGCTTGGAGAAACCTGGATAAATGGAAAAGATGCAGGGACATGTCTTGCAACAGCTCTGCATTTTTAGTGTGTACTGTTGATTTGCCAGAAGACAGACAGAACCTACAAAGTGGGTCATTGGGTTCAGTGTGCTGTGATTATTATTTGTACAGAATCCAAAGTGTACAGAGCACCCCTTTGGGCATATAAAAGTTCATGCTTCAAAGAGTTTACGGCCTTCAGGGCTAATAATATTATTGCTAGTAACATCTAAGCCGTATATATTTCAAAGCTGCTCTTGCTACTTTCGTAGTTTTATTGCTTATCTTGCCCTACCTGGTCGTTGCAGGTTCTGGAGAATTGTGATGAGAAAAGGATCTTCGGTTTCCATTTAGAACACCAAAACGAAACAAACTGTTTTGTCTCTAAGACAGCACGAAAATGTGTCCTGAGCACAGCGGAGTAGTTCAAAGGCCAGATTAATAGAAAAAAGAAGGTGGTTTGTTGTAGATCTTTTCAGTGCACTTGGCAAAGAAGATAATGAGGTTTCTAAGACTCCTAATTAGTCTTGGGGAGGAAAGGTGGGAAGCGACATGCTTGTGCTTGTCAAGCCTGGGCCACTGGATTCCAGTTCTCTCCTCAAGCCATTAGAATTTCTGCTTTTTTTACAAGAACGCATTTTGGTTGTGCTGGGGTCAATGGTGTCTTCCTAAGAGCACACTCCAAGCTGGTTCTGCACTTCACAGGGTGATGTGTGTTCCTGTTGGACACAAGGTCCTCTCTCAGGGATTTCTTCTTTCATCTCCACTCCTTTTCTCATGTGTTAATACATGGCCATAAAGGGATTCAACTCTGGTTTTCCTAGTGACATTGAGATCATGGGCAAGTAGCAAATTACCAGAGCTCTTTTGCATTCAGTATGTTTGTCCATGGGGAGCAGTCCATCCAAAAATGATATGAAATGGCTTCTGATACTGGCTGGTGGCAAAAAGCAGACAGATGTCACACATAAACGAGGTACGTGGCAGTATTTATTTCCCCAAAAATTAATTGCCAAGTATCTTAATGGAACATCTTCACAGAAATTGTAACTGCTTCAATACTTCTGAAGAGGTTAAAAAAATGGCATTTTTGGTTGTAAATGCCTTGGCTGTGTTACAAGGAAGCGATGGAAGGGATGGTTTTAATTTGGAATTCATGGAGCTCAGCAGGGTTGATCCTTCCTGCTCCCTTCCTCTCCTCTGTCTGGTGCTGGGTCTCATGGCTGAGGAGGACAGAGGTGATCGCTGGGTGCAGTCACTGTACTGCAGGATACTGGGGCTTGATCTGTGCAGGCAATTGCATTGCCAAAAATCAGAGATTTCTTCTAGATCCTCTCACAAAGTTGGGGTTAATTTTCCCTTTCCCTTGTCAAAGTGATGCTAAATTCATTAAATGTAAAAAAAGTGAATGGCAATGGAATGCCAAGGTGCAGCTCCATTATGGCTGAAAGGGGTCCAGCTTTACTGATTCCAGTGACAGCACCAGATTTATTCCCATATCAGTAAAGGATGGACTGGTGTGAGATAACTTCTGTTTATCACAGCAGCTTTCCTATGAAAGTGGAAGTAGCTGGAGAAAAATAGTCTTTCTGGTTTTAGGCTTCAGTGGAGTGAGAATGTGGCTCACTTTTTAATGAATCCAGAGGATGCTTTCTTTTGATTTAACCTTCCTTACTTTATTACTCTGTGTATCTTTGGCATTTGGTGAAGAACCATTGCAAATGTGAGAACTAAGCAGCTTGATAGATAACATCCCCTTTTTTCCCTCTTTAGAAGATTAAACAGAGACTGTTCTGCCTGATGCCAGAAAAGATGTAACTGATCCTGTATCCTTTGCATGTAGGTCAGTCAGAGGGACAATCCCGCACTGGATCCTATTATCCATGGGTTGAAGGGCGTCGTACATCACGGTAAGTAGCTACTTAAACTTTCAACTTGCCAGGAAGGAGACAGGGGCAGGAATATTGTCCTTGAGGGATCAGGTCACCCCTGGAAGGATGCAGCAAGCCTGCACATTGCTCATTCACTGATGTTTAAGGGCATCACGCTATTCGATTGGTAAAGATCGGAGTCATTTGTTACCTGAAAATGGGTTGGGGTTAACAGTAAACAATTTGTTTCTTTTCAGTCAGAGCTCTAGAATGCGTAAGTTATCAATCAAAACCTACTACAATATATCATTCATATTAGTACTTCGAAGGCAGCGTTGATGCTTCACTCCTGCTATTCATCTTCTGTTTGCTCTAAAAATACTCTGCTCTGAAGTTTCTATTTGTTTATAAATTATTTGTCTTTCAAATTTAGGGAGCTGATAATGAAACAGAAAATTAACTATCTGTGAAAATTAATTAAACTTTGCAGCAGATGAACATCTTTCTAATGCTGACATAAATACGCTCACTTGGCTGTTCTGATGCATATAAACCTATTATCCTTGAACTTGTAGCAGGTACTGAAATAAATATTAATATATTTTATACTTCCATAACCAGATTTTGCCTAAGAATTTTCCTGAAGCCTTATCACAGGTAATGCATCATTAGCAATGACATCAAGATATTCCAGTTCCCAAAGTACTCTTGTCAGGTTTTAATATAATGATTTGTAAAGTTTTAACAATCTCATTGTAATTCAAAAGGCATCTGTTGGAATGGTGCAAGGTACTATAATAAATCTCCGTCCCGTCTATAGTACTGTGATAAAACATATTTGCACCTTTTCTGAGGATTGTCTTTAGACATTAGCTCAGGCTGTAGAGCTTAACAAACATTTTTTTTCTCTTGACTGCAAACCTAAAGCTAGTTGACAGTGTTTGATTAAAACAAATAGGATTTTGGATTAATTGCTCTACTTTCAGAGTCATTTAACATTTGCAGCTGGGAACACCAGTGAATCCAATGAAAGTGAAAAATAGGGGTTAAATGATAACATACCATAAAGTCCTTAATTTAGAGAATTTTCCATAGGTTTTGCCATTTATAAATTGTGGTGTTCTGCTGTGAAATAAAAACAACACACTGAGCTGAAAACCTGTGGCGTTTTCCACAAAAATAGGTGTTATTATCTAACTCCCACTGGGTAAGGAAACAGGCTAGCACAAATAAAGCGAGGACGAGTTGGGCTGCAAGGATTTTTCAGTGGCTGAGTAATTTGACACTGAAGTCAAGCTGCCATTTAACTGGTCCAAGATCTCTTTTTAGCTCCGTTTTCTACCTGACTTTATTTCAAGACTCTCTACCCCCTGCAAGCACAACAGTGTTGTAGCAATCTCATTGGGTTTTTTCTGCTACCTTTCGTGCTCCTCGCCGCAGCAGCCGAAATAGCCACTAGTGGATAATCATACCGGAGTCTCCTGAGAGTATTATTCCATTCCCAAAAATAATTGTTTGGGTAGGATGTGGCATGGCCCCGAGGTTGTAAGTCCCTGACCACATAATGATTAGTCCGTCCTGGTGCTGCCTACCCGCAGCAAAAGCAGGGTGGATAAAAGGCATTTATTTTTGTTTCGCTCACAATGCACAGAAGGCAGCTAGCGTTTCAAGTAAAGGAAATCACTTGATGTATTTCAATAGCTTGTTTCCTTTTCAAAACATTAAGGAAGAAAAAGAGGAAAATCTTACTTTCCTTCCTGTTTCAAAGGCACTGATTAAAGGCCTTTTCTAAGGCTCTTTTGGTGTCTAGAGTAAGGGAATTTCCTCTTACAAAGTAGTTGTTCAAAAAAAATTGTTCTCTTTAAGTTAAATATTGATGGAACGCTTCAGTGAAGAATTCTCATATCGTATCTCTCTTTTAATGTTATTACATAGCATAATGGTAAAGATGTGAGCTTTCATTCCAGACACACTCATTTCTTTTCTTGATGTAATTTACTTACATCTTTCGTGAGCACATTTTATGACTTTATCAGAAAAGATTCTTCCTGCTTTCCAGTTGGCTGCATTCAACTGGGACCCTAAGGCAACCTGGGCTTTTGGGCTGAAACATAGTGGAAAACTCATGTGGTTTTGGATACAGTGGTTGGATCAAGCAGGGATCCAACAAAATGAGCTGGAGAAAGGCAGAATTGGGACTTTAGGTTTCTTTGCGTTTTATAACATTTCTGTGCCTATGTTATTTCAGTTGATCATCATAATACAGAGGCATGTACCTGTAATGTAGAAATGAAGAATATGTATGAACGTTGAGATAACGATCTTGCTTTTAAATTAGACCACGTTCATATATCCTCTGCTGGCTGGAGAGATCACTGTCCCCTCTGCTTTGCTCCTCCCATGTGCCTCAACTCAACTTGCCTATTTAAGTGAGATTTCTGTGGTTGTCCATAGCCCTCTCCCTCCAACCGGCAGAGCATCCTTCCTGAGTTGTGCTGAACAGTCACTTTTTCCTTGCAAGCAGTGAGTTCTCCAAGAGGGAGTCACACACCCACACAAACATTCATCCTCGTTTCTTCTTTTGCCTTTGGGTACTGAAAGGCCTGGTCCTATGTGGGACTCCTCACCACGCTGCGTAGGGCACCCACATCAGCCTGTCACTGTGACAGTGACAGAGCCAATGACCCAGGGGTAGATGTTGGGATGATACTGATGAGTGGGGAGCTGGGTTTTTTTGTTTTTCTTGCATAGCCTGGGGGCATTTTCTATGATGTTCTTGTATCCTTACAGTGCCCTTCCAGGGGTAAGTGAAGAATTTAAGTGTCAGAAGGACTTTCTGTGGAAGTGAAAGCAATTTTTGCTTGAGATTTCGTCAGGGATTTGAATTACTTACTAATTTGGTGGAACATAAATAATTGTGCCCTTCACAGTGTCACCAGCTTAGTTACAAAGATGGAGAAATGCACGCATAAAAATCAATACAGGCTTAGTCGCTACTCAGAGTTCACTTTGTTTCCTTATCTTCAGGCATAATTTTGTAGAATCTTAATGCCACATTAAGCTTAATTTTACATGAGCAACCACATAAAGTTTCTTAGCTGGGAGGAAAACCAGTGATGTACCAAACAGCCTAACGATGTTTGGATCAATGAGAATGCTTTCGGGTTTGCCCCACATCTCCCAGCAAACCGTACATTCCCATCATATGATGCTTCCCAATTCCTGCACCTGCCCTCCCAGGGCATTGTAAAGGCAGACAAACACTGAAGAGACTCTTTCCAGAGCTGTCAGCTGCCTGTTGCTGATTTTAAAATTGTTTTTGGTTTTGTGCTCTGCCAAGGATTTGTCACACCTCCTGCCAGCGAGGTGCCTGCTATTCTCACTTCTGCGTTCCCTGCCGCGAAGCACACGGCAAGCGTCTGCCACAGAGCCCACCAGGGACTGCCAGCTGGGAGATTGGAGCCCTTTTTGCAGAAGGGATGGAGTAAGAGCAGGCGAGATAGGAATTTCCTGATGCTGACTTGCCATTATCTTTAAGCTGTGACCACTGGGGGTCTTTTTTAGTTCCTCTTAAAATGCTCGTATTTCTGCAACTGACGGGAAATGTCTCCAGCTCTGCTGGTGCCAGTAGGATAATGCACATCCTTAGTCGAAGTTGGATCATTAGGTAAAGTAATAAAGTTCCTAGTGCCTGGCTGTTCTTGCAGCACACGTGGCCCAGTCATAGTGCTGCAAATCCGATTTTTCTGCCTGTGTTTCACTGCTGATGTGCTCAGGTGGGTGTCATGTCCTGAGTCCTCTCTGCTCCTCATCCTTTCTTGAGATGCTGAGGAGCTTGGGCAGGACAGCACTACCCTTGTGCGAGGCCTGAGGCAGCTCCCGAGGCTTCAGAGAATGGCTGTGCCCTTGTAGAAACAGGGGACCGTGAAATACCAGGCTGTGTCTTATACAGCTGATTTGCATTAAAATGGCTACTAAAGATTTTGTCTGCTTCAGCAATATCTCAGAGGAGCACCTAGCAGGATGGAGCATGTTCTTTTTCCCACCTCTGCTGTCTTTGACTTGCCCTTATTAGTACTATTATGTATGTAAGCCTCTTAGAGATACCTTTCCTTGTTCTTACCTGCTGCCTTCAAGGCATTAAAACGAGTCTCTTTCCGTGATGTCGATCCTGAGGGCAGGACCTGGTGCTGGAGGCTGCACTGCAGTTGCCATCTCCCAGCCTGCTCAGGGGTGCTCTGCAGGGTCCTGTTTCACTGTGCAAGTACTTGGCTTTCACAGAGAGCAGCAGCCCATGCTACCCCCAGAGAAATCTTTCACTGTGATGGAAACTGTGTTTTGTCGCTCTGTCCTGTTCTCTGTGTCTGTCACCAAGAATCTACATGGATCAGCAGAAAATTATTAGCAAAGCACAAATAAATTACTGCAGCAGAAAAGCCTCTATTAGTGTCAGAAAAATGGGACTCTTATTCCCTTCCTTGTCAAAAGTGAGCACTGAAAAATCAAAGTGCAGACAGATCAAAAGCTTAGGTACAAAGTGAATAGATGGCATCTGTTGCTTGTTTGTGAACATGGTGTTGGGTGAGGGGAAGAGAGGAACATTTGTTTATTTCACAGGGAGTTTGGGGAAAAAAATCTTGCTTTTTTTCTTCTGCTTTTTTGTTATTAAAATGCCTTAATTTAAGATCAGAATGGAGTGGAGCATGGTCATAGAATCGTAGAACAATTTGGGTTGGAAAGGACCTTAAAGCCCATCCAGTTCCAACCCTCCTGCCATGGGCAGGGACACCTCCCACAGGATCGGTCTGCCCAGGGCCCATCCAACCTGGCCTTGAAACACCTCCAGGGATGGGGCAGCCACAGTTTCTCTGGGCAACCTGGGCCAAGGCCTCACCACTCTTATTAGGAAGAAATTCCTCCTTATGTCTAGTCTAAACTAGAGATACTGTTTATCTTTATAAGAGGTGGGCAAGGCAAGTTGGTGGTGACCACCAGTGTTTCAGGGGCTGCTGGGGAAACTGTACCAAAATACAGAATGACCAAACTAGAATTACTTTAATAGCAAAAAAGGCTAGAGAATAACTATGTTGCACATCTCTCCAGAGTCCTAGGCAAACAGNCATGGATCAGCAGAAAATTATTAGCAAAGCACAAATAAATTACTGCAGCAGAAAAGCCTCTATTAGTGTCAGAAAAATGGGACTCTTATTCCCTTCCTTGTCAAAAGTGAGCACTGAAAAATCAAAGTGCAGACAGATCAAAAGCTTAGGTACAAAGTGAATAGATGGCATCTGTTGCTTGTTTGTGAACATGGTGTTGGGTGAGGGGAAGAGAGGAACATTTGTTTATTTCACAGGGAGTTTGGGGAAAAAAATCTTGCTTTTTTTCTTCTGCTTTTTTGTTATTAAAATGCCTTAATTTAAGATCAGAATGGAGTGGAGCATGGTCATAGAGTCGTAGAACAATTTGGGTTGGAAAGGACCTTAAAGCCCATCCAGTTCCAACCCTCCTGCCATGGTCAGGGACACCTCCCACAGGATCGGTCTGCCCAGGGCCCATCCAACCTGGCCTTGAAACACCTCCAGGGATGGGGCAGCCACAGTTTCTCTGGGCAACCTGGGCCAAGGCCTCACCACTCTCATTAGGAAGAAATTCCTCCTTATGTCTAGTCTAAACTAGAGATACTGTTTATCTTTATAAGAGGTGGGCAAGGCAAGTTGGTGGTGACCACCAGTGTTTCAGGGGCTGCTGGGGAAACTGTACCAAAATACAGAATGACCAAACTAGAATTACTTTAATAGCAAAAAAGGCTAGAGAATAACTATGTTGCACATCTCTCCAGTGTCCTAGGCAAAAAGGCAGGCAATAACCTGTTAAAATAAATCAGCCCGAGAAAGGAAGCGATCTAGACAGTGTTAGTTACCCTGTGGATCTGTCACACCTGAAGGCATAATAACAAGAAAACACCATTAGCAGCGTGACAGGTTTTTTTTCTTTTGTTATTAATTTTAACCATAACACCACCTGACAAGCTGTTTGCTTTCTGCACCAAATATCATGGAGTTGTAGAGAAGAAAGGTGGGGGAGAGGAGTGAGGGTGAGATGTGATACTGTGGGACCTCGTCTTTTAAAGTAAAACTCTGGAGGAAGCAGCAGCCCGATTTGGAACAAGGAAAGCCATCAAAAGGAGAGCAGCACGAGGTGTTAACCTGAGAAGGAAATGTGGAGGAGCATCTTTTTTACCTCAGGGATGATCTGTATATATTCTTCTTTTTTCTGATCTGTTCTTGTGTTCAGTCAGAGTAGCCATGTGAAAGGGGCCAGGACACAGTTGCTGTGAAGCAAAGGGGAGGCAGAGGGAAGTGGGAAATGGAGATGAGAGCAGAGGTGATAAGTTCACACCTCTATATAGGGCAGCTCTGTGCATAGCTGCAGGGGTCTGTATCACTTAAAAAAAATAAACGGTGGAAGTGTTGGAAATCTCTAGTCCTCCACCTGTCTGTTCTGTGCAAAGCAGTGCTGGTCATGGCTGAGTAAGGGCCAGCAAACCACCATAGAATTAATGTATTGCCCAGAAAAATTAATTCAAACTAACAAGAAAATTGCCGCTGTTCAAAGTTCAGAATTAAGGCTGAATGAGAACAAGGCACTTGCATGGGGAAAGAGCTCATTTCTTTGCTGGTGATGACATTTGCTGGGAAGAGAGGGGTGTTGAAGTCTGAGAATATGCAGTTTTGCTCTGGCTCTGCTACAGCAAACATGAACAACTCATGCTCCTCTGGCCAATTCTGCCTCATTTCACCAGCCTCTGCTGGGGTCCGGCTTGCTCCTGGAATCCTCTTCTCTGAACTCCTCGTCATGGTTTCTTTTTCCTCCTACCACTGCTTATCATTGTGTATTTCATAGTTTCTGTGTCCCTCCAGCCCTGTCCCCCGCCGTGTCCTCCTGTCCGTGTACCTCCGCCTCCAGAGAGGTTTTGCGAAACCTGGAGGTCTCATCCCTATCCAGAATAGCTGCAGCCACTCTGCCGAGCTCAGCATCAGCAATGCTTAAGCATTACAGGTTCAGAATCTTTTTACTTCTTTAAGGAGTTAAGACCTATCCCCCCAGGTGAACCTTTTCTTCCTGAGCTATTTTAAGAGAGGGAGTGAGAAAAATGAAGTGTAAGACCAACACCTGGCGTGGAAATGTTCGACTTAAATTTCTTTTGCGTAGGAGACTTGCCTATTTTCTTTTCTCCTGTTTTTTGTACTGCTCACTGGTTGTCTCAGATTAAATTAGTCTGCAGGACTGTGTTATTATCTCATTCCCTTCCTCCCTGCCATGCTGTGCTTTCTGAGTCTTTGCGGTTCCTTACAGTGTTCAGCAGAGGCTCTGTTTTTTCAAAAACTAAATAAAAGTAAGAAAAATAATTGCACAATAAATGACAAGAATTACCCTGAGTAGAGAGGATGAACAGAAACCACTCATCAGGCTGGATTTACACAGCAAGTACTCATCAGCTGATCTTTTTTTGTTAAAGGACCATATAGTATTTGTAATCTCATCTTTAAAACCACCACCGTGAGTCTGGTCCCAGGCTCTGATGCGCAGCCTGCTTTATCTCGGAAGTTCTGCCTCAGTGGGTGTGCAGCATGCTGTCCTTTTGATTATTTTTGTGTGTTTGCTTTTTAAATGTTTGAATGCAGAAGCTTTAGAATGAGTTGGCTCATTGTGAAAATGAAATTGGCAGTAACATTGTTTAACAAATCTGGGAGGCTTTCAAAGCTCTTCGCATTGGTATTGCAGATTTCGGTTATTCAAAGTGTAGCCGGGTAACGTTTCCACCTATCAGGCATTGCACATACGTTAATTCTGGAAATAAGCTCATTTTAAGATATTGTTTTCAATGCAGCCAAGTTCCTGTTTTCTTACAGAAAAACATGATGAAAGCCCCAAAACATTCCATGAGATATAAATGGACTTGGCATATATTTATTTGCTTGTGATCTCCAATCCAAGTTCCTGTTAGATTTAAATAAGGTTTTCATCACAGATAGTTGTCTGCTGTTTACCTGCGTATCTCAAGAAACCTCTTACTCTATAGTGATTTGGTTAAAATTCAGGTCAATCTTTATCAAGTGTTTCATAGAATGTATTTTTAGCAAGTCAGGTTTTGAACTCAAAACATCCAGCTGATGGCTTTTGCAATGTAATATTTGTTGGCAGAAGCTTGTGAAAATGGCAGTGGTTGGTTGGACATCCACTACTGGTATGTTTCAATGTCTGATTTTTCTCTTTGTTTAGATTTATAGGATCACAGAGTAGTTAGGGTTGGAAGGGACCTTAAAGATCATCTAATTCCACCCCCCCCGCTATGGGCAGGGGCATCCTTTGTGACTAGTCCCTCTCCAGCTTTCTTGTGGCCCCTTTCAGGTACTAGAAGGTCGCTATAATATCTCCTCTGAGCCTTCTCTTCTGCAGGCTGAACAAGCCCAACTCTCTCAGCCTGTCCTTGTATGGAAGGTGCTCCAGTCCTCTGATCACCTTTGTAGTCCTCCTCTGGACCCATTCCAACAGTTCCATGTCCTTATGTTGAGGATTCCAGAACTGGACACACTATTCCAGATGAGGTCTCACAAGAGAGGAATAGAGGGGCAGAATCCCCTCCCTCGCCCTGCTGACCACGCTTCTTTTGATGCAGCCCAGGACACAGTTGGCCTTCTGGGCTACAAGCGGATGTTGCTGGCCCATGTTGAGCTACTCACAATGAGCCAACGCATTCTCTTGGAAAACTATTGTGCACATTTCAATATCCGTTCACATGTAGTGGTGATGCCTTGATAAATAAAGAGTGTAAGTAGATCAGCTTTTCAAAACATGCCTGCAATTGCTTTGTCATTGGGTTGTACAAGAAATGACCCTTGGTCCCATGAAAAACCATGGGGCGATTTGCCAGCCCAAACAGAGAATATACTGGGTGCTGCTTTTCATGTTGCTGTTACAGGAGGTAGATGTGAATGTGGTATCAGAAGGTGAAATCTATTACCAGCTGCCTCTGCTAGTTCTTTTTTGTGAAAGTAAGTGTTAAAATACAATATTGCCCTTTCATGCTGTGGAACACTCAGCAGTTTAAATGTCACATTCATTGTCTTAATTGTCAACAATGAATCTGTGGTACTTTTGCTAATCTTTCTTTGGAAAATATTAGAGTGAACACTTTTTTACAAGCCTTAGTGCTGTAAACAAGGAATCACTGTTTGTTAACAGCTGACAGCATGGGCTGTACTGCGTCAGGGGGCATCTCCACAGATGTTTCGGGTGCTGCTCTCTGCTGTGCTGCCTGGTGGGGTGGCCGCAGCAGCGTGGTGGTTGTCTCTTCCCCAGAAGGATGCTATAACACAAGGGCCTGTCATTAGGGTGGTGCTCTCTGCAGGTCCCATTGCCTGGTTGTTTATTTTTCTGCTTGGGTGCTTGTCTGCATTTGGATGCCTAGATGGGAGCAGGACAAGGAGCAGCAGCTCCTTCTGCTTTGGTGTGGGCTCTGGCTTACATGTAATAAGAATGAGTTGGTGGCTTGTGGATTTGGTTTGTGGCATCAATAGCAGTGGTTCACAGGTATTTGCAGGTGAACAAAGATGTTTTCACTGATGCATTATATTGCTTATGTCTGGCAGTTATTTCTGTAGTACTTGTCAGCAAATGCTGTCTTGTAGATCTTGCAGTTCCCAGCCTCGTCCAATTTCTCCTCCGTATGAACACCTCACCCTCTCAGTCTGTTCCCAGCCTTCTGGGCACAGCTCATGCCCATCCCAA
This sequence comes from Piaya cayana, assembly GCA_013389865.1. Lineage (NCBI taxonomy): Eukaryota > Metazoa > Chordata > Aves > Cuculiformes > Coccyzidae > Piaya > Piaya cayana. The sequence goes on along the minus strand of WAAB01023174.1, from coordinate 380,306 downwards.
GCACTGGAAGTGGGAAATAGGAGCTGGTCATAAAAGGCAGTGACAAAAGGTTTGATGTTATTTCCAGCTTTGTTCTTTGCCATTTAGTAGGAATTATAGATACACAATATGTATATATGTACATGTATATAAAATATCATACCCCATTTGGTGAATGCTGTTGCTTAGCTTGCAAATGCTCTTCTTATAGTTTTACCAACAATAATAACTGATTTCAGGTCAAAATTTCAAAAGCAGCATGTCTTCAAAATCCCAGTTTCAAAAAGATCTCAAGCCCATAGGGACATAACTCCATCATATTTGCTGTTTCTATGGGCTCTTGAAGAATATGGGAGTTAGAGTCCTGAATTTCTGAGTCCTTTTTGTTAAGCTTCACATGAAGATCTGTTTGTGACTTCGGTTTCTAAAACTCTGCACCATGCATCTAGATGGAAACGAATTATCTGTTTTCAAAAGTATTAGGTTATTAAAGTATGATCAATTGATTATCATCTATTTTAGTTGTCATTTCAATGCAATTATATATACGTTTTTATTTTAATCTTTGGAATTCATTAATGAAAACTTACAGCATTGCTTGTAGCCATGAAAAATTACTTTGAGTACATCCTGCCCTACTTAAAATGTGTATTAGCAAAGCTACATTTTCCTCAAGAAATACTTTTTCACAGCTGACTGTGACTTTCCAAATGCTTAGGAAAAAACCCTCCCTAATTGATAACCAAAATTTAATCATAGTCGGATACATCCAGTTTGCATTCAAATAAGGTATTTCTCTGTCTAAATAAGCTTCCCTTGGTTGATTATTCATATTGTAGTTCAAAATGTTTAAAAATGAAAGACAGAGTTGGATGAAATGTAGACTACTTAATACAGTGTGTATTTAATATAAAAGTCATGCATTATTCATTTTTGAAATTTGAATAACTTTGAATTTAGCATCCCTGTTCCTCATCTTTTCCTTTGATGAACAATTAATTATTAAAATACAATATTGTCAGCATATGGCACAAAAATCCTTGAAAGTATAAAACGAACTTCACTCTTCTGCCATTCTTTGATAAAGGGATACTCCATATTCTCCGTTTCTCACAGAATGTTTGTCCAGAATCTTAAGTTATTCCATCATTTCAAATAAAAGGTTATAAAAGTTAAAAATAGTTAAATTGATAATTTTAACTGGAACAAGAGGAAAGCTCTCCTCAAAATGTTGCGCTTGCCTCCCATTCATTTCATGTATATTCACTGGCTGCTAAGGCAGAGAGAGCGTTTGCATGTTTGAATATTTCTTCAGGTTCATAGCTGTCCACTGTGTGCTCAGCCTCCACAAAGAGACAGAACCCATGTAAATAAATAGAGAGCCCATGTAAATGCATTGTGAAGGTGTTTGTGTGCTGAATTTGGAAGTCAAATCCTGTGGCTGCGTTTGCAGGTTTTCTAACCAATTTTTCCCGCATAAAAATGAGGCAATCAAATTAAATACGACCTTTTGCTGTGATTATGACTTCTTGATTAGTATCTCTTTGAACTTTGTCCAATCATATATATTTTACTATTTATTATTTAAGCACGCTTTTTTCCCCAGAGGTATGCTTTGAAGAGGAAAAAAACTATTTTATTATATGTTTCCTCTTTGGGGATGCAGAAGTGTTTGGTATCTGCTTGGATTAAAGGCAAAAATTGTTAACGAAGAGACTGCAGTGTTCTGTTGCAATGTATACTTTGACTTTAATAGAATGACTCATATTTTGGAATGCTAACGGCTATGAAAACATTGCACACCCGTTGATATTGTGCAGAATAGAAGGTGTCTGAAGTGCATCATGTATTTGCACCTTACAGCAGCAGTGGGAGAAAAAGAATCCCCTTGATGATCGGGCTGCTGCTCAGAGGTACAGGCAACTCTCAATTTGATCAAGACTTCTAGAAAACTGTGGGATTCTGTGGGGGTGAATTCCACAGGCTCCATCCTTTTTCTTTTCCTTCTGATTTTGGGAGAGGTGTGTGTCAGTCACCAGCCCACCTGCTTCGCTGCTCTGCTGCAGGGAGCGCGAGCTTGCTCAGCAGCTCTTACGACACAGAGAAAGAAGAGTTCTTGCTACCCACACATGGACTCTTGTTCGAGGCACGAAAAATATTGAAAGCGAGGAGGAGAGATATATGGGAGATCCTCGCGTGTTGCAAGCCCTGAAGCAGGGAACACCTTTGCACAGACTGAGAGGGAACTTTGGCCAGTGAGTCAACATAAATTGCAGAGAATAAATGCTCAGGGATGGCAGGGAAATTGTCTTGCCTGCAGCTGTTCCCTCCTTTCATTTATTTATTTTTCTTCACATTGTTAAATATTACTAGCTTGTCATTGTTACTTGAAGCTAAATGCTTCCAGTGCTTAGGTTTGCGTTTCAGACTGTCGGAGCTGCTGAGAGGGAAGAGTTTGTCCCTAGATTTTGAGCCCTAGGAAGGAGTTTCCTGAATTGGGGAGAAGCAGCAGTGGTTTTGCCTCTGAAACGTGGTTCTGGTGCTGTGCTGGCTGCACTCAGCAGCACCCTGACTGCGCTTGCATGGCTGGGAGCAGGTGGCCCCAAACATGCTCTGGCTGGGTACTGCTTTGAGCGCTGCATCAAGCTGGAGGTTGGCGTCAGCAGGGTCCTTCCTGCTGCCTTGCAGCTCTGCTCCTCCACTCGCTCCCCTGGCAGCTCCCAGAGAGGTCTGGCCTGGGCAGTGTGGCTCTGCCTCCTCTGTCTCAGCCATCAGCGAGGGACTGACCCCACTACAACATCCCTTTCCCCGTCCCATAGGGATGGAACAGATCTGCTGCCTGATGCTCTTTGGGCAGGCAGCAGCAAGCAGGACCACTGGATCCTGGTGAACCCTCACTGCTTTCAAACTGAAGAGCCATTTACGGAGCAGTGAAACCACAAAGTACGGTGTTATTTCTATGTGAACTTAAACCAGGAGGATAGCAAGGGTATTTCACACCTGCACACATTCAGAATAGGAGCGTGCATGTTCACTATAGGATTGACTAGCATTTTGGCTGCTCTTTTAGTAATCAACACATCAACTCTTACATAGCCTTCCTGATAGGGTGTTTTCATCTTTCATTTTTTATATATATATATATATATATGTATAAAATACAATATGTTGTTGCCATTACACCTTGTTAGGCTGCCTATCAATGTGATGTCTGTTTTAAAGACTCTTGAAAAAAAAAGTGTAATTTTGCTTGTCAATCTTCCCCGCAGAGAAGGAGACCTTTCTGGATCCCTTTGTGCTGAGGGACCTGCTGCCGACGTCGCTGGGGAGTTACTACCGCTACACAGGTTCTCTGACTACTCCTCCGTGTAGCGAGATCGTGGAGTGGATCGTTTTTCGGAAGCCTGTTCCCATTTCTTACCATCAGGTGTGTTATTTTGTGAATGAAGTCCATCTCCTGATTTGCCCTCTTAAAGACAGTGTTCTCAAAACCCAAAGTTTTAATTTTGAAAACAAAAATGTTTCTGTTGACAAAAGAGGAAGCGTCTGTGATTTTTTTTTTCCTTTTAAGTAATATTGTTTCTGAACATGAGCCATCAGTCTTAAGAAGACAGTACAACACAAAACCCAGTTTCCTTTCGATGATTTATTTGGTATTGTTTTCATTAAGATTAAATTAAGCTATGATGTAAATATTTACTTGGAGTTCCTTTTTATTCTTTTTAAATGAAACTCTCTTTTCAAAGTAAAGTGAGTGATTTCGGTTCTGCTCAGATTTAGTAATTTGAACTAATTACATTAGAAAAGACATCTTTCCATTAATTCTCCATGCTTTGCTGTTTTTATAACACAGTAAAGCTGCCATTATGTGCTTTGAGAGCTGGTGCACAAATCTTTAAAATTAGCACCTAGCAGCTTCTAATGCAAATAGACCCAGTGTCTGGGAATTGTCTGGAGAATAATGCTCCCAATAAAGAAATGGCAAGATGGAGTCAGGTGCTTACCAGTGAAGTGTGTTTTGACATGGTAAGATTGTTGTCTTTAGAAAGCCATCGTGCTGAAGTGAGTCTTTTATTCATCTGCCTTAAACCACTGAAAACAAACTTTTAAAATATGCTGATTATGTACAGTGTCAGTGAATAGTTCACTGGGTGATCGTGGCTGCCATGCTGGTTCTCAAAGATTTCTGAAGTGTAGTAGGCAATTGCCATGCCCCTGCTTCAAGCTTTTTTCATGTTTTTCAGATCCTGTTGCTTCTCCTGTAGACTCTTTCATCTTTTTTTTGAAGTACTGTGTTCAAAACCATTGGCAGCGCTTCAGCAGGGACCCACCAGAGACTGAGGGGTTGGCAGGATTCATGTGTCCAGCCACTCATGCTGGTGCTATTTTGCCCTTTCCCCAAAGCACAACATTATTGCCCAAATTCAGCTCCTGTTCAGCAGGAGCACTCTTGCTGGAGGCTTTCCCCACAGCGCTCTCTAGCAGTGCTAAGCGCATGATGCTTTGTGAAGCCTACCGCGCTGGCCAAAGCGTGGGACTCTGCACATGGTCCCGGTTGAATCGGAGCCTTTGTTTTTTCAGGGTATTTCTCTGATTGTCGAGATCATTTTGAATTCTGTCCTTGCCTGCAGGATACTTGCAATCCCTTGTAGCTTTTCACTACATCAATAAGTTTACTGTTTATTATTTGGTGGCTGCGAGGCCTGGCCCAATCTCAGTTTTATGCCCTGTATACGCATCAGGTGGGTCATGACTTCTTTTTTTCTTTTTTTTTTTTAACAAATGCAAATGAACTGGTAAACACCAATTATGGCCATGACTATAATGATATAGAGGTACTTTAACATGGCATAGATTCTTTCCTGTGTTGTACAATGGTAACTGTGCCAAGTCAAGCCTTTAAAATTTGGCATTGTGCTGCTTTGTGCATGCATGTGCGGTTGAAGGGCTGGGATTCTGTGTGTAGACAGACTTTCATTGATCCTGCAACACGTGGAATAAATAATAGTGTTCTTCCCCTTGGCAGCTCTAGATGGGTGTATTTTAAGAGCCTGCCACCCTGCCATTGCCATGATTATTAGTTGTTCCTCTAACAGAAACAGTGCAACATAATCCATTGCCATAGTTTAACCTTCTTTATCACAAACCCCGTGAAGCACTCTGTAATCCCAGAGGAGGAAAGTGATACTCTTTAAGCTTTGCTGCTGTTCCAATTAAATCCTTGCTTTTGTGCAAAATACCTTGCTGTGAAAAGGACAGTGCTGAAGTGGTCCATTTGTGGAGGTTTTTCTGTTTTATTCTCTCCATCATCATCATCTTTTCTGATAATTAGACAACAAAACAAGACAAGCCGTGTCACCCTGCAGATGCATTGTAAAGCTAAGTGCATTCAATGACCCAAAGCGTGGCATTATCTCTCATAATGCATACCTCAGAGTAGCTTATTGTGCTTTATAACGGTTTCAGTATTTTTAATTGCCATTTGTATATCCAGCCCTTAGAAAACTGCACATCAGGCTTTAATGGTTTGTAATTACATGACTAAGAGTTTTAGATCAGGTTTCCTTGTATCTACAATAGTCTTACAGTAGCTTTTCAATTCTTATGAACGGGAGCTCTTGTACTCCTTGAAGACATGAATGTAGCCCCTTGACTGCAGCTCTTATAATATTTTTTTTTTCTGGCAGCTATAGAGAAATTAATTTCTCATTTGTAGAAGATAATATTTTTATAGTAAAAATGAAGTTCAAATGACTTATATGTACTTCAACACATAAAAAGGGGAAGGTTAAAAATCACATTTGAATTGGCAGTTGTTAAAATGCAATTATACCTCCCCAAGGTAGCATGGCAGAAGAAAATATTTTAAAAGTTCTCTCTGAAAGTTTAAAAATTCAATTAATGTCATGGATGTATAAGCCTAGAGACTTGACTTCAGAGAAGCAGTTGCTACCCAAGTGCTTGAGCTTTTGTAGGGTAATCTTAAGCCCTATTCACTGGTTTTGTCAAAACTGCTTCCAGTGCATGAAATGCAAAAGATACTTAAATATTCAAAGGAGTTTTGGTCTGTGACTTCATAGAATGGCGCAGCAGGGATCATCTCTCATGGGGTTTTTTTTTAAGACAAAATTGTACAATTATTGTCCCTTTACCCGCTTTTTAACCCACCTGTCAATACTTCTGAGGGGCTCCTGCTAATAACTAGGAAATGGTTTTCAAGATTTCTCCAGATGTTCCTCTGAAGAGTCAGAGAGAAAATGGCAGTTGGGAACCACAGAATAGGGCATTAATCTAAGATGCAAAAAGATTACAACCTAAATCCCACCCTCAGTATGTGCAAGACTGGAAGTGGTGCCTGGGTGCGCTGCCTGCAGTGGGAGCTGGTCGCTAGCATCCCCCTCTCCCTCCTGGTCACCAGCCGTCCCTCTGCCTCAGGTTCCCTGCTTGTACTGGAGCAGCAGTTGTGGTTGAGGGGAAGCAGCTGCTAAAAGTGTACAAGCCTGAGTTGTGCTGTTGCCTTGGAGGCGATTACCTGTAGCAGGACCCAGATCCTATGGGTTTGTGTTTTGGTGCAGAGCTGCCAAACTCAGGATCAGAGCTATGTGGTCTTTCCTTTTCCCCCTCCCACTATCCATGTGCTGCTCCCAGTGATAACATTCCTATACTTATCTCCGTTAGCCAGCTCAACGCACCACCAAGGGGACTTAATTTTGGAAGGAAATGTGTGAAAATGGACTGTCTCCTACCCTAGGGAGGATTATTGAGCCCAGCAGACTGGATGAGCCGGACAGCAAGAGCAAAAGGGAGTTCAGACTACTGGTTTGAAAGGAAATTAAACAATGATGGCGAGTGCCTCTTAGTGTAGTGGAGGGCACTTAATTGCTCTGTTACACCTTCCTTTGATTGGAGGCCACAATGATAATTTCTCCCAGCTGCAAGACTCTGGCATGTTTCTCCATAGCTTTTAGAGAAGATACACTTGATGAAAAAGATGTAGCTTTTCAAGCGATGAGTGTAGTTCCAGTCTGTTCTTAGAATCTTGGGCCAGATTCTATACTCCCCAAATCCACGCTATCTGTCTGTGTAATTGATGTTGATGTAAACAATATCAGGTCTGAATCCTTCTCCGCTCTGTCTTGCTCAGTCTTTCCAGCAGCAGCATAACTAATTCTAGTTCTTGACCTGAATGATAATAAGCTATTAGTAAATGCTGTACTGAACTTGATAGCTGTGAGAAAAACGTTAGGTGAAAATATTTTCACTTTAACTTGCTAGAAATTTCCTTCTAAGAAATACTAAGGTACAAAGTAACAGAAAAGTTTTCCAATTACAGTTCTTTCTCATGGATTAATACATTTTATTAAAAATAGCTCAGATCTGAACCGAGAGGAAGCTTATTCCCAGAGGAGTATATACTAACTGTGCCTAAATACATTTGTTCTGTGTGACTTTTTTTTCACCCTGTAGTGAGGTATCAGAGGGAATAGCAGTTGGTATGCAGGTCAGCACACTGGGAGCTGGTAGTCTAGAGGTTCTCCACGTGCTGATAGGCAAGCCAGTTCATGGGTTTGGGTGTCCATCGTGAACCAGTTCATGCATTTGGGTGTCCATCGTGAACCAGTTCATGGGTTTGGGTGTCCATCATGAAAAGATGTGCCAACTGCAGCAATCTTCCTATGAAAGTGCCACGAGAGGTGTCTGGAAGCTTAGCCCGGTAGCTGTGCTTCTTAGGGTATTGGGAGGTGAGGTAGTGTAGCCCTGTCTTGGAGGAGACTCTTGGTGTGGAATGAGTTGGAAGCGCTTTTTGACACGATACTGCAAATGAAAAGAGTGCCAGTGGTGAGGAGAGTTTGGCGTGGCTGTGTCGCACACAAAATCCTTCCAGACAAGAGACCTAAGGGTGAATGTTTCCTTGCCCATGATGGACTTCCATGGCTTGCTCAAAGACCTTCTCCCTTGCTGGACAGGATAAGCCCTGTGCCAAGATAAGACAGTTGACAGTGATTTCAGTGGGCAGCCTGACTTCCTCTGTGGTTTATCAGTCTTAGATCAGTCTTGGCATCAACATTTTACTTCCTGCCATTTTACTTCGTTATCAACCACCCAGATTTCACCACATTGTTTTTCTAATTAACATCCTTTCTCTCCCCTGCCACGATGGCTTCAATCAGCTGGAGGCGTTCTACTCCATATTCACCACGGAACAGCAGGACCACGTCAAGTCCGTGGAATACCTGAGGAATAACTTCCGACCACAGCAAAGCCTGAACAACAGGAAAGTGTCTAAGTCTGCTGTGAAGGATGCTTGGAGCCAAGATATGTCAGACATCTTGGACAATCCGCTTGGCACAGAAGCTTCCAAAGGTAGATTACACTTATCAATTTTGCACTTGTCTAACAGGAGAAATGGTTTCGTCTGCTTTCTCATCAAATGATGTTGAGGACAGCTGTGAGCTACCTAAGAAACATAGCGGGTTATGCCTGCAATTCCCTGTGAAACTCACTGTTACAAGGTGCTGTGGCAATAAAGCCCTAGAACGTGGGTGTCTCAAAGTGGCAATGTCCCTGTTTCTCCTGAGTGGCTGTAGGGGCTTAGAGGTGCCTGACAAAAGGGAAACATGAAGGGACAGGGTCAGAGGTAAACTTTCGGCCCCATTATCACTGACTCATTGGGTGTCTAAATGGGAATAGAGTATCCAGGTATGGGTTTGGGTTTCATTTTTACACTAACACGACTCTTGAAGAACCATCAATCTTTGAATTTTTGTATCGGTCTGTTGGTAATAGTGACAGGGGAAAAAAGCTCTTCTTTATAGGCAGATGATATTCTAATGTCTTGCTGAAGCATTTCATGTGCCTTTATATAAAGCAACTGGCACTCACTTCTGGCAGACACTGGATAATGAGCTGGATGGAGGCGGCTGGGAGGGAGGTTGCAGTCGCTGCGTTGGCACAGACAGCTTGGGCTAGAGGAGCACATCAAAAATTTTGAGAGAAATGTGAACTGGATAAAATAAGACTAGAAATAAATATCATTTACTGCCTTTATTTGCCTTTATTTTATTGAATGCTGTTATTTATAGGTAGGAGGAATGACATGTATTTCCCAGTCTCCAGTCTTGAGAAGTACTTGGTGCTTAACCGGTTCTGGATAGAGGTGAAGAAGGGGGGGGGCAGCTTGCCTGAAGGAAACAGGAGATTTACAGGCTTCTTTTTGTACCTGGCATTTTCACCTGGCCAGGCACAGAGAAGTGTGGCTTTTAAGGACATGAATCATGAAAACAGCTGCGTTCAGCAGCCTCATCCTCCCAAGAGAGTGCTGGAGGAGTGTATTTCTCAGGGCTCATTATTCTGTGAGTGTGCTTATTTTTATATATGTAATATACACGTACACAAACCTCATGTACATTAAAGGCAGCCTTGGGACAGGGAATTTACATCAGAAGTGAGGAGGAGATCTTGAGAGTGAAGAAACCAGACTACGCTCTGATGCTCTGGCCTGCAGTTTTCAATTGGTGTTTTAGCAGCAACATGTGTCAATATTTATTTCTTCAGTTATATCTTGTGTACACATTACTTACCCAGAACAGTGATGAAACTTAATAGGTTATGTTATGTTAAAAGTGACAAAACAGACTAGTTTTCATTTTGAGTGCAGCCAAGGTAGCTCTGGTAAATGTGGTATAACATTCAAGAAGATTTTACTGCTTTGGCCACATGCCTGCGTATTCCTTTACTCGCTGGATGGTTTTTAAGATTATAGAAATGCTTTAGGTGATTTTCACCCCGACAATAAATAGCTGAAACCCACAATTTTGGTGGAGCAGCACAGATGCTAAGGTCTGTAGCTAATAGGCTGAACTTGAAGTTGGAAGTGTTTATACCAAAGAAACACTTGAATCACTGGAAAGATTCGCATTGACTTTGATCTTTAAGAACTCTTAAGGCCTGGATTCAACCAACAGCCCATAGCTTAGTTAACATGATGTGAGACAATCAACAGGACCCAGGTTGCTGCGCATAACTTGGTCCATGTTTAGATAGCTTGGCGCCTGGGTGCTTGACACCTTACATGCTTGAGGACAAGTTTCCCAAGAAGAATTCTCTCTGGGTCCTCTCCCAACATGCCCAGGTACCATAACATTCCCTACCTGTGCCTGTGTAAGGCTTTGAGCGTACAAGACGCTCAGCAGAGACCCGTGGTGGGGACATGCATTCCCCCATTGCACATGATCCAACAACACTCAGCATGCCATCTGATGGCAGGAATGATGCTAGAGCCAGCAATTTCTTTTCCCTTGAGCTTTCGCTGTAGGAGGCTAATATCTGGGCAGCCGGTCTTTTTGTTCCAGCTCTGTCAACTTGTCACTTTTTGGGTTGTGCGCACACCAGGGGACACTGAAAATAGGTGTATTTTTTTCACAAACTTAAAAATAAATAGATTGCTGCAGTGTTGCTAACACAAAATGGATTGTAGCGTATCCTCCAAAGGATACAGGGATGAGTTATAGCTTTCCAGAGATATAACAATGTGAATGTTTCTGGCCCTTCTTTGACAAAGGTGAACAGTGGTGATGTGCCTGGTCCACTGCACATTCTGAACTACTGACATATAAATAAAATGAGTTGAAGTTATAATACTTGAGTGAAAGCTAAACCTATTGTTTATTCAGCTAGTAAATACAGTACCTTTTTATATAGTGTCATTCATGCAAAAGTACTGAGACACCAAGTGCGTGGAGCATTTCTCAGCCAGGCAGCCTAGCATACAATATAAGAGTGTAGAGTTAGCATAACAAATTTGTTTTATGTAGATTCTTCTGCACACCTCACTGTTGCATCTCAATGCTTTCCAGATTGCACTAAGTGATGTGACCAGTGGCTGTCAGATGTCGGCTCCTCTCTACGCTCCCTGTGCTTAGCTTTGTGTGTTGTAGAAAAAGGCAAGGTCAGGAAAATGTGTCTTTTCCTTGCTGCAAGGTGATATGGTTTGTGATGGTCTTCAGCTCTGGAGGGGAATTTGGATTTGTTTGTCGGTGTGTATTTTTGCCATTTGTTTCCTCTGTCACACTCTATTAAGTCTGTGGGCAGTTTTGCTAATCTGGAAAACAGTGTAGTGTTCGTTATGTAAGCTTTTCTTATTTTGGAGGAAAATGTGCCCAGAACAATTTGCATAATGTTCAGAATAATGTTCCGAATTCCCTGGTGAATGGGGAGTTTCAGATCAGCACAAAGCAATGCAGCACCACAGTTGTCCACTGACAAACGCGCTGTCCAGAGCAGTTTGGCACCAAACTGGATTGTCTTTTCTCCCAGCTATCAAAGCTATCTCAGGTCACAGAACTGTGACCATTAGCATAACCTGTAGATAGACTGGAGGGAAACTATTTCTCGTTTTATGCCAGTCCTTTGAGTATTTCCTTAGCAGAGCCTTGTAACTGGTGGCATTTGGTAAATAAAATATCTTCTGGGAAAGGCTATTTGAGGTCAACAGAAACTGTCACAGCATTTGGATCCAGTTTGTTAGCCAATATGAATGTTACCAGCCTTTTGTTTTGCAGTTATGTGCCTCTCCCTTCTCTTTTGTAATTTGAAAGAGGCAATGATGGGAGGGGCGGTGATTGACTATCAATCATCAGAATACAGAATGGTGAAAATATTTTAACTAATTTGAAATAATGTAGAGGGCTCATTTTTCATTTGGAGGTGAAAACTCCAGTTTTCCTTTTGTGTCAGTATTTAGCAAGGAGAGTTTTCTCTGGTTCCATTATCTCATTCTTTCCTCCTTTTGGCAAAAGCTGATTTAAAACAGTTGTCTTGAGGACTGCGCATATGCCTGGAGTGAAAGCGGACGTGTAAGATCTTTGCTGAATCAGAGCCCATGACTTGAGCTTACTTCTTCAGTTGACCTAGGAACTGTCTCAAAAAACCTTACAGGCCATCTTGAAATATCTTATTTCTGAATATACCATTCAGGATAAATACTTTTCAGCTATGTAACTGTAGCAACTGGTGGATTGATAATAAGCCATCACACAGCTCTATTTTTCAAGAAGATGAAACTCCCAGAGATTCAAGAGGTACAGTGGATCATGCTGTTAAATCATGCAGATCATCAGGACTGTAAAATTTAACAACAGGACTCATCTGTGTTGCAGTATTGATTTATGTACAGTTTTGCAAAGTTAGAGGTTCTCTCTCCAGACATATTCAACTGGGAATGTACTTGTAAGCTATTCACCAGGTACTGTGAATACCAGTGACAGTGGCAGGGTGTGATTTTTTGCACGCGACCATCTCTGTTAATATTGCGTCCTTCCTTCTCGGGGCTGTCCTCTGTGGTTCATGACTCTGCTACTCTGTCACATCACATATTCTGCTCCTGCCTTTTTGTGGGCTGCTTTCAAGCAGCTGTGCTAGAGGGATTGCTAATTATTTATCAGTTTAATAGTGTACATTGTACTGCAGGGCCAAATAGGCAGAATGCTTACGTAAAAGGCTGTTCAATTCAAGGACATAAACCTGCGCATTCCTTACTGTTTTCACATGTTGTCCCATCAAGCAGAGACATATTTACAAAACATTACCTGCTTCAGTAAAGGTGTAGGCATGGAAGCTTAGGAGGAAAAGGTGTTTCATTTCCTTGTTTCAGCATGTGCTTCACTGCAACAATATTTGCCTGTTTTATTTTGCTGCTGATTAGGACCATCAAATGTTGTTTCTTTCTCTTCATGTTTTTTAATACTGGAAAGAAAACCTTTAACCTTTCTGTCTCATTAAACGTGCTGCAAGTCTCACAACACTTAAACAAGCATCCCATGTGAGGGGCTCTTGACATCAGAGTTTTCTTTCACAGATGCTTGATTACTTCCCCAAAGGTGTCTGATTACTCTTTGCTGGAGTCTCAAATGATGCTGTTTCCCATCAGTGGGAATTTGCCTTAGTGTACCATCTTTAATTATGATCCTAGACTAAGTTAAATACTGAGTAGTCATAAATTTACTCTAGTAAAACTTACTTAGGTTTGGACTCTAAAGCTGGGACATTTCTCTACTTGTTTACCGGTGATCCTTGCCCTTACTGTTCTTCAGTGGTACCAGTACAGTTTAAAAGTCATTGTAACTTAATGCCACTAAAACATGGACAGGAGATATTTGAATTTTCCGTCTTGCATGCTTCACACTAGAGGTATGGTTCCAGCTGCCCACCTGCAGTCAAAGCAAAGCATTTTAGTTTATATTCACTGTTTCACACTCCTGATGTCAGGAGTAAAACTAAGGCCCCTACGAAGGAAGTGCCTTTTCTGTGTGACGTGGCATCCTTGCGTTGGAGCACATCTCCACTGCAGTAGCATCCAAAGGCTGAGTTCCAGAGATTCAGTGTAGTGACATCATCATTTGAAGGCAGAGAATTTAGGGCATTGGCAGAAGTGTTTCTGAACGACAACAAGTTATTTGGCTCATTTATAGGCTCCATTATTACTCCTGGTGATTTGGTTTTGCTTTTGCAAAAACATGTTTTATGAGAAATCTCTCAAAGCAACTCTGCAGTCCCTTCATGCCTTCAAGTTCTCTCAGGAGGCCAAAAAGCATGTTAGGCAGAAAAGTTATAGTCTTGCAGAATGTCATTTATATATAATATTTTTGTCAGACTGAAATAATTACAAAATATTCTACAGCAGTAAGTGTAATCTGTCCAGAACAACGACATGGTAAATGTAAATTTAAAATCATATGTTATTGAAATCTTAATTTGGAATTCCTAAAGCAAAGTGGTAACTATTTATTTTATTTGGGTATCTTAGTTAGGGGGAAAAAAACCCAACTAGGCTTTTTTAATTTATGATATGCTTATCATTACAGTTGATTGTTCTTACCCTTTTCCTTCGGAAGAATCTGTTTTACAGATTGATTTCTTTGTAGATCAACTACTCCTCCCCTGTTTCCTTGGATGACTGGTCTTTTTCTATTTTCTTTTCATTTTGTAGTGAAGATTATCCTTTCCCGATTCTGTTGCTTGTGTACTTTAATCAGGTCAACGCCTTACTACAGCGAGCGGGTGCAGATGAATCTATGTATCATGATTAGGATTTCTGCTGGTGCAGCAGTCTGGCACAGTGCAAAAGGTTGCACCTGAGGGTGGTAACACTGAGCTGCTAATTGCTTGCCCGGCATCATCTTTGCACTGTAGATCTGCCTGGCTGCCATGATGCCCCCGTGCTCCAAGTAAATGTACTCGCCTCATGCTGTATGAGTCCCTTTCGACATGCACTTCAAGTACCTGCTGTAATCACATTTTAGGCAGAAATCAGCATGCTCCTTCTGCATATCTGATCCCTTCCACCTCATCCATGCCCTGCTCTGCAATGTTGTGTCCTCACGTAGGCAGTTGCCTCGAAGCCTATCATGCTAAACCAGAAAAGGACAGGCTGCTGCCTCCCTGAACATTTAGGCTGAATATCAGGAAAAAATTTTTCACGGAAAGGGTCATTGGGCACTGGAACAGGCTGCCCAGGGAGGGGGTTGAGTCACCTTCCCTGGAGGTGTTTAAGGGATGGGTGGATGAGGTGCTGAGGGCCATTGTTTAGTAACTGATAGGAATGGTTGGACTCCATGATCCGATGGGTCTTTTCCAACCTGGTGATTCTATGATTCTCCCAAAGATTGCAAAAGGTGGTGGATACCAAAGTGCTTCAGGAAAAAAAACCTCACTCATTTGGAGAGTGAATGGGGTACAAAATGGTGTGAATACACCTGACATCGGTCTGTGCTTCTCTTGCAGTGGCTCTGTTCTATTTTCACCTGTAGTAACTTACATGTGCTTGTAATGGGAGCAGCATGTGTGTCTGTGCCAGAATGTACTGGGCATCTTCCCTGTAGATTTATTAATGCACTGTAAGTAACTGCTCCAGCTTGTTTAGAGATCATAGACAGCCCAGTCCAAAAAAGCAATAGGATTTCAGCGTGAAAGTTTTAAGTATGGTTTGGGTTCATAGCTGCTACTAAAGCTGGAAAAGCTGAGTACTTGTAATGGAGCTTGATGATTTATTCCATTTACACCTGCAGGGAATTCCTTTCTGCACTGCCTACCTACTGGTCCAGCTGTTTGGCCTGCAGAAGTACTGATTTTAATTTCAGTCTTGACAGTATTTTGGACTGTGAGTGCCAGCAGCTTGTACTTTGTGTTGGAAAAAGCCTCCAGAAGCTATGCAGGGGAAGCGGCTTTCCCAGTCTGATTTTGGGCATCCTTCAGGCAGCTAGCAGGGCGCTCGACCTGTTCTGCTGGCTTGTTTTTTCCTGTGCTCCCTGTTCCAAGCAACCCTCACTAGGAAACTGGGAAACCTAGCTTGGCTGCCATGGCAAATACATACCTTTCTGGTAGGAAATCCTCCTTTCCCCCTCTTGACGCAGTACGTGCTGCTGAATGTGGTCACACGCGTTTCATCAGACACGCTGTGCATTTAAAGAAGAACACAGGTGTACATTTTAAACAGGAATTACCATCTGTGTGTGCAATATAAACACCAAAGTTGGGGGGCGGGTAAAGTTGTCAGCCCAGCATGGCNGGCCTGTTCTCCAGCCCCCTCATCAGCTTCGTTGCTCTTCTCTGGACTCGCTCCAGAGCCTCAACATCCTTCTTGTGGTGAGGAGCCCAAGGCTGATGGTGCAAGGCTGATCTGCCCCCACTGAGGATTCAGGTCATGGCTGTAGAAATTATATTTATGAAATATGGGAAATATTTGGGCTCAAACACAACATAGTAAAATTCACAGCTCATGCCTTTCAGTAAAATAGGGTTGGTTGCTGGGATGCCATGGAAACTCACATGCTACCAAGTGAATCCAAATGCTGCTTGTGTGTTCACCTCGGGGAAATGGGCAGGTAGCAAAGGGGCAAAACACAGCTTGGTCAGAGCCCCTCCAGCACTGCCCCGTGTGCCACTGTTCTCATGAGGTTATTTCACAGCGCTGGTAGAGTAAGTGTGGGGTCTGTCAGTGTTCCTCACGCCTTAAGAAACAACCCTGTCTGTTTGAAGCATAGCAAAAGGTAAGAGCAGGGAAGATAAATGGTCTGTCTCCTAGCTACATTCTGCCTGTGGATCGAAGCAGATCAACACAAATATTTGTGTGTACGGCATGCTCCGAAGCCTGCAAGTGCCTGCTGGCTCAGTGCAGGCAAAAGTAAAGGAAAAAATGTGTGCTTCTCTTTAAAACAATTATCTTTCTATATTAATAATGTCATTTATAAACTCTCCAAGAAGTTAACAATGTACATTGAAGGAAAGAAAAAATTGCAAACATTTACTGAAAGGAGAAGGAGGAAATGTTGTAAGTGTGCCTCTTAGCACTTTTTTATGTATCAAAGCCTGTGCTGTCTCTGCGTATGATCCTTGTAGTCTATTTGTTATCCTTTGGGAGCACAGCCCTCACTGAACTCTGAGACTGAATCCAACAGCCCAAAGAATGCTGCTGTTTGTTGTGGATCAGAGTCTCTTCCCAGGCATCTCCATTGAGTCACACCACTGCAAGGCAGCTGACTCTGGCACTCTATCACTTCCCCCACCGTGATGCTGGTGGTACAACACTGAAGCTTGAGTTTTCTGATTGCAGTATAACCCGTATTTCAGCTATTTGAGGTTTTGGGGGTCTAATAAAGAGAAGGCAGCCAATGTTCCATATACCTTGAAACCCCCATGTTGACCTCTCAGTTTCTCTCCTGCTGAGGATGGGGAAAGCAGTGCTCCGTCTACCATCCTCTGTGCTCCTTCTCTGTAAGGGAGCAGCACTCTTCCCTGCCACCAATCCCACACATACCTGGAGCAGGGGAAAAAGGAAGAGAAGCAAAGCCTCTCACCTCAGGGCCAGGAGCTGCCACCCAGAGCAAGGCAAGACACCTATCCCTGTCTTTTAGCTACCTCAGAGCCACCCTGATCCAGTCATGGTGAATGGGCACATCCTGATGCCAATGTTTCCTTCCTCCACTTACGAATTGCCTCAGAAGTTCACTGCCCATCTCACCACGAGGGACTCAAGGCTTCACTGGCACGTTGCTTTTCTGTGCTGGAAGTTGTCAGGGCTTCATCATATGTGTGTCCCTTGGTACTGAGGAAAGGAACGGCAGTTTTGCATTGCTGAGACATGCTGGAGAGAGTGGTATTTTCCAAAAGAGGGCATAGCACAGCTAGAAATAACTGCCTTTAAAGTAGTGACATTTTTATGTGTGGAGTAGCTAACTTAGAACATTTTTTAGAGGATTTTATAAATCCCTCTGAGCCCAGTGCCATTGGATTCATCATATGAGGCACCTGTTTTACAGGGAGCAGGTATATGAGAAATAACCTAATGTATGGTCCTTGAGTTTTCTCTGACTTGCCTTAAATAGCTCTCTCTATAACCGCAGGTGGCATATGCAGAAAGCGTGATGAAACCCAGAAAGTTTGGCTGGTTTTGCGTTTCTGTCTCTGAAAGAGAAATGTAGACTGCTCTTAGGAAAAAAAAAAAGGCAAAAAAAAAAAGCTGTAACATTCTCTCACCGCCCCTTCTGCATTCATGGGTGCATCTTAATATCAGTGGTTATTTTTTGCAAAACAATAAGCCCCCTTTTTTGTCTTTCAGCTCTTCAAAGTGAAGCTGCCAGGAGCTTTTGGATTAATCTTTATCAGGCTTCAGTTAGGAAAGCCTTGTGGAGGTTACGTGGCCAAATAAAACATACAAATCAAATTATGGGAGAGATGAATGCAGAGTTGTTAAATTAATTTTGTTTGTTCCAGCCCATTGGAATGTTTTTAACATGAAGAAAATAATTCTCTGCTGTACAGCTGGCCTGGTCTGTATTAGCGTGCTCCATTTGTCTGCGAGTGGCGAACAGGTTTTCTCCAGGCTTGAGTGAGCTCTGGATGATGAGGCCAGGCAGGATGGTGCTTGCCCCTGCCCTCACCAGTGGGCTGATCTCAGAGACAGGGCTGAGTCCGGCTCTTGGACAGCCCCACACGTGGCCAACAACTGGAGACGCTGGCTGTGCCAGCTCTGAGGGCATCCTCCTAATACACCCACAAAACCTCCCTCTTCTACTTCTCCATAAGGCAGGAGCCAGATTCTTCACCAGCTTCCCAGTTCAGATCATTCCTCACAGGAGGGTGAGCTGGGGCTTCTGTCCAAGAGGTTGGTGTCTAGTGTAAAGCGTGTCCCGGTTCTGCCAACCTTCACAGGGCCGCTTCAGGGATCTGCTTAGAATTGCACTACACCACAGAAAGCCTGAAAGACACCTCAGTGTTTTTATTATCCCTTAGGATCTGAATTTAAAAGAGAGCATTAGTAATATTTTATCTAAAAATAGCTGAGATCTGCTATTTCAGTGAGAAATGATGCTGGTTGTTGGTTTCAGTTCTTTTTTTTTTCTCAAACAATCATGAACTCACATGCTTTTTTTTGCTTATTTAGCCTGATTTAAAAGAAAGAAATAATAAAAGCTTGTGTTTCTCTGTAATGTGTCCTTATTCAATTCAGAGGAGGATGCAAACATCTCCCTCGCTGTCCCAACCTCTTTCCACATTTCTCTTTGCCCTTCAGCTGCACATTTTGCAAAATCAGTAGAGATTCTTTAGCATCCACAAAAAAGAAAGCGAGGCGCCTGCGATTCTTTTAATCTTCTTTCAAAAATCCAAAGCACACAGAGTATTGAAAGGAAAATTAGGTCTCTGGAAAATGCCAGTTGTTTTATAGATGGTCAAATCATTAAACATTTTTTTCTTTTCCTTGCCTTTCAGACATTTGCTACATTATTAAGTATCATTTTAATTAAATCATCAAATTGAATTATTGGATGAAATGTTTTTTTTATTCCATTGTGTCCTGAGCAGGTTTAGTTAAATTAATAAAACCGTATGTTTCATTTTATTAAAAATATTTCTTTTTTTGCTCATTCATAAGCTGTTTAAAAAAAAAGAAAAGGTTGGTTATTGCTTAATTACATCAGGTGCTGCCTTTTGCCATGGAGTAACTGAAACAAAGTCATGCTAAGTCATGAAGATGTTGTAATATTTACTGTGAAACAGCAGTATTGTAAATACAATCTCCTTTTAGCATGCTATGAGTGCAGTTTGTCCTAGTCAAAACTTGCTGTGGTGCAGTCATGGGGTCACTCAGCTGCTGAAAGGTGCTGATGTCCTCCTTGGATCCGGGCGCAGGGTCATGGAGAGAGAGTCACCTCACTTGGAACCTGTGAGTCTCCTGCTTACCCTTGGGAAACACCTGCTGCTTTCCTCTGGCTGGTGGGAGCTGTTCTGAACTGCTCCGAGGCTGTCAGCAGAGAGCAGCATGGAATAGAGAATGGGACTGTCCCTTCTCACAGGGTGGCTGAGGTCCTTGTCTGGAAACAGCTGACCAGCCATGCTTCTGAGAGGTATTGTCATTAAGGTAGATCTCATTAAGTGAGAGTGAATTAATCTGAGTGAATTATTTCTAAAACTACTTGATGCATGATTACTTCTAGTATACAAATCTCTGCACATTCTCCTGTAAGAGAAGAACTGAATGGGACTTGTCTGGGCAGTCCCTCACCCTGTGATCCCATCTCTGATAGCATTTGATTACGTGGAGCGGTAAAGGCTGGCCTGGCATTTTGAATCATAATTCTGTGATGACAAAGGGCTTCAAGGGGGCCAGTTATGATTTATTGGTGCAGTTATCAATAAACAGTGATGTCAGTGAGAACTGATCTGACTGTCTCAGTGGGAAGAGAGTGAGCATGGAGAGGTGTACCAAGGATTGTGAGGTTATATAAACACTAACAACAGCAACTGCTTTCAGCTGTGCTCCCTCAGCACAGTCCTGGCCACCTTCATGCTGTGCTCTGACTCTGTGGGCTCCCTGTGGAGACCAAGAATCATAGAATTATAGAATCACCAGGTTGGAAGAGACCCACCAGATCATCACGTCCAACCATTCCTATCAAACACTAAACCATGCCCCTCAGCACCTTGTCCACCTGTGCCTCAAACATCTCCAGGGAAGGTGACTCAACCCCCTCCCTGGGTAGCCTGTTCCAGTGCCCAATGGCCCTTTCTGTGAAATTTTTTTTCCCACGGTCCAACCTGAACATTCCCTGGTGGAGCTTGAGGGCATTTTGGTCCCTTCCACTCAGTGTAAATAGAAAATCGCATTTTGTCACTGCTTTGAGGTACTGCAGGGTTGGTTTCTTTGGTGGATCATCCTTCTGGGTTGAGCAGAAGGATCTACTGCGAAACTGCAAGATTGTCACCACTCATGGCAGCAGCAAAGATCTTTGCTGCCCAAGGGTGTTTCTGCAATATATGTTCTCTTGTTCAGGCTAGCTACAAAATGTGAGTTATAACTTCACAAATGCTTTTGACAGGTATTTTTTTATTGTACTGGCAATATTGGTGTTTACAGCATTTAATCATCTTTATTTCAGAACTGTAGCTATTTCAGTAATGTAACAGCAGAGCTACATGACCAACCTCCAAGTCCAGGCATAGGAATAAATATTTCTCCCCTTCAGTTCTGTCAGGCCTCTGTAGAAGTGAAATAATGGCCAAATGTACATGCAGTCACGTACCTGCAGAGTGCAGACAAGCTTTAATGTTTTGGGTTTAAATGGAAAGGTCATACTGGGAAAAAATTCTGCAAACAGTGTCAGCATGATGGGCTGGGTGACACTGACTTTCCCTGGCAGAAGAGATCAGCTCCTTTGCCACAGAACATGTGTTTAGGTATCATTGCAAGTGATTCTTCTTGGTCCAGAGTTTAAATTGGGAAATACAATGTGAGAATCTGTCCTGAATTGTGTATTTTAAACATGCTTTTTAAAGCTTGGAAACAATCTGAACTGAGCATGGTTGGGAAGCGCACTATGTTCATTTTCTCTTTTTCAATAGCATCTGAGTGCCATCTAGTGCTCTCTGTTAGTTCTGGAGCTTTACATTTTGATGGCTTGAGGTTTCCCCGGTGCCTCTGTGTGGGCTACGTGTCTACACTCCTGAAGTGTGAGGGCCGGGTTTGCAGCTGGGCTGGGTCTTACTGGAAGGGTTTGGGGTTGGTGTCTGCAGCAAGCAGAAACTCTGGTTTTGCCCACTAGTTAGGCTGTTCTGATGTGACCATCCTAGCCACTTATGCTTGGGTGAAAAGTAGGTGCAGGCAGGGTTAGGAAGGCAGGGCTTTCAGAGGCTGGCTGGGGAGTGCCCCTGCCTGCAATGAGAGGGAGGTGGCCAAAGGGCCATCAAGTGCTGCTCCTCCCCATGCTGGTTATACACTGCCGACAAACACTTCAGAATCTATGAAAGAAAATAATATGCAGAAAAGAGGAGTGAATGTAAAGTCACTTCTGCTTGTGTGCAAAAATGTACTGGGTTAAGAAGAAAACACTTCCTGACCCAACGGTGTCCCATTTTCAGAGGTTCCAACTGTTTCCAGGGCTTGCAGATCGCGCTGGAATAGTTGCCCCATCACAGATTAAGAGACTGTGGGCTGGGAAAGCTGGGGCCTCAGGTAGGTGGACGTCTTCGTGTTCCCATGCGGAGCTCTTAAGCAACTGAGTTAAAGCATATGTGCAAATGCCAGGGCTGAAACTAAGTCGAGATTGAAGAAACCTCCCTGCAGAGAATGGATTCTCTTGCTCCCTTCCCTCTGGAGAGCAGAAAGCAGCTGCAGGTGGTATTAAATCCCACTGGTCTCAGTGGATTGCAGTCTAAGCTATTACTGTAGGCAAGGGCATTAAAGAAAAAAACTACCTCTTAAGAGTGAGGCACAGTTCGTCCTGTTTGTTTTCTCGTAATTATTTAGGAGAGCTTCATATCTTTTCCCTCTGTTTTTCAGCTTGCAGCACGCCTCCGATCAACATGAAAGTGCAGCCTGTGAACAGGACAGCATTGCTGGTAACCTGGAATCAACCAGAAACCATCTACCACCCTCCAATCATGAACTACATGATCTCCTATAGCTGGACTAAAAATGAAGATGAAAAGGAGAAGACATTCACCAAGGACAGTGACAAGGACCTGGTAAAACTACAACATCAGCCCAAGACACATACCAAGCTATCCTTATATTATTTTCTCAGTAGAAGGAAGAAGAGGGGGAACAGACAGGCTAGCGTTTGACTCACAGTGAATTTCTATGAAAATGTTCAGCGTGAGCTGAACATTGCCTAACAGACTGCCCAAAACACTGGAGTGTGAATTTATTGTTTGTGGGAGTGCATAAAGGACTAAATCTGCAGACACTTTTTCATATACTGTTCTGAGGAGCAGCTGGCTCGGGAACTACTTAGGCTTTGAATACCTTTTGGCTTGTGTTCAGTTCACACAGATTTTCACATGAAAAGCCTTATCCCCCAAAATTGGTTCCTGGGCCCAAGCTTTTTACTGAGCAATAGCTCCTTGCAGACTTTGGGGCAGGTTCTGACCAGTAAGGGCTGCCAGGAGCAGGAGTTGCATGGTCCAGGCTAGAAGATCATTGCAGAGTGGCCCTGCCTGCATCTGGTGGTGGGAGAAAGAGGGAAGAGCAGTACAGTTCAGCACAGATGGAAACACCGATCTAATTCCTCCATTTAGGATTTGATGTGCTTGTCATTCTTGTCTAAGTGGAAGCAAGTATTGTGCTGGTCTTTAACATTCTCTGCATATAAAATCAAAGTGACATATTCAGGTTTTAAAGGCCTCCGTTTATTGTTAATCAAAGAAAGCCTCTAGAATAATGAAATCAGTAATTGTATATGCACATGAAAAATGCAGCAGCACAGAGTGTTATTCCTAATGACTGTTATCATATTTTTTTTCAAATACACCGTCCTCTGGGCCTATTCAATCAGTTATACAATAATACTTCTCTTATTCCCTTAGATGAAGATTCCTTTACTTCATTTCCATTTATATTTTCAATTTCCCCACTAGACATTGTTATCTGGGTCACATTAGGGAGTGATGTGCCTCTCAAAATCAGAAAGGAGTCTATTGAAAGGCACCCAAGGTTACGATGTATTGTAACCCCTCTCTTGTCATAACTTTACATTCTTAAGGGAGGATTTTTTTTAATCAGATGTAAGGAGAGCCTTAATCAGCAAAAATGAGACGGGCATAGTGACAGCATCCTGGTTTATGAAAAAGAAATAATTAAAAGTGCAAGGGATGTGATAGAGTGATAGCTTGGAAATAAATTGCAGTGAGACCCTGTGCTGTGCAGCAGAACTTGGAGGTTAAGAAAGCAATGACAACTTAGTCTAATTTAGGGGCAAAAGCAAAATATAGGAGGAAACTTTTCCAAGCAAAGTGCAATTTGCTTTCAGTGCTCTGGCAGAGGCAGCTGGGCTGTCCTGTCTTGAAACTGAGCTAGACACTGTTTTCCTAAAGGGGTCACGGGTGTTTCAGTTGGTCCACACAGCTACTGCTGCCATCTGCTGCAATCATGAACTGGTGTCATGGACTAAGGCAGCACTAAAGAGGATCTGGGAGGCAGCGAGGCAGTTTCTCAGGTGTAAAGGTGCTCAGGGACATCCCAGTCCAGGTTGCTGAGTCATCATGTTATACAGGCCACCAGCATCAAGTTGCCATAGCATGTTCATTGCAAAATAAATAGTCTGTTTGAACAGTGACTTTTCTGGGCTCATCCCTGGTCTGGAATTTGGCTCTCCACCTATAAAAATGTCATTTTAGTTTCTGTAAGGTCAGATTATTTGGAATCTAAGCTTTTTCTGAGGGGAGCAGAGTCTCAAGCATTGACGATTGTCATGAGAGTAGATGTGGTACCTGTTCATTTGATTCTCATGGGCAGAGTCAGCAGTCTTGGTGCATCACTTTTATCCCAGGGAAGCCCCTTGGCCTTGCCCTCTTCCAGGGGACCAGTGAATATTTCCATTTAGAAATAAGTGTGTCTTACATGGCAGAAATGTCCTGTGTTTGCGCAATGCTTTGTATTTTTCAAACTGATCATGGACAGTACTATGGGGGTAAAAAACTGAATAATATCTATTTTTTTTAAACAGAAGGCCATCATTAGCCATGTCTCACCTGACATCCTTTATCTGTTCAGAGTTCAAGCAGTTTGCCGAAATGAAATGCGTAGTGACTTTAGCCAGACTATGCTCTTTCAAGGTAAAAACCCCCACATATATATTTTTACATTATGACTCTTTGTGTATTTAACCTTTTTTTTTTGCAGAGTTCAGTATGGTGTGGAATGATTTCACAAAATATTTGAATGCTTTTTGCCAATGTCAGCTTCAGATTGTGACCAGTGGCTTTTTCAGAGCCCTGTTTCTAGCGGTGGGGGTTTGCCTGCACCTCTCTGCTGCAGCATTCTCAGGTTTTAGGGGAATTCAGAGCTTTTCGTGGTACAGGTTTTCTAAAATAAATTCATCAGAGACTGCTTATGCATCAGAGGCACAGCTATAGCAGAGTGTGAGTCTGATCAGTGTCTGTTTTATGTCAAGAGGAAAGGAGATCAGTCCTACCTTGACAACAACATGTGGAGATGCTCAGGTTTTACCATGCACACAACCTCAATGATTTCCAGAACATACATATTTAAATGAAAGCTAAAGCACTGGATGCTAAGCTGTCCTTTGTCATGGATTTCCTTTTAAGTTTACTGGAGAAATCTAGTAAAGCTGAGATTTGGTAGAACTTGATGCTTTTTGAGTTTTTTTAAGTTTTGCTCTTTTCCAGGCATTTAGCGCTTATTTTATTAAGTAGGGCAGAATTCACCTCTGCTGAGAGCAGTCCCTCCTGGTCGTGTTGTATAGACATAAAAACCTCAGAATGGATCATAGAAAAACAAAACAAGCAAAGAGTTAAAAAATTAAAACCCTAAGGTGAAGCAGAGTTAAATCACTTGACTATAAAACAAAATGAGAGGCATTTCTAAGTGTGATTTTTGGAAAATGTGGAGGTTTTAATCCTGCTCTGTTGGCACTTGGCATCTGAAGGCAATCAAGCTGTGAGCACAATTTGGTTCTGTTCCGGTGTTGTGCCACAGTGTTAGCAACATTGCAGAGAGAGCAGGGGTTGGACAAGAAGTGCTCTGTGACAGAGAGCTGTTTCTTAGTGTCTCAGCAGAGGAGTTTGGACTTCACTTTAAGTGCCAGGCAGAAGTCACAAACTTGCATATTACTGATTATGGCCACTTTGGGCAGATAATAGAATGGAAAAATTCTTTCAAATTTGTCTAGGATGCATATTTAACTATGGTGACGAGTAAATCATTAGTGACAGTTTTGCTGGATGCTCTTTGGGTACTTCCAGCCTCGCTATTCTACGATTCTAGTCCAGCTTTTAAAACAATGGAAGCGATACACGCATCTGCAGTGGGAGCAGATGTTGTGTTTCCTTCCATGTCTCCCCAAAAAGAGGCTGCTTTTATAGTTTTTCATTGTACCCAAGATCATAGAATCACCAGGTTGCAAGAGACCCACTGGATCATCGAGTCCAACCATTCCTATCAAACACTAAACCATGCCCTTAGCACCTCATCCACCCGTCCTTTAAACACCTCCAGGGAAGGTGAATCAACCACATCCCTGGGCAGCCTCTGCCAGTGCCCAATGACCCTTTCCGTGAAAATTTTTTTCGTAATGCTCAGCCTAAACCTCCCCTGGCAGACCTTGAGGACATTCCCTCTCGTCCTGTCCCCTGTCACTTAGGAGAAGAGGCCATCACCCTCCTCTCTACAACCTCCTTTCAGGTAGTTGTAGAGAGCAATGAGGTCTCCCCTCAGCCTCCTCTTCTCCAGGCTAAACACCCCCAGCTCTCTCAGCCGCTCCTCATAAGGCCTGTTCTCCAGTCCCTTCCCCAGCTTTGTCACTCTTCTCAGGACCAAAAAAAAAAAAAATAAAAAAGAGTCCGCTTGAGGTTTTAAAACATTCTTCAGTGTCTGCCTGTAGTTGTAGTTGAGATAAATAGCAATAAAGTATGATAACGGGATGATAAGGGCAGGAAAAAAAGTCTATTATCAGGTGCTCTGGGTTCCTGTGTAAGTTGGGAAGTCTTTTCCAGCTTGGGTTTGAAGGAGCAGAGTTATGGGAGGCAGAAGGATGTGTCTTCAGTGTGAGGCACGGCGGGTGAGGATGCAGAAGCTCCACTGAGGATGGAGAAGCAGCACGGGGTTGGCAACGGCAATGCTGGGGGACTGCTGGCCGTTCCTGCGGGCTCTGACACGCTGTCTTGCTCCTTGTTCCCGCAGCTAACACCACTCGGATTTTCGAGGGCACCAGGATTGTGAAGACGGGCGCGGTGAGTGGCGGCAGAGGGCAGCGCGGCACCGGGGAGTGAGGGCTGGGGAGTGATTGCCTCCCTTCCCTGGGGGTGCAGAAACTCAGCAGCATCCCTGCTCTCCCAGTGCCTTAGGGGTACCTCCTAGCGGGGATAAAACCTTAATGAGCTCTTTGTTTTAACTGCAATTCAGGTGAGATGGTGACGGGTCATTGGAGCTGTTTTTTTGTATTCCAAAATCAGAAATTTTGATACAGTAAAACCAGAACACACTGTTTCAATTTTGAAAGCACCTTTTTAGGTTGTTTAACATAAACTATCCATAACCTAAATTTCCCAGCATTCAATATATTGAATTGTTCAGTCAAATTCATGGACTGAATTCATTCTATTGAATTTACTCTAAGCACATTGCTTCTGGTTTGACTCTGTTCCAGTTTGATCTACTCCCTAGTAAGCAAGTAACGCATACAAAGCTTGAATTTGAATGATTAACGTTTGTTTAATGATGTATAGAGGCGTTCTAGATGTACAAAACCTGCTGTCAAGTTTTAACACTCAGTCCAGCTTTGAGACTGCACATGCCAGCAAAAAAGCAAATCTCACGCTGCCTCAGGGATTCACACTGATAAGTACCCGAAAGTTTAGATGCTTATTTAAAGCTTTGGCTTGAAATTTCTAAGGCTCAGGTTTTCTTCTGAGATCTCAGGTTCTCTGTGATTGCAGCTGGTCAAAAATAACGTGAGAAAGCAGCCTTTCTTGGTTTGCTGCAGCATTTCATCTACATGGCCTGACTGAAACCAGAAAGTGCGGAGAGATGCAGAAATACTGTTCAGTTATAAACTTCAGTTCCAGGAACAAACATTTTACAGTTCTGTTCAATGTTTGGTAGCACCTTTTTAGCTCTTTCTTATCTTTGTCTGATGTGTACCTTTCCAGCCAGTGCTCCTCTGCCAACTAATTCAGTAAAGCGAGGTTTAAAATCAGTAAGCACCGATTTTAAACTAAAAGAGGAGATGTTTAGACTAGATATTAGGAAGAAATTCTTTACATTTTGGGTTGTGAAACACTGGCACAGGTTGCCCAGAGAGATCGTGGATGCCCCATCCCTGGAAACATTCAAGGTCAAGTTGGATGAGGTGCTGAGCAACCTGAGCTGTTTGAAGATGTCCCTGGCCGTGGCAGAGGGGGTTGGGCTGGATGACCTTCATGGTCCCTTCCAATCCAAACCATCCTATAGTTCTATGAAGTCAGAGAAGAGCGTGATTGGGTTGTTCCTGGCTTTTCCGTGGAATTACTCCTAGTCCTTAGCCAGCTCATTTCAGCATCTTTTTCCAAATGTAATTTAGGAAGGTGAATTACTTGTCTAGTTCTTTAAGTGTACATAGCGAGGATTTTGCTTTCCAGTAGAGCATGTGCATGCGTGCACAGACCCGCATGTGAGCGCGCTTGCACTGAGCTGACCCTATTAGAGTAACACTGGCAGGTAGCGTAGATTGCGAAGTCATGAACCACGGTTCAGTCCCTGCTTCCTCTCAGCTCCCTGAGAGAAGTGGCTCTGGGTGCTGGCAGTGACTGTGGATTTGTACAGAGAAAGCTGAGTTTCTGCAAGGATGCTGCAGCTCGATGGTCCTGGTATAGATTGTGGTGACTTGCCAAAGGGCTCCTGATGCCCTCCAGGTCCCTCAAGAGTGCCCAGCTGGATGTGCTGCAGGTCTTTTCTAATGAGAGCGATGCCTCACTGCAGCACCAGCCCTCAGGAGAATAATGCTCATGGATAACTTAAGGAAATGCAAATAGTACCATTGGAGGACCTCACAATGTGTGTGGGAAGACCAAGTTCCCTGTCAGAGCAGACCCACCAGCCACAATGCTCACGTTGGCAGCACAGCCCTTATTTTGGGACAGCCCTTATGTAATGCTGTATTTTTAAACTTCTGTATTCTGAGGATTAAAGTGCTGTGAGTAATGCAGCTAAACTCATTAAACTCCTTTACATCCTCCTCACTCCTGAGAGGAAACGTTACTCACAAGTTGCCAGTGACGTGGGTGGAGAAGGTCCCGCTGTAAAATAGAGATGAGGATAAAGAGATTTTTGATGATCATGATTGATTGGAAGCAGCAATCATGGGAAGGTTTTCTCCCTTTGTGGTTTGCTGTGGAGCTGGGGCACATCCCATTCCTGACTTGCCCCTGTGTCCAGCTGTTTTAAGTCTCATTTTAAGAGGACAGCAACCAGAGTGGCATGTGCATGGAAAGGGAGGGAAAAGCAAAATGACCCCAGGTATCATGTCAGGGCCCCTGCTGATGCTCTCTGCTGTGTTTTCTTCCCCTCTGCTGCCGGTGACCTCCTCAAGCCCACAGCCTCTCCTGCCTCCTCTGCCGACATGGCTCCCATCAGCTCCGGCTCCTCCACCTGGACCTCCTCAGGGCTCCCCTTCTCCTTTGTGTCCATGGCCACGGGGATGGGGCCGTCCTCCAGCGGCAGCCAGGCCACCGTGGCCTCAGTGGTGACCAGCACCTTGCTGGCAGGGCTCGGCTTCAGTGGCAGTGGCATCTCCTCCTTCCCCAGCAGCGTGTGGCCAACGCGGCTCCCTGCAGCAGCTGCTCCCAGCAAGCAGGCGGGACGGCCGGTGGTGGCAGTCACCGAAGCTGCCACCACCTCCCCAGGGCCAGAGCGAGACTCGGCACTGACAAAGGACAGCGAGGGAGCCGAGGAGGGGGAGAAGGATGAAAAGAGTGAAAGTGAGGATGGGGAGCGGGAGCATGAGGAAGAAGAGGAAAAGGATGCTGAGAAGAAGGAGAAAAATAGGGCGACAGCAGCCGCGGAGTCACACAATAGCACAGAGCCCATCATGGCCACGGCTTCCCCCAACAGGACTGCTGAGGAGGAAAGAAATAAAACTATATCGGGTGAAGAGCCAAACCAAAACGTTGCCCCCACGGCTGGAGGTTCTGAGGAGGAGAGCTTTGCCAAAGCAGACGCTCAGCCCCAGCCACTCCCTTCCACCCAAGTGCCGCCAGCGTTCACTGATGAACTTTACCTGGAAAAGATCCCAAGACGACCAGAGACAACACAAAAACCTCCTCCAAAGGAGGACAGGTTTCCAGAAGAATACCCCTCAGATAATAAATTCATCACCATTAACCCAGGTGAGTGACCCCAATGCATATTCCTTACTGATTTCCAGTAGATACAACACTTGTGTGGTGCCTGGCTTCATCCAATGGCCGGGTCATCACAGGACCCAACTTACAAGTTGTTATTCAGAGGAGGATAGGGAGAAAGATCATCCTCTTATTTTACTGGGACAGATCATACTCTTTGTACTGCTTACTAGAAGAGAAAGTTTGGAAAAGTGTGAACACCCAGCATGCTGCATTAAGGATTTTGGTTTTTTTAAAAAAGAAGGCAATGCAGTGAACTATAGCTGTGAAATTAATTTGGAAGAGCAGTTGCTGTACTGAGCTGGTGTTTCACAGAAAGGTTGCTGTGTATGCTGTAAGTTAATTTAGTTTGTATACAGGATTTTCCCTGATCTCCCTGACTGGGCTTTGAGGTATTCTTCCCAAATACTGGATCACTGCTGGTTCAGTTCTCACCACAAAACCTACATGTCCTGATCTTCCAAGGTAAGGCACCTTTTGCACTAGGGTTGCCTTGTTTCTCATCCAGGCCGAGTATGGGTATTTTTTGTGCTTTTCCCAGTAAGAATTACCAATGCTCCTATACTCAGGGGCTCTGGAGGTATGTACCAACCACACAGTATGTGCACAGCAAATATGACCTTTTTGAAGCATACCTGGACAATCTGCACATACACCAAGGCCTGTGTGGCCAGGATCTGCTGCGTGGGCCAGTGCAAACAGGGATCTCGTGGTGCTCCCTGTGCAGAAGGTCAGTTCATGTCCACATGTTTCTTCTTGGGGAGCCCCAGGCACTGGTGAGGAAAATAGCTCTTAAAACTGCAAGGAGCAAATGGAGTGCATTCATATTGATTTATTTGCAGAGTAAGGACTGAGATTTAGGTACTGCGACGAGTTTATCTGAGTGATTATGTGTATTACCACAGCATTTATATGATTGTGTGCAATTTTTTTGCTTGGTTTTGGGTTTTTTTTTTACTGTCATTGTTTATTTTGCTAATTCATAGACTGTTTTGTAATTTTGTTTTTCCGTCAAAGCTGCTCTGGAGGTAGAGTACTGTGAAAAAAAACCCTTACATATTTATTTTTCCTTACATTTATAAGCACAAAATGCAAACATGGTGCACTCAGTTGTAGCTCAGAACCAATTTAAAAAACAAAGCTAAATCCAATCTTTAATATCATTTGTTACAGAAATGCTGACCTGACTCTAACGCTGTGAGTCATAACTGTTCTCTAGGAGAACAGATTAGCAGTGCAAAAACCAAGAAACCTGCATCAGGTTGTGCTGATTTTTTTAAAAACACACTGCTGTTTTTCTTTCTCCTCAACTGGAAATCTTCAAATTCGAGTGCTCGCACTGAATATGGTCTGAGATGCCTGTCAGGCAGCTTTCAGCGTGCTGCTTGCCCGAATCACCTTTTTGTTCGAGAAGGAAGGGACTTGTCCTAGCCTTGCTTTGCAATGTTTTGAGTAAGCATTCAGCACCATTTAGGTTCAGACACAAACAACCTGAACTGCCTGAGTAAACCTGCCTCTGAATAGCTGTCTTCAGTTCTTCCTGCCTTCTGCTTTCCTGTTCTCGTGCCAGTTTCTTGGATGGCCTACGTACAACGTCCCTTCTACAAGACCTGGAAAGGACCTTGTGGCTTATTCTCAGCCTAATAAATTGGAGGAAAGATGTGGAACTGGTCTTGTTTCTTAGCTTGTAACAAAGGGATTCTTATTAGATTGTTTGTTATTCTGTGGTGAAATCAAGATTAAAAGGATGAAAATCAGTGTGGTGGGGAAATATTTTTAGGCTGTACTTACTGGTTATAGCTGTATACTGTATCTTATATACTGTATCTCTCTAGTCTGGATAAACATGCAGAGATTTATCACAGAAAGTGGTTCTGTACAGATTTGCCTCCTAAGAGCTCTGCACTTGCAGGCTTGGAGGCTTGGAGTGACCCTTGTGCGAAAACTGCACAGGAAGACTTGAAAGGACTCAGCATATTAGGTTTTCCATGCTTATATACAGGGGCGGGGCAACTCTCTGAGATAACTGTGTCTTACAAAATTGCTGTGTGTGTAGGAAAGGACATCTGAAGAAGGCACTCGGCAGCACAGGGGCTAGGAATGTTAGCTCATAGATGAAGAAGGACTCATCTGTGTCATTTTCCTTGAGGCAGAGGTTCGTTCTGTGGCCCTGACCCCCCCAGTGGAAGAAGTTAGGCTATTCACAAACCTGGTGGCTCCCCGTCCAGTCATTAGGAAGGGTATTTTTCACCTCTGAGAATATTTTCAGATGTCCCTTCTTGCCTTTGAGACAGAGGCTTTCAGTCCGTCTCTCTCTGTACCTGGTGTGAAGACCTAGTCCTTCAGAGTCTATTCAGGCAGCTCCTTCTTTTCTTTGCATCCTTTGTCCTCAGGTTCCTATAGCAGATAGCTGAGGTCTGTCTAACCTGGAATTTGTCCAGATACTTTACTAATACTTTTCTTACTGGGTAAGGCCTGGGTGGCCTGTGGGGAGGTTACCCCCTATAAGAAGACTCCTGGGAATACAGAATTAGGAGCTTTCCTCCAGGCTGGATTAAGGTTACCAGAGATACATGCCAGCAAAATCCACAGCTGGTGAATTGGTCTGTCAGTGAAACACCAGCACGAAACCCAAGCCTGCTTGCTTCAGCTTGTAATATGGAGATTTTCAGTTCATACAGAGAGACCTATCCTAGCCCACACAAGATGCTGAGCTCAGTTGAACTCCAGACATTAGCAAGACCTTCTTGCCATGCAAAAAGACCTTGAAAGTTATGCATAACAAGGTAAACCTAAAATCATTCATTTACCTTCATTGGCAAGGACCAATGAAGCCAAGAGGACATTGCCAAAAGTGTCTGTAAGTATCCCTGAGCATCAGAGAAGTTAAAAGAAAGCGAAGGCCACTTCCAGAGTGAGCAGACAGAACCTTTACTGTGTTCTCCAGATTTTGGATGCATTTTTTTCCCCAGAAGAGCAGTTTTTAAAAAGCTGTCAAGGTTTCAGAAATGTTTTTGAGAGTGGAAAGTTTACTTATTTTAAAGAGTAGAAATTGTTTCATAACAATATGCACTTGTAAAATTAATTGTATAGCGTCAAATTAGCAGTTGTAAGGAGTTAACTGAATGGGAAAGGACTCATGAGTGTGGATGATTAGAGAACAGGGAACACATGAGAAATTACAGGGAAAGTGCAAGACCAATTAGCACAGCAAGGCTCATTTTCTTTTAGTGCTTATTTCACACACACATACACACACACCCCTCTCCTGAGGCCATGTCATTATTTTCCAAATGGCATTGGCCTCTTCTTGTCTGGTGATATCGGCCAACACTAATGATTTTTTTCTGTCACTGAACGCTTGCTTGCATTCTCCTCTTTCATTTTCCTGATCATCCTTTTCTCTGTTTTGGTGCCCATATTAGACTAATTGTACCTTTGATCTGCAACTGTTACACACACAGCTGCTCAGCATTGTCCATGACTCTGAAACCTGAAAATTAGAAAAACAGCAATTAGAAGTGGGGGAGGGAAGGGAATAAAGCAAACCCACTTAATTCAGTTTATTTAGGTTAAAGCAGATCTTGTCCCACAGAACAGTGGTTTGTTGTGCCAGAAGTTAAACAGATCCTTTGCATTTGTCAGGAGATAACGAATGGGCTGTTGGGAGCAAAGTAATAAATGTAGGATTGGAGCCTTTGCCTGAGTTATGAGCTAGGACTGAGAACGGAGAGGTGGGTTTGGCCCTTGATCCAGAGTTCAGCTTGGTCCTCCCACCCCTCAGTGCTCACCCTCAAGAGGGCTTTGAAGAGACATCCTGATATGCAGGACTGAATATCAGGTCTGGTGTATGCTTCTAGCAGAGACTGGGTTTTAGTTTTTAGAGCAGTCTTTGCCAGGTCTGAGGTTACAAAAGCCTTTTGGGGATAACCTCATTAAGATAATTAAAAATCTGTGTAATTCTTTCTTTCTCCATACGTGGCAAGGATTATTAAGCTGTATTTTCATGTGGCTCTTGAGCCACTTTGCATGGCAGTTCACAGGAGCAAACAGTAGAATAGCTTTAAAATGAAAGGACTGAGTTATTTGGTGTTTGCAAACAGCATGAACTTTCAGATATCTGACATCTGGATTAAATAGGATTGGCATCTGTTTACAAAACTCTGAAAAGCCGTGCTTAGTTGTGCAGGGCTTCTGAGTATGACTACCGCAAGAATGCTGAAAGAAATAGGGGGAAATAGCTGTACAACAACATGGGCTTGTATCAGAGGTCATACTCTTTTTAAAAACATACAGGATTTGCCTTTTCATCGTTGAATGATATGGCCAATACTATTTTCCAGAATTAAGTGATACCTTTGAATAAGTCGTTTCATTCATTCAAGGGAGAGATGAGCAGGTGACTTTGTCTTAAGAGGCATGATGATGATGGTCTGAGGCAGTTTGGTAGCAGAGGTTTTCTTTTGGCTTGCCAAACGTGGGTGTTGTCATAGTTAACGGTATCTGTACCAGTATTTGAATTATGGGCAGATGAGGCTCAACAGTTCCACTGGGGCTTTGCCTCTCAGCAGACTCTGCTGTCCAGGGGGTTGAGCTCACAGCCACCTCCAGCTCACTTGATAGTTGGACTCGATAATCTTAGAGGTATTTTCCAACCTTAATGATTCTGTGATTCTATACAACAAATGGAATGTTGTCTTGCCAATTTGTGCAGTGGATAATAAAGGTGGACAGGTTATATATTATAGCTATTATAGTTGCTTATTACAGCAAGCAGTGTTACTTAAGGAAAGTGAACATGTTTCTAATCTCAGGAACCAATTACCAGGAATACACAGAAAACCAGTATGTTTCACAGATTTTAGGACACCTCTTCTGAGCTATGACCTTTGTGCAGGAGTTGCCTTGCCAAAGCCACCCTCGCTCACCCTCTGGTACTGTGCCAGGGTCTCATCCACGCAGGGTCTGGATGAAGCTGCTGAATGGATTCTTCACAGGAGTTACGGATTTTTTCCAGACACTGGAGTGGATTTAGCAGTGCTGGGACTTGTGTCACGTGGAACCTCTTGAAACAGATATGCTGTAATAATTTTTATTCCTTCCTACTGGGATGAATTCCAAGCCAGTAAAAGGCAAACTGAATTAATTCAACCAAGGCATATGCCACTGGAAACTGTTTACATTTCTTAGCAAAAAAGGAGTTTCCTGGTCCATTTTTTAAGCTCTCTCCTCCCTAAATGTACAGCGTATGGTGGGCACTGTTACAAGGATATACTATTGACACCGGCAAGGGTCAACATTCTTGGAAATGAGTGAAATGCTGACTATTTTTTATAATATTTTGTCATGCAGGAGAACAGGAAGCTATAGGGGCCCAGATCTGGGGAGTGGGGTGGTGTATTTTCTTCAAGTCTTTTTCCACATTACCCAGTGTGCCACCTTTTCGTAGGCTTTTCTGCCGTGACTTTCAAGAGACGGGCACCAGCACTCCAACTGGGCTTCTGGACTGCTGGCCCCCATCCGCATTCTAGTACAATTTTTATTGGCATTGGTTTGTTTAAGCTCTCTCAACACTTTATTTAAGCCGTGGAAAACACCTAAGCCTTTTTCTTTGAAGCCAGCATAGGAACAGTCTCTTTTTTTCTGAGGCACATCACTGCTTCGACATTCCCAACTGGAATTTCAGGGCCAGGCATCAGCATGCAGGAATGGCATTTGCTATTCTGGCACTGAGCAAACTGAACACTTTCTAATCCTAACATCTGTGGTACAGGGAGTTGGCAGGGTCAGATAAGTGTGTTCTCCACAGTAGACAGAGTAAGAGGAGCATCGTGAGCGCTGCAGAATTTAATAGTGTGCACTGGGACTGCAGCCCATGCTGTGCTTACAATGGAATTTAATTTTCTTCCTGTGCAAACAGAAACATATGGGTTTGTGTTGAAATATGTGGAGGTGAAACTAAACAGAATACTGTCCTTGGAGAGAAATGAAGCAACACCATAATGGATATAAGGTGGTGGGACTGTTTGTCTCTCCTACGAAGCTTTATTATTACATTGCATGGGTTTTGCTTCGTCCCTTTTACCATTCTGATTAGTAACACTTACCTCACAGGGGTAATTTTTTCATGCTGTTAAATGATTTGAAATGCACTGATAAAAACCGATGCCTCAGGGCTTATGATTTTTGCAAGTTTGACAAATACAGAGAGTAAGCCTTTGCTCTAGTTTTGGGGTTGTTCTTTTCCTTATTCTGTGCTAGTCAAGGAAATCAAAGACCTGTCTTAAAAATGTTGCATTGTATATTATTAGTGTGCTGTGAAGATGAAAGCTTAACACATGCTCGAGGTACAGAATCGCTGTGCCTTTTCTGCAAAGTGCCTCTGTTGGTAACCTTGGTAGCCTTTCTTACTGAAGTTGGAGGCAACTGGCTACTCATCTCTCATCTGATCGGTGCTGTACTCGTGCACATTCACTTCCCCCAAACATCCCTCTGATTAGCACCTCATTTAGGCTGCTGCTAAAGGGCATTACCTCCATCAGCCTAGTTCTTAAAACTAGAAAGATTTCTTGCTGGGCTTGCAGCAGCCTGCAGCCTTGCTCTGTTTTCAGCAGTCAGGCAAAAGCGTTTACAATTAACCTTTACTTCCATGTTAGTTGAATTTTACTCCTGCCTATGGAGGAGCATAATCTAAATGCTATTAAAATAGAGTATGACTTCATATTATGTGACATCTGGTGACTTCCAATTATCTGTGTTTTGCCTGCCTACAGTGAAAAGGCAATTACGTTCTTCTGGTAGGATTTGCAGCAGTTTCAGAAGATATGATAATACAATACTGAACGAGGGTAAGGAAAGACTCACGTGGGCTAAAAAGTAGAAGTCAAGTGCATACGTTTCAATCCTCATTCAAATCTGAAGCTGTTAGACTAATCCTTTCCCATTACATACTGCTGACAGGTATTGATCAACTACCGCCTGTTTGTTGGGAAACATGAATCAGATATGGAATCTACTTTTGTATTTTTCTTTTATCGTACTGTCTAAAACAATTTATTCGTCAAGTCTACATGAATTTGCACAAATTAGATGTCTTTTGAAATACCTTGATACAATGTCTGTGTTCATGGGCTCCGGTACTTGTGGAACCTCTAGACATTCATCTTGTATATGATACAGTAATTTTAACAAGATGTCATGCGATAAGTGAAAAGGAGTTACTCGGCCAGATCTCGGGATATTGACCAACTTTAATTTTGTTCAAAAGCTGTGGCATAATGATTTCTTCTGTCACTTACCACACATCCTCTCCATTCATTCATCCATCCATCTTGACAATCCATATGCTAAAAAATGCTTTCGTATGCAGTAACTCACCAGATTGTGACAATTCCGCAAATGATGTGACATGACACCCAACATGTTGAGGATTTTTTATTTTAAGATGGTAACCAAGAAATTTATTTTTGAAGCAAAGTATTACGCTGAGTTTTGCAAACAGGGCTGTCCTGTAGTGTTGAGAAACAAGAGTGTGTTGGTCTGCAAATGCTGGTGACCGAGCAAAGCGTTTCCTTTGTTATCGTGCCGAAATGACTCAGTGGGGTACTCCACAACTGATAATAGGTGCTTGCACGATAGAGTCCTAAAATTGTCTATGAGACTCTAATTACAGGCAGTAGTAAAATCCAAGCCATATGTGGCAATAAACACCATACTTCTGTGCTCTTGTGTCTCAGACTGAAGACAAATGGAGTCCCACCCTGCAGTGAGATCTTTCCTGTATTTACTCATACCATGTAGAACGGACAAGTTATTTGTTTTGCTTACATATTTTTCCATACAGTAATTGTCTTTCCATTTAGTGATTGTTTTTGTTGTGTGTTTAACAAACAGCTGACAAGAACAGCTCCAGCATGGCCACAAGACCTTCTCCTGGTAAAATGGAATGGATCATACCGCTTATTGTGGTCTCAGCACTGACCTTCGTGTGCCTCATTCTTCTCATTGCTGTGCTCGTCTACTGGAGGTGAGCCTGGTCCCTTTTGATTGGTAAACGACTATGATTTGAAACATATTTCAGGGGGTGTTTTTTAATGTGGTCCTGTGGGTTTTATTGTATTAAATTTTATGGTGATGTGTGAGATGCACCCATTCTTTGGGTGCTAGAACAGTTCTGTTGGTTAATTATTTAGCTGTCCTAAATATTGATTTTTGTATTATGAAAATGAGCTTGGTAGGGCCAGCTGTAATGCCAATGATTTTTTTCACTATTAGTCCCTCTAATTTAGCTATAAAAAGGTATCTTTATCTTGGCCTTCAGGAAAGTTGGTTGTGGGAGAAGAGCCCAGTCAGACTGGACTTGGTTCTGTGTGTGGCTTTGCCACAGAGCTCCTGTGTGATCTTAAGCAGTTCTTTTCTTCCTTTGACTGTACTTCATGAAAAGGGGTTAAGCCTGTTTCTCGCTACATGGCAATGTTCTAAGTAGGAGTTCTTCAGCATTGCCAGAGTGTTCAGAAGTGCAACCCGCAAGGTCTTGAAAGTGATGATTGCTTTTTGCAAAGAGATACTGTCCTTTGCACCAGTGGGTATTGGGTCAGTGGTGACTAGGAGTAGCACCAACAGTTCCACCTCTGATTTAGAGTGAGTTAAATGTGCAGCACCTTGTGCCAGAACCTGAAGACATCTCATTTGCCTGGTAGTGAAAGTTAACCAGGGATTAGCTTCAGAGAAAGTATTTAGGAATTATTTCAAAATCTAATTAGATGGGACATAGAAAAGTATCTTTGGTGAGAAATAGCAGTCCATTGATTGTTACATTTGGCGAATCAATTGAAAAACTACCATGTTGGTACACTCACTTCACTGACAGTTAATTGGCCAAATTATTGAGGCTGGGAACATTTGAATGCAAATAAACAGTTGACAATAGTCTTGTGGAAATGATTTCTATTAACATATGCAAGTAATTAACATCATTGCAGTAAGACAGCAAATCAAATTGCAGTGATATGTGCACAGAAGCTGAAATTGGAAAGGTTCTGAAGAACCCATTGTAATGGGTAATCCTTCAAAATATATTTTCTTCAATTCAAGGACTAAACTTGGTCACATTTAAATGAGACAAGCCCTTGCAGGGAATGGTATATCCTGAAGCACTGTTGTGAGGGGTTAATAATGTTTGTCTTGCGTCGATACAAAATGCACTTCTAAGGAGGGAAGGCTTTGAAGTAAAATTATAGCAGATATTATCAAGAAGAATGTTGATACCTCTTATTGTTTGGAAAACATTTCCATTTCCTGCTATTTCACTGAAGGATCACGAGAAATAATTGCAAAATTGGTATTTAATTTGCTCAAGGAGTAACAGTACCATCCCTGAGAACATATTAAAATTGATAAGTACTGGCTTAGTGACCAATAGTTAGAGACTAATTTTTGATAAATTCTGGCTTATAGATCATAATAATACTCTAGTCTAAAATTAAGGTACATTAATTCAATTTAAATACTTTTTATCTTAAAATTCCTAACTGGCCACCTCATAAAATTTTTATTTGCTTCGTAATAGCAAACATGCACAAAAATCAAGGAAGATATATGAACAAAGACATTAACTGAAACTACTGAAACTGAATTACTTTTCCAGTAATGTTTTTTATTTTGTAAAGGAACAGCAATTGTTTCTTATCTGCTCTCTGTAATATGCATGAGTAGTTAACGTTCACCAGTGGCTTGGGTAATATGAGCATTGTCATTAATACCTTTGACAGCAGCAGAATGATTTTTTTCTGTATAACTGATACTAAAAAGGAAAAAAAAAAGGTGGAGGTTAAAAATTAATACAGACACAGAAAGTGTGTCACCCAGCAGTCAGAAGATTTTAAAAAATACAAAGCAACAAATAGAGGAACAATAAACAAACGAGAGCACACGGATGCTCGCTTCAGAACAGTCACCTGTGTCTGCCTTCCTCATTCTGAGGGGTGTTTAACAGATACCCAGAGTATATAAAAATGTCAAAATGTGTTTTATCCTAAACCTAAAAGGAACCTAGAACACAAACCATCCACAGTAACGTATTGTATAGTGCAGACCATGTCACTGAAGTGGTAACATGGCATTTTTTGTGTCCTTTTCGGCATGATTACCTTTACTTAAAAAAAATAAATGTTTATATCTGTGAGTGTTTTAAAGCAAGGAAAAAGCTGATCACAGAACCCAATTTACAAGTTTGAAAGAAACGGTGATCTGGATTTTCAGGAAGAAATACTTAGCTTGAAATGTAATGGGCAACATATGGAATAATTTGCTAAATAACACCATCAAAGGAAAT
This sequence comes from Piaya cayana, assembly GCA_013389865.1. Classification (NCBI taxonomy): domain Eukaryota; kingdom Metazoa; phylum Chordata; class Aves; order Cuculiformes; family Coccyzidae; genus Piaya; species Piaya cayana. The sequence continues at coordinate 340,606 of WAAB01023174.1, read as the reverse complement.
GGCATGAAAGCGAGTTTGAGACAGATTTTTCAGTAAGGGAAACATGGTATTGAAGTGCACAGCAGAGAAACACTCCTTCTGAAAGGATAACCCTCAAGGGGACAGGCGTGCTGGACCAAGGCGTCTTCTCTTGCAGAGCAGTTCTTTGTTTTGGTGTGAGAAAAAGCATTACAAAACAAAACTCAGAGGACTAGAAAGTGCAGAAGAGACGTGGCTACCCTGTGGCAATATATTTTGAGGGTAAAACAAATGATATTTTCACTTTTGCAGTTTTGAGCATTTGTTGGATTAGATGATTTGAGACCAGAGGTGACATAAGTAGAACAATGAAGCAGAGCGAAGCCTTCTGCTTGTTTGCATTGCATCGATGCCCAATTATCCAGGGACCAAAATAAGGACTTAGGGAGATTGCTTGTGAAGGTTTGGCAAAGCATTTGTCTCTGTTCGAATCCTTTGTAACTCATTCAGTGCAGCAATGGAATAAGTTTTGTGGTGTTGTCTTGTTGTAAGGAAAGTCCATTTTCTATTCCCTTTATGTGAAAAGGAGAGGGATAGGAAGCAGTCACTGTTTGATGAAGCTTTTCCTTTCTTTATCTCTTGAGCTTCCATGCTGAGTTCATTAGAGACTTCTTGTAATTGAATGGATTTGGAAATTATCTGTGTCATTTCTGAATGAGACTGCCTTGTTTGCAGAGGTAACTTGCTGTTCTCAGTTCCTTTTCCATGTGAATCCTGGACAAATGGTGAAAGAATATGATTGATTTTGAAGAGAAAGGGTCACTTTGGTCTTTTTAGTCTGATGGCCGTCTCAGTAATGAAAAGGGATGGGAACTCGCAGGAAAGCAGCAGCCCTAAATTACCTTTCTACTAAAGTTGCCTGAATTCAGTACTTCTAATGGTACTGCTGCACAGAGGGCTGTGTGATTTTAAGTTGGTAGAGTGGAAAATAAACTAGGTCAGCATAATGAAGCAGCAAAAATTGTACCTCCTCTTATCCCAGAACAATGAGCAGGGCAGCATTGCAGGATGACCAGGAGCCACAAAGTTTGCTCGGGCTGGTTGGCAGTTGGGCTTCCTGGGCAGGAGGGACAATGGCTCTAATTTAGGTTGGCTTCTGTAAATCTTTGATTCCTCTTGAGGAAAAGGGGGGCCTGACCGATCCTCGTTGTGGGCACAATGAACAGGACTGTTGCTCTCAGGACATCTGATGCTTGAAACTGATTTCTTTTAGTATTGAGTTGAGAATTTGAGTCGTAGCAGACAGAAAAAGTAAGGAGATGAGGTCTCTGTTTTAGCCCATGTGTAGATTCACCATACGCTTCTGCAGTGGCACAATGGTATTTCTTTTTCTGCTTTCATTCCTTTCATACTGTTCCTGAAATTATGTGCTGTAGAGACAGCCACTGAGTATTTCAGAGGACCGTTCAAGGGGATTTTAGGATCTTTCATTGGAGCACTTCTAGCTCATCTAGAGCCCGTTAAAACGTGTGCACTCTAAGGTGCAGATTCCCAAGTACATTATTTTTGCATTTCTGGGTGTTTGTTTTGCATCTGTGATTTTATACCCTGACACAGTATCGTGAGAAGCTTTTGCAGTTCTTCAAGGTCAGTTTAAAATTTGACTTGGATTGTCTGCAGTCTTTGCCACTGTTATTCTCACAGCCTTTTCTACAAGCTCTGAGAGTTGCAGAGTGTGTTTGGTAGTCACCTCCAGACTATATCGGGATTGAGTGTGACTTCAGTTTTATTTGCAGCAAGGCAAGTTCCTATTGCGTGCTGAGCCATAATATGGCTTGAAACATGTCTTTTCTAGCGCTTCAACTGTATTCTGTGGCAAACTGAACAAGTCCTGAATGTTGACACTGAAAGGAAACCCGGGGTCTGTGCCGCTTTCTTTCTCGCAGAAGTGCAGTAACTTAAGTACTTTTGATACACAGTAAGTTCTGTCATCTTAGAAAAAAAACATATTTTAGGGGGTGCCCAGTGACCTTCCATTGTTTGTTTTCCATTCTGATTTTTAAATTTTTAAATTTTTTACTAAACACTACAATGCTATAGACTGTGGTTTCCAAGGGAAAAATAAGCAGAGAATATTAAGAAGCAATTAAGATTTTAGAGTTTAGCCAACAGCAACTCTTAAATGGGAACTAAATTATAGCCATTTCTCATTTTCAGCCAAGAGGAAGAAATTAATTCACAACTATAGCTGGAGAGTTTTCTTTTTCTTTCTTTTGAGCAGATACCATAATTCACCTCTGAATTATTGCTACCATCAACATCGTGATCCCAAAGACAAAGCGGGAATATTGTATTGCATTTCTTATTAAATCAAGCTGTTTATACAGTGCTAATATGTTTACATTCAGGAGGGATTTTTGGAACAACACAGCTGCTGCCTTTCAAAGAGCAAGCAAGCTTACATTGCTTGTTTATAGTCATGTGTGTATATGAGACAGCTTGGGGAAAAAAAAAAAGCCTTTAAATTTCCTTAGGCAAAACTCTATAGAATTTAGTAGACAGTAAGAGTTTTCTTAGATTTTTGTGGAGCGTCCTGTTGAACTGAACAGAATCCTTGGGACAGGTCCTGTGGCAGAGCCTTGTACTTTGCCAGCAGTGCCTCTCTGTGCAGAAGAAATGGTGTTGTGCACCAGGAGATGTGGGTTCTTTCTCTGACGTGATCATTGATTTTCTGTGTGACCCCTGGCCAAGTCACTTACAGTTTGACAGTATTTTGTTGAACTTGGTGGCAAAGACCTCACTGGGAACAGGCTCAGGTGCTCAATATTTCCAAATCTAAGTCCTGTCACTGATAAAATAGCACTAAAGAAAGCTGGTCGGCCATATTAGTACATCAGTTTGTAATATAGAAATGAAAACTGCAATGTAAGACCAAGGACCGTTGAAGTTACCAGGTCTATTAACCATGACTTGGAAAACGGCCTTTTGGTGTTGAATTCTGGAGTACTTACACTGTTCCATAGCTTTAACAGTGTTAAAACTTCACGGGGGGAGTGAAAACACTTTCTGCGTGCAGCAGGTTGTAAAAAGTGCTGGCACTGTTGTTTGAACCTATCTCTAGGTTTTATTTTATGAGTACACAATGTGTTGTTCATCTACTGTACTGATTGAAAAAGGAACATTGCAAATTTACAGACCATTGTAAAATTGCTTGCTTACAATGATAAAAGATGCTTTCAGCTTACTCTAAAATATTTGTGATGCTGCTCATTTTCTCACTCGTGGAGGATGCTAGGTGTTGATTTTAAGAATGCCTCAGGCACAGTTGCGTGAGTATTTATTTCAGCAGCAGCAGTTCAAGCAGCTTCCACTGTTCCTGCCCTCGTTCTGCCCTTGTGATACCAGTGTAGATGTTTGTCTAACCATGTAAGGAGCTGGATGGAGAAATAATCCACATTTAAAAAAGAAAAAGAGGAGGGAATAGGAGAGGGGCTTTTGTGCCCCGATTTAAATCAGATTAGCTTCCACTCTGGTCCCTGCAGTAACCAGAGTTGTATCAGCGTAAGTGAGGGACTAGGATGAGGCAGGAGAGATAAGGATGCTCACAGTGACAGTGCCCCCAGGTGCTTGTGCTCAGCTTGGGGATGGCAGTGCTCCAGAGCACAGCCCATCTGACCACAGAGAGTGAGGAGAACTAGTTGACAAGGGCAAGAGATTTCCTAAACTGGGAGACAGGTAACACTACAGGGAGACAAGGGGAAACATGGCGGTGAGTGGTATTGCCTGAAACCTCTTGCAGCTTCCATCTCCTTTTCAGTGATCAGATGCGCCCTGCTCATACTGAACAGGGCATGGCTTTGTTGTCTTCTGGGAAAAGGCACATCTAGTCTCAGATGATGACAGATGGCCTCAGGGTGGTGGGGCAGATCACTGCCTGGCAAGTGAGATGCAGCCCAGCCTGATTCAGAGCCCTCTGATCTCCCTGCCTCAACCCAGGCAAGGCAGGAAAAGCACTTGAGCTTTTATTGCAGAAGGTCCAGGTTTTACTTGATTTTGCCAGTGCCAGAGGTAAAGGTACTGAAATACTGGGTGCTTTTGTGTGCTGTGTTTCAGAGTGCTGCTCGTTTTCATTAAAGTGGGGCTGACCTGTGATCAGGTCCCTCTTATCCCATGTGGGAAACCGAGCTCATCCTTTGTGCCAGCGGCAGGCAACTTGCTTTCAAGCATGAAGCTTAGGGCAACTGCCCGTTGCTTGTTCTAGCCATCAGGATCGTTCTTTGAGTGCTCGTCATTCTTCCATTATGAGGAAAATCAATATGAAAACTTCTCTGACAGCATCTCTTGCTCTTTCATCCAGCAATGCACAGCCTGGGGCAAGGCGAAGAGAGCCCACAAGGAGATTCCTTAACGCCACAGCTTAGCATGCCGCTGCTGTTCCTCCCGTTGTTGGTTTGTGGGCTTTTATCATCTCCTTTTGCGGGGAGCTAAAGAGGATCCAGCCCAGCTGTTTGCAGGGGTGGCTGGGTGCCAGGGATCTCTCTGTGCAGGAAGGACTGAGGGAGGTGAGTGTGATTGTGCGCAGAGGAGGCCAGGACATCGCACGCTCCGCACACTCCACGCTCCTTCAACACTCCTTGCTCGGTAACCATTTCCCAAATGGCTACTTTAGGGCCTTTCAAAAATCACAAGAGTTGTCAGTTGTTATAGTAACGGACCCCCTGCTGCTGAATTGGCCCTGAGATGCCCATTTGGGCTTTTGAACAGACTAACTCATGCTCATTAGACAAAAAAGAGAGAGAGACAGATTCGCAGATGGAAAGTTGCCTTTTAAGCATGCTGTGTGATCCGTTAAGAGCTAGGCTGTGGAAAGGGGCATGTTCTCTCATTATATGCCTGTTACTTTTACTTTTCTTTAATTAACACTAGTTTTATTTATTCTTGCAAACCAGAATTCTGCAAGATTTCTGTTTCCTCACTGGTGAGGCCAGTAGTATGCTGCCACTTCACAAACCAACCATTTTCTGTCTTGAGAAAGGAAAGAAGTTGGAGAGAGATTTGCCAAACTTAAATGCAGATCAGTGATGATTTCCACAACTATCAGAATATCTTCAAAGCTCAGAAAACAGTATTTTTAGTCCTAACTATACAGTATCAGGAGCAACATCAAAAATCAGTAAGCACATTTTGACCCAGGAACATCCCGTTTCAAGAAAATAACACAGTCTAGATTCTACTCCAGTTTTAAACCTGAGCAGTCCCATTGATGTTAACAGACTGACTCCTGAATAAATGGTTATTCTGGTTAGAGCCAAAGTAGAACCAATTTTCTAGCTCTTCAGCTAAGTCTCATCTAAGTTACTTCATTTTCTGAAAGTTAACAACATGTTTTTCGGATACTATGTGTCTCTAGAAATGACAAATCTTAATATTTATAGTTATCGCCAAAGCAACAGGGCATGGGATGCAGAAAGGCCACTACTTATACTCATTCCTAAAGTAACCAAAGCCATCCTTGAGCTGATGGAATGCCATAAATCAAAAGGGAAAAAAAGAGTTGCATCTTCAAGGAGGGGCAGACAGGATAGGGGACCCAAACCTGACCAGCAGAGGATTCCATCCCATACTCTGTATAAAACTGGGATCATGAGAATTAAGCCCTCTTTTTCAATGGTGAGCATCCAGTGAGGGCTTTGTGTGTGCGTTCCTGAACCCAGTTCCTAAATCCAGCTCCCATATGTCTCAGAGTCCAGTCTAGGAGCATCCCCTGTACCTGTGTTGTGCTGTCAGTGGTGACATAGTCATGGGCATTAGATTTTGTGTATTTGTATAGATTTTCATATTTTCTTATTAATATTATTATTTTCCCTTTTATTATTATTGTTTTGTAAAGCTGTTTCAATCTCTGTCTTTCCTTCCCCTTCTCTCATTGAGAGGGGGGATGGAAACTGGGACACAACTGCCTGTGTTTAGCTGCCAGCCAGGCTGAGGGATGCTAACCCAGGGCACTAAATCAGCAAAATCAGACCTTTCCTTTGTAAATTTGAGTTCACATGACTGAAGAACTTGTATCACCTTAGAAGGGTTCTCAAGAGTATGCAATTGCGCTAACAACTTACTACTGGCCAGGAACTTGAACCAGGTTCTTCCTATGTCATGCATGTCCAGCCTTCATCTGAATTTCATGAAGCAATGTTCTCTCATTTGATCTGTAAATGAAAAGCAAAACTGGATTTGTAGCAGGCTCTAGGTGTAAATAAGAGAAGACTGTGGATATTCTTGTGTGATCCACCTTTTCTAGGAAGAAATTGCTTAGAGCTGATGGGCAGACAGGGTTCTAGTGGAAGGGGAGGTGAGTGCTCTGTTAGGCAGATGGAGTCTGCAAAGCGTAAGTGATCTTCTGCACCCATTGTGCTGAGGATGAGGATTCTTTGGCTTAAACTGCAGCAAGAGAGAAATTTAGGTCTGACGTTAGAAGAAAGCTTCATGATAGGAAAGACAATAAAGCGGCAGCCTACAGAATTTCCATCGCTTTTAGGTTCCAAAATAAGGTTATGCAGCCATTCATCAGGAGCACCACAGGAGCTGTTGATCCTGCATGGGAGCTTCAAGACCTCTTCACCATAGCTCTGCAGTGTGAGCTTTAAAGCACACATACAAACACGAGAGAAGGAACGGTGTAGTGTGATAAATTCTCCTGTAAATCATAGAGTAGAAGCCTGAAAAAGCATTTGGAAGACACAGTTTAAATGCATCACGTTTAAAGTGAGTAACATGGAACAGATAAAAGAGCACATCTGAAAACTGGAGGAAGGAGAGAAGGAGGGCTCTACCTTTAGAGACAGAGTGAAAAGAAGATACAAATAGGCAGGAAAGAAACTGCAAAGGCAGCTTGCAGAGGACAACTGTGTCAGGAGACCCACAGGTTGGTGGAAGAAAATCTGTCTGGAGTTTTGTTCCATCTGTTCTCCTGCAGCAGGGAGCCTAAAGTAGGGGAGAGTTAAGAGTACAGCAATGATTTGACATTTAAAAACAAAACTGAAAAGAATGGGCTAGTATGGCTGCAATTTCTTGCCCCCATTATGTGTTATCTAAGGCACCATCCCTACAGCACATGTCAATGCTGCCCTGTTATTAGCAGTGAGTGCCCACAAGGCCACTCCTGGGGCCAAGAACAAAGCCCTGTGCAAGGTAGACATCCCTGGAGAGGCTGTTGTGTGAAGTATTTTCTTGCAAAGGAGACAGGGAATGGTGGTTGCTCAAAGCAAGATTTCACAGCTGTGAAGCCACCCACCCCGGCAATCCTGATTCCTGCTGGACTGTGATTATTTTTAATAGTACCTTTTAAATGAGAACTCTCTCTCTGAAACATGCGTGTTCCTTGACTCTTTGGGTGCTTAAACCATGCGGGTCAGTTGTGCAAACATCTTTGCTGGAGGCACTTTTATGGATGTGACCATTGAACTCAGTGGGAGCCCACATCTGCATCACCTTTAATTTGAAAGATAATGTCAAGCATAAAATTGTAAGTCAAACAACAGGAGAATACGTGCTTCGGTTTTGGAAGACTGGAACTGTAATCTCATGCCAGTGGTCCTGAAAACTCCCAAACAAACAAAGTATAGTTTTTGTATTTTCAGTTTGCTATAGGATGTGTGCTGTAAGAGCTGAGACATTAGGCTGTGCTTCACCCTCAGGCCCACACAGACCGTCCCCTTTGTTAAAGACGATGAAGTTTATGCAGAAGTGTTGGCAGCAAGTTGGAAAGCTGCTGTACACACACTCCTCGCTGCATTGCTTAGAGGTGTAACAACACATCCCCAACATTCCCAGAAATATTTTCTTCTGCAGGGAGAGCAAAAGAGAGCAGTGAGGGCAGCTGAGGTCAGGCAAGGAAGGATCTGTGGTGTGTTGTAATTTATCTTTTGTGATTTGTATCTGTGGAACAAATTAAATGGATTAATTGCAGCCATTTTTTTTTCTGGAAGTGACTTCCCCAGTGTTGATGTAATGGTGAGATCTTGAAATGAAAGCAAGATTTCATCTGAGCAGGATTGAAAATGGTAGTTCACAAGGCGTAATTTTGAACCAACAGTTTTTAAATATTCAAATGTTCTAGTTAAACTTAATAAAGACCCATTTGGCAGGTGCTGAGAAGTAGTGTGCCATGAGGAGAGGTATGTGTTTTCTGATGAGCACAGTGGTGGAGGATGCCAAGTACCAATGTCTTCTCATATTTGCCTTTCAGGTCTTTTGTAAGGAAGGAAACTGCTATACGACTTAAAAATTTTTGAAGCCATAATCAGTGTTTTTAAAGAGAAACAAATTTCACAGATGCTTCTTGTGAAATTAAATCACTTTTTAAAAAAGACTGTTCCTTAAGAAGATGGATGAATTCTTTTTCTGTTCTTCATTGCTCAAAGAAACCATTCATTAACCCATTGTTGTTTGATCTGTTGCTAGCTTGTGTTTTCTATTGATCTGTTGCCAGTTTATATATTTTCTGTAATTTTCTTAGTATGTAAGATTATGTGTTAAAGTCTATACAGGTATCTCTGGAGTAGATTCCCTGTCATAAATTGGTAGGTTCAGAGCTAGAGGAATGTCTTGGACAAACAGGGAATGAAATATCCTATAATACAAGTAGATGTACCCGGAGGGAACAGTATACCTCTGCTGTGAAACTGTGAATTAACCGCAGCAACCAGATAAATTATATTTTTTTTCTCCTTGTAACCATAAAATATAGCTATTGAAGGGCCCTGTGCTGTCATGAGTCCCACAGCAGCATTTGGACTAACATTAGCGCTAGCTGTTTCACAGCAGGATGTGGTCTGAGTGTAAAATCATAGGCTAAGAATATTAAATCAATTCAGCAATCTTAACTGGTTGAGTAAATGCTAGGGATCAGCAGCTGACTGAAACAATAACACACACGGGTAGGACTTAATTTTTACTTTTCTTAAAACCTCTGCAATTTGGGACAAGAAAACAGCACCTTGGAATGCACAACACGTTGCACTGAGATCACGAATGTTGCAAGTATGTGGATTCATTCAGTTCATTGTAGAATACTTGAGTTTATTTAAAAGAAAACATTTCTTCTGTCACAACAGAGAGCATGTATTTCACTCTGCTGATTTCCACGTTAAAATCCGTCTGAACTCTTGACATTCAAGCTGAAACAGGCACAGGTGCCATGCCTAGTTCTCAGCTGGTGAGTTGTTCCATGTGTTGGAAATCTTCTCTTTCCCAAACCAGAACAAAAATATTTTGGAATATCCTGCGAAGTGACATTCATAAAGTAATACAAATAAGCCTAATTTGAATTTTAAAAGTATTATCAATCTTAAAAAAGAAAGAAATCAAACATTTTGCACTAATGGCGAATGGTCTATTCCCCGAAGGTCTAAATTTGTTTTTAATTTTCCTTCTGACCAAATTATCATTTAAATGGATATATTTCTGTACAGTGATTCACTGTCTAAAACCACTTTTAACCACTGTCAGAAAGTTTCCAGTGAGTGCTGGTAAAATGCCTCACATTTCTTAGCAGCACAAGCTTATCTCGTTGACTCCCATGACAGTTACGTTTTAAGCCGTTGTGGATCAAGGGACGTTCTGTCATGCAGGGTGGACTTGGGACTGTGATGCTGAATCACTGCAGGTGGAGATATATTCAAGTCGTGGGTAAAGGGACTTCTTTCCTTTTGCACAGGCATGAGGCTGGGGATCCCAGGGCTCCTCAGCTGGAGCAAATTCCTCAGCAGCAGTAGACAGAGGCGAGGGATGGAGCTTACACCTGCTGATGGATATTTGGCATAAATGTGGGATTTGAACAGGAGTGAGAGAATATCTGTCTGCAAGGCAGACAGCAGGAGCACGTCTCCTACAACTACCATAGGAAGGGACATCTGCCAGCCCCACTGTTTATTAGGAGTCAAGCGGTTCATCAGTGGAGGGGATTTTATGCTATTAGAGAAGGGATCAAAGTAAACTGGCCCATGAGCTTTCCAGCTGTTTTTGAGCTTTTCTTAAAGTATTCATTTCCCCACAGCAGTTCCAGTTCTGCTGCGAGGAGGTTTGTGGAGCAGTGCAGCAGCAGGTACGCAGGTGAAGGTTGCAGCAGTTTTGCAGTGCTAGCAGCACTGGGGGGACAGGGGATTTCCAGCCACAGCATAACTCGAAACAGCCATAATTTACTCATCAGAATCCTATAAGTTTCCTAAATTTCAGTGTTCAGTGGTCATAGTAACTGGTATTACAGACATGAAAGGAAAGCTGTGAAGATGCAGTCCTCATTTCTGTCTTCTTTTTGAATTATATATATATTTTTTAATAGAAGCCTGGGATGTAGATGTACAAAAATGGTTAATCTCTTTCCATTCACACAGCTCCTCGTTTTTGAAGCATTCAGAGTGCTATTTCAATCAGAGTAAATGAGTTTGCTTTGCAGTTTGCTTTCCGAAGCCTGCAAATGCTCTGTGAGTTTTGTGAGTTGAGGATGAATCTACGCTTCTTTAGCCACGTAACTGACATTTGCAAAAGCAGAAGAAGATTCTCCTGGCCCTGATATCATTACAGGCTCCAGATGCATTTGAATGAACCTTTGTTCAACAATTTCCTTATGGTTATATGTACAAACGAGCCTTTTAACTTAAGAGGGCTTTTCCTGGAGTGTTTGTTCTTCAACAGGATTTTCTGTAGGCTTTGCATGACAGAAGTTGTAGTCATATTTTTCTGCTAACGCCTTGTCTCCCCACACTCGTCCTGTGCCCTTGTTCTGTCTAATTTTGGGAAGCAGGAGGAGGAAGGGAGAAAGATTACCAGCTTGTCAAAAAGGACATCTACTCGGTTCACCTCTGCCAGAGCTACCCTGAATATGCTTGGTGATGTTGAGGGGTGTGTACACCTTATAATTATCAACAAATATTCTTTATTAGAGAAAAATTCATAATAATTGATGATTAAGTAACACCATTTGCATGCACAAATTGCGATACTTTTACTTGGATGGCATTTAATACTGAATCTATCTAGATAACGCAATTGTATCTTTGTGGAGATCAATGCTAATTAATAAAAAAGTTGAAAATATTTTTTAAATAATTTCAGCAAAGAAAATATTCTCTTTTCTTTCTGAGACTGTGGAAATAAAGTTTCTGCTTTCTAAAGGAAAATGCAGTAATTAGGAAATTTGCAAATGGAAATTAGCCCATGTTGGTCTTCCTCTTTATTTATGTCGTTAAATGGACTCTTTAATTAGCATATATATTATTCATGTTTCAATATAATCCATTTTATAAGTCCAGGTTCAAATACAAAAATCAAAATGGGTTTGATGCACCTTATTGTTCATATGCAAAGCAGCTAACATAGATGTAAAGATATGAGGTGAATTGAAACATTCATATTTCATAAGGATACAGTCTACATTTTCTGAAATTATGTCTTGAACTCTTATTTGTAACTTTTTCTCATTTGCATACATATTAGTCCCTCTTTAAATGATGTGTTAATTCTATTCATTAGACTTCAGTGAATGCTTCTAACTCTCCTGATAATCAAGCGTAGGTCCCTGGAAAGCAAATTATGGACTTACATGTTGCAAAACCCATTGTAAATGTGACATTTATCACTGCAAAGCCAACTCATGTAAAGCGCTGGGCTGCAGACAGGAGGGCAGAACCCTTTCTCTTACGCTTACAGTAATGATTGTCATCTGTGAATAAGGATCTGGCACAAAGTCCCTGATGTCTCTTCAGAAATGATTGGGCACTTCACAACCACAGCACCCTCTTGATGGTAAAAATGCCAGTTAGCTCTTCGGGAGAAAAAGAGTAACTTGACTCAGGTCCTCACACAAACGACTTCAGGAAAATGAGTGATCAGGAATCTTCAGTTCCTCATAATGTGGTGTTGGAGACAAGGGTTTGGGGACCTACCAAGGCTCTGAAGTGTATTTGGCTGTCAAAGCAGGAGTCTGCAGGCTTGTTTGCTGCTATCCAAAATGCATTTGTGCTTCCACATCTCCGAAACTATAATCCTGAAAGCAAAAGCACAAAGGTGACAACAGTGCCATAGGAGCCCTTGCTCTGGGTCTCTGAGACAGATCCTGTAGTGAACGTGGGAACAGTCTGTGGGAAGAAAGGGGAAATGAAATCAATTTGACTTAGGTATCTGCTGCTGCATTTTGATTTGCCAGGCTGTAACAATTCATCTTTTTAATTCTAGGTGTAAAAGCATTGTTATCCCAGTGGTAAACCCGAGGTGATAATTTTGCAAGAGTTTATGTTGATGGGGTGAGCCTTGAGTGGTGCCACACAGGGAGTTGCCATGTGTGCTCTGATTAATAAAAAAATTGATGAGAAGAGGAAAGATTCTTATTGCCATCACTGTGAGGAAATGCTTGACATCTTTAAAGGCCCATAAGCTTAGTTTCCATCTGTTTTTTGCAGACTCTGGGCCTTTTCAAACACAGTGCTGATGTGCTGTAGGGAATTAATTTAGCTCTTTGTGGTAGCAGAAGGTTAGAGTTCAACATCACTGTTTTTGTTATCCACAGAGCTACACAGAACAAGTTCCCTGTTGTATTGTTTAAAGGAATAGATGGAGACTACTAGAAAGAGACCTGTTGTCCCTGCAGCTTAGTTTTATTCGAAATGCACGGAATGAGAGAGCAGAAGAGCAGAAATCGCAGTATTTGATATACATTCCCAGCAGCTGCTTCATCTCTCCATGTCTGAGCATGTAATCTCACTCTCAGGAGCATTCTGCTTGAGAAGCAGCTGGGCGCTTCTGAACATACAAGAAATGCTGCAATTTCAACAGCGTTTGTGATAATCCAGGCTGCAGCTAGGCCTGCAGGCAAATGAACAGTCTGTGGTTTATTGTGACTGTGAGATTTTGGTGGGTTGCTGCATTGTCTATAGGATTTGAGCATGCACTTGGATTTCCTTTCTTTCCCTAACGATGCTTCCTTGCACTGAAAGTGTGCAAGAGAATCCCTGAGCTTTACACTAGCTTTTTTTTTGAAACGCTTAAACCATTGGCAGGCCTCCCCTCCTTCACTCCTTGGGTGATGAGTGTGGGGTCCCATTGCCTTCCACACCATCAAACCAGGGCAGTCTGTGCTAATTTACTGTATGCTGAGCGCCAAAAAGGATGCTGAAGATAAAGGGCTTTAAACCAACTCTAGCCCAGAGTTTAAGGTTATCCACAGCTTTCTGTGTTTTTTGAAGCCTGGGAAGCAGACAGGGGAATAAAGCAACAGATGAGCATTCCCATTCTATGCCTCCTTCTAGCATCTTTTTCCCTTGGTGCACCAGGCAGCAACTCCCAGTCCCAGAGAGAGATGCACTGGCAACCTCACACCTCATTTTTTTCTAGTGACTGAATTTGTCATTGCTGTCCGCCAGCCTTATTGTATTTACTCAGCTTTCTGTGAAAAAGGAGTTAAATCCATATGAGCTGGATGATTTCTGTTACAGCTCATGTTCTGTTTTGACCTTCTTGGCTTCACATGTTTTCGCCTTTTAAAGTTACTAGCTGTATCTGAGATCTTAACATCACTGGACTGCTTTGTGGAAATAAATATTAATGAGATGGCTGCTGATAGCATCATTTGGGTAGAAACAAATGCTTTTATAATAAATGGAATTTAATATTAATTGAATGGGTTGGAGTTAAAGCAGGATATAAAGTGACAAGCTCGTGACACAGCAAACTGCCCTTTGCAGGAATCCAATTAGAAATGTGGGCGATAAGTTGTAAGCAAACTTGCTATATTCACACGGGGGCAATACAAGAGTGGAGCATAATTTGGAGCCTGGGATGTGTCCCCTTGAATGTCTTGTAATTTCCATTAATCAACATTTAGTTACTACGTGGTGCCAAGCTAGCATTCATGATCTCTTGCCTAGCAATGCTGCATCCCATTGCTCGAGTCAAACGGAAGGGAGACAGTATGTTTTGCAATGAAAGGGCACATCACTTAAATGCACGGTGTAGTGCTGCACATCGTCAGAGCAAAATGACTCATTTGTTAGCCTGCTGAAATGACTTTGCGTTGGCAATCTTGTGCTGATGTTACAGCGGTTTGCTTGATGACTGGAAGCTGTTGCCTTTGCCATTTCCTCAATGCGAATCATCAAGAGTTGTTCCTTTTCCAAAGTGCAGCGTCTGTTTGTGACTTGGGCAAATAGGTGATTTGCTGAGATGTGTCGCAGATAAATGGCTAATTGCTGCCTGGAGCAACCAAGTGCGATTGTCGATTGTCACAGATGTGTCTTATGTCCTAAAGAGCGATGTGGAGTGTTCATTTGGTTTGAAGTATTCTAGAATAGTTTCTCTAAATTTTCTGTATCATTTTCTTCTGGCGGATGGACTCACAGGAGCCACTGTAGCAAAATTTTGTGGCATTTCAGCCTGGGTATTGCATGAAATCAGCTTAGTGAGCCTCTAAAAGGTGGGTGCAGGATGTAAAGCAGGGGTGCAGGAGTGATAAAGGCCTAAAAACAGCATCTGGCAATTAGGACAGTGCTTCCACGCTGATGGAGAAGCATGTGGAAAAAACCCAAGAAGGAGCAAGTCAATTTATCTGTTCTGTCAAAATGGCTACGATCAGCCAGGAGGCAAATGAATAAACAGATCAACAAGTATTTCACACTTGGGTGTTCTCGACAGGAAATCACAGATCTGAAACCAAATGTCTGGGACAAAACTACCAGAAATAGTGGCAAAATACTCTGCTGTTTAGTCTGCATTTTAAATATATTTAGCTCACAAAACTTCTTGAAATAAAATACTGGAATAAGACAGGAACTGTTACTACAGTTCCGGTTTTCCAGCAGAGATGGAAATAGTTGGAGTGAGTCTCACAGCAGGATTGTTGGCCATGGTGATTGCTGCCATCTTTTCCCCTCCCAAGCTCACTAATTACTGGTTAATGGCAGCAGAAGCACTACCAATCACACCAGAACATAGACATGAAATGCATAAATACAGTAGGAGGAGGATGAGCCTGAGTGGCGAGAGACGTCAGGACTGAACAGTTCACTGAGGAGCAGGCATCGCCTGCATTCCTCGAGGACAGTGTATCGGCCTTTGCAGCCATGTCACTTCATGAGCTCTAAAAGAAAAGGAAATACTGAGCTGAGAGCTTGTGTTTAACTTGTGTGTCCACTTCTGAGCAAATGCCTGATGGATCCAGACGTGTTTCTCCATACATTAAGGAGCGTTTGTGTGCTTTTGCTAAGATGCAACCTGCAGTTCTTGTGGGTTTTTTTCTCCTCTTCCCTAGTCTCACATTTATCAACAGTGAAAGGTTATAAAGAGCTTAATAAAAGGTAGATTAAAGCTTTGGAAATACTGCAAATAAAGAAAGCAACCTATAAATGGAGAATATATTAAACTGTATCTAGTGTTAACGGATCTAGTAATTACCACAGGTTGACTGAATTTCTCTTATTTGACTTATCAGCAATGAACTTCTGTCTTGAATCAAAATGTTCTCCTCCTGTGATTAGTTTTGTTATTAGAAGTTTCCACACTCTGATTAAGACTATGGGAAAGCCTGGGTGTATGCTGACTGAAAAGGAGTTTGTCATGAGGATGAAAGCAGTTTCTAATTTTCAGAATAATTTTGACTGGTTTTTTTAAAGGCAAAGTCTCTTCTACTTCAACATTTTTTAGTTCTTGACTCATCTATATAATTGAGGGCCTGCTAATAGACTTCATGGTAACTTTTCTGATATGCCTCATACTTTGAGTCCTTTTAATGTAACGAATGACTTGTTTCCATGACACTAAAATTCAAGGAGTTTTGAATGGTTTATAGGCCTGAGACTTCAAAGATGTCCTTAATAAATGTTTTGAAAAGGGGATTCTTCCTCACTTCCTTTCAAGCTCACTTCTTCTCAGGATCATCCTTCTAATATACCCCCTGGCTGCTAGTGTAGGGGATTCTACCTCCATGACTAGCCTGTAGTATTTCTAGAATTTTTATTATGGCTTAAATGGTCTGTGGAGATGATAATTTGAAACATAGATTGTTTTTATTTTCTGTGTCTCTTCATTATGCCTAAGCACGCTTAATACCGCTTACTGCTTTTTGGTATTAATTAGGCTTTTCTTATAGGATTAACGATCTTGGGATTTGTTTGATGTTATTGCTGTCATTGATGCTATTTATTTTTTAGAAATGTTCCCTCAAAATACTTCTACTGGAAGGATCCTACTGACACAAGGACTTTTTATTCTGATATATTAATTGATGTGAGTCTGCTGTGTTTAGCAAAGGGAACCCCGTGGATATGTTCACACCGCACTGCTCATCCGATTTAAGCAGAACACCACTTCAGCGAATACAACCCAGCTCTCTGTGGTCCAGCTCGATTAGTGCAGAGCTAGCCTGAGGCACTTAGCCCAGCAGATAAGGAGAGTTGGAGCAGGCAGAGCTCCCACGAACATGCCTGCCTCTCTCCTGGCATCTGAGATAGGTCACTGGGGTCTGACAGAGGTATTTTTACCAAGCTAGTTAGAGGTGTACTCAGCATACACAGCAGAATGCACAGCATGGTATTTCTCAGTGGTTTGGTTCAGTGGATGGTGGTTTATTGTGTCTGATGTTTGTGTTTCCTTGTTACATTTGTTAACCTTTGAATGCAAGAAACTCATTAAAGCAATTCCTCAGATACACATACTCCAGGCTTCCCCACAGCTCTCAAGTCAGTGCCGCATTAGTGTCAGTGACAGCAAGAAGTGAATCTCCAAATGGGTTGATTGATAGTGAGATTAATGATCCCCAAGACTTCTGTCCAGGTTTATTATGTGGCAGCTTACAAATCTTTGCTTTCAGGGAGATGGGTGGGGAAGGAGGACCAGCTGGCTGCCACCCCGTCTGTCTGTATTAGCGAGATGAGGTGACGTACGCAGCCCTATCAGAGCTCTAGCATTAAGTAGTGTATTTTCAGTGTTCTCATTATCTGCCAGGTACTAAATAATTTGCTTCTCTGCTCTTGGTGCCAGCTGCTCTTTTCTTTTCCTTTGTGCCGTGTTTCCAAAGGTATCTTTTTGTGCCATTTCTAATTGCATTCTAAACAGAGTTAACAGAGAGACCATAAAAAATTTTAAGTAGCTATTTTCTATTTTGAAATGACCAGTGAAAAAAAAATCCCACCCTCAAAATACACTGTGATGGAAAGAGAATGGTCATAATCACACATTAAGTATTTTACCCTGGCTCCAAATAAGCTACACATGGAGTAAATCCAGCAGTGCTGGGAAATCTTCCTAGTTCTCCCGTGCAGTTTTATCCAGGTGCATGTGGACATGTCTAATGGGAAAGAGGGAGCTTCCCATTAATTATTCCATTATATTTGACAAACTGCATTTCTGCCTGAAGGTGGTCAGGTCCCTCAAAACAGAGGGAAAAACTGTCTCTGAATTTTTAGTATGCTTTTGTGTTGTGTTTAGGTCCCAGCCTGTGGCTTGGGATACCTAAAATAACTGTCAGCTCAATGCCCTCATGTACCATTCAGAGGAAGAAAAATATTTTTGCAAAAGGAAGAGCAGGGCTCTTTAATTTTGAGAGTATTTAGATAGGAGTAATTAGGGACAATGAGGTGAATATTCCAAAGGGAGACGTGGTTTCTGCTGTCCTCAGTTAGGTAGGAACATTTCTATGCTGTTTTTCTGATAACACAATTTCAATCCAGATGAATTACACTTTGTGTTTAAAAATACCTGTGTTTTAACCTCCCTGTGTGTCACCCTGTTTTTATTCTTTCCTTGCCTGTGATTCATCCCAATGGGAATTCATGTCCTGAAATGATAATATCAAGAATGAGTTCTTAGAGGTGCTGCTAAAAGCTCCTCTCTAGTAAGAGGCAATCTTCATTGATTGCTGCAGCTCTTGTGATTACAGAACAACTCTTCACTCTTTGAAATTCAGCTACCTTCTGTGAGAAAGTTTTAGGCTCTTTTTTAATATTACATGATGTTTAGAGCAATGGAAGTATATGTTTCATAGGAACTGCCTATAGTATTATTTGATTGGAAAAGGCATCTCTCTGTTTTCCTCTATGATTTCCTAGTCTTTGTTATCAATGTTGCATTAAATAAATAGTTGGCTCAAGGAGAGGAGAATGAATACATCAGGCATCCCTTTGGTTTTGAAAACCATGCCTAATTTTTAAACTGTTTTAAGATAGCACCCATAGGTTTTCCTACCCCATTTTTGCCTGAAGGCATTAAAGTTTTGAGTGGTAATACGTATAACCAGGGTCTTGCGGTAGAAAATACTGATGAGTAAACCTAGTCAGTCATCTGTAAAATTGCCAAGGGTGTCCACTGCAGCTGCTGTGAGTATTGATTAAAACAGGAGGGGAAGGTCTGATGCTGCCAGCCCTGTCAGAGGTCACTGGGAGAGTAACTGGCTACCGAGTGCTACAGGGACAAGTGTCCCTGCAAACAAGGTTTCACCATCGCCTTTGCTGCTCTCCAGGGACACCAGCAAGATGGGACAAGGAAGCGTGGAAAATGTTTGTGCTGAGTTCAACTAAGATTTATCCACTTAGATAAAGAGCAGTTAAAGAGCTTTCTAAGTGCATTTCTGCATTGGCCACCTGGGCACTCTCTGGTCACACAACTGATGAAGGGGGGAGGTCCTGGAAAGCAGTTCATCCTGGTGTGTGCTGTCATTTCCTAATTGCTTAATTATTTGAATACCCTTCTAAAAATAATTGTTTTTTGTATAATGTCTCAGTTCAATACCATATGTGATGTAAATGGGTGTCTAGTCTCTGGTGCAGGATAGAATCTCAGAGGATCAGAAGAGGAGTTTTAATTTTGTGGAGAGCTGTGTAGTCAGCTGGCGAATTTAAGCCATAAATATTAAATTAGCTGTCTTTCTGTGTCAAAAAAATACCTGATCTTGTTTGCAGATTAGTTTTTCAGATGGACAGTTTTACTGGTGGCGTGTTTTTCATCACAAAATACTGGCTCAAAGTTTTGTCCACCTTCCCTTTTTTTTTCTTCCGTTTGCCTTTTCCCGGCCTTTTCCCCATCTTTGTTTCTCTATGATGCTGCAGAATGCGTGGTTGAAAGTATGTATAGTTGGACTGGTGATTAGTGATCGGATCTTTTTTACTTTGTGGGACTGTAGGGGTGCAAAACAACTCAGTAGTGTGAAAATGCAATTCTTCTTGCCTAGAGGATAGCCCTGAAAGTGACAGTCTACTTTTCACCATTCTGTCTAGGAAAGGATGCCAAGGACCTGGCACACTGTGAACCTCTGAAACCTACCCATGTACCATCCAGACCTCTCCAGTTATTATATCTGTTCAATGCTTAACACTGCTCAGGAAGATTACAGGCAGAAATTGCTTTGTGAGGAGAAAGTGAATTGTCTCCGGGAGGGATATGCAGGAAAATCATCATTATAATAGGGAAATTTTCCTCCTTTTTCAGCTTTCCTTTATTCTCTTGCTTTTAATGCATTCCTGCTTTGTATATCCTCCCATAGCTGAAGTTCAGTCAGCCTTCACTGCCTTACTGCTCCAGCATAGCATATATTCTTTTATAACTCAGATTTTCAATTCTGATCCTTTATTATTAAGGCTTGGGGAGAAAAATAATTCAAGAAAATTTGGGCAATAGAAGCCACTTCCTGGCCAAAATAAAGAACAAATGCAGATGCCCCTCTGGTGCACTGAATGTCATATCACTGCTCCATGCTGGTCACTTATTCATATTCATAAGATCAGATTTTTTTTCGTGTGGATTTCTCTTCTCTTTTTCTTCTTAACGCTTGAGTCAGTTTTATTGCTCATAAAAATCAGTGACTGATGACCCCAGCTCGAGCAGCGCAGACTGCAGACAGCTGTTGTCCAGGCTCCCATCCACTGCTCTGCTGGTGACATGGTCATGATTTGCAGCACTTCTGTTGTTCAGAAGTCTGCAGCTCTTTTCTGAGAAGTCATTGCCAATTCTGACAGTGACAAATGCTTGCCAAGGAATAGTGAAGCTAGTTTAAAGTGCAGAGCCATGTGTTACTAGTACACTTGACTGCATACGTACTCTGGTTTTGGTGCCAGCAGAGACCAGTCTTAATTGTTTCCTGGAATACATACAAAACAGTTCAATGAGAACCTGAAGTATCTTTTCTTCTACTGAAAATGAGAATGAATGTGCAGAAGTAGTGAAAGGCGTCATTTTCTGTCTTTAGGTACTTATTTGAGGGTTATTCGCAGAGCCCCTGTGATGGAGGAACGTGATAAATGAATGCCTGCTTCCAGGTTGCATTTGATAAAGAGTATGACTTGTCCTGTGCGGCCTGGTTTAGAGGGCTGCTGGAGATTTTGGGTTGATCTTGATTGTTCTGCCTGCCAGTTCTTAGGACTGGGAGGTAATGACCCAAGAAGAGAGTAGCTGCAAGAAACCAGGAGCCTAGAGGTCCTAGAGGCTATTACAGAAATAAATCTAGCTGTGAATCTAGCTAGCCTTGGAGAGGAAATATAGAACAGAAATGCCTGGGAGAAGGCGTGGATCCCTAGTGAAGAAGGGAGCAATGAATGTGCCACTCACTTCAGCGTGTGAGGCAGGACATGGCTCTTGGGTATCCCCAGAAAGCCAGGCATTCCTTTTTGATTCTTCCTGTGCTCATCCACTGTCCTGGTGGTTTCAGCAAGCCATTGCTGAGGCAAGCACTTCCCTCTGCAATCATCCCTTGCTCCTTCTCTCCCTGCCTCAGGTGCTCTGGAGCAGTGCTGATCCCTTGCCTGGCAGCTCAGAGCAGGGAATGCTGGATGGAGTGCAGAGAAAGAAGGCCAAATGCTGCCCTCAGAGCTATTCCCAGCACTCCCATTGATACCATGCGCATTGTGTGTTTGGTTTGGAGGCGATATTACCTAAACACCACGGTGCTATCTTCTACACAAAAATAAAATATGTCCATGCTTTCATGCCATTATGTGATCTGGTTCTCCCTCTTGCTTTTAGATGAGTATAAAGGGAAAGCTGCTTGAGGTTTATTAACTAATAACCAAGGAAACCTGTTTTGAGTGTCAAAATCTCCCAGGGCATCTCTTCTGCAGAAGCTAATCTGATATTTTGCTCAGTGGACGTGGAGCAAGCGTTTAACCCAGCTAATCGGGACCATCTCTTGGCATGTTTTTATGCTTGCAGCTTGATAATAAGGTGCTCCTGCTCTGGACTTTGCATCCTGTTAGTATGCTTTAATAATCCTCTGCTGGTATCTCTGTAAAAAGGTTCTGAGCAGAGTGGTGCTCTCCTTTGCATCAGCTTTGCATTCCAGACCCTGCCTCTGCTTCTTCTCTGGGGAGATGCTAATCTTGCAGTGGTTTACTTTCTGTGTTTTGGTCCATATGTGACAACTGTGTGTCTGATCACCACAGTCTCACACAGTTATTGTACCCGAGGGAAAAGGAGGCAAAAAACCATATGGGGCTAGAGAAAACGGTGTGCTTCACTGCACACAGGCGTATTTCAGAGACAACAGCCTTTCTGGTATTTTGCAGAGAAGATGCAGGCTCTCTGAAATCTTCTGAAAGTGAAATCAAGGCCATTATTTGCTTTTCCTCAATCTGTGCTGCAGAAATGCAAGAACTTATCAATAATTAGTGTTTTGGTTGTAAAAGTTTTAATGATCATTCATGCCATCAACAATTCCTGATCACTCATTCACTAAGGACTGCTTCTGTCAGAAAAAAATCTGAGGTTTTTTTCCTGCGGATGGTGTTAGTTTCCTGAGCAAATGGGCGCACAGGTGCAAACACCAGCCTGTGCATACACACTGGGATTAAAAGTTACAGGCTAAGGTACTCACATTAAAACAGGTGTAGACTTGCACCTTGTCTACCCCTGCATCCACTCCCACCTCTCTGCATGGCTGCTTCTCAAGTGACTCAAAACAAGCAGTTTTCTGCTCTCATCCTTTTCCTTTATTCAGCCTTCCCCGTATGCACACACAGATGTACTGCAGCCTCTTGTAGCCTTAGCAACTGCTGCCACTTAAGGTTCATATACGAGTAGGGGAAATGTCAGGGGATGGAAAAGTGCATCCTAAACTGAGGGAGAAAGCAGATACTAACTTGTCTGAAACACCTTTCAGTAGCCATGATCCTTGTTAGTAGTATCTATTATTACAAACCTGACACGAGTTTGCAAAAGGCTGTTCTTGTTGGACCTGAACGTTTTCTTTCCAAGTCAATCTCAGGCTGAAAAATGGACCTTCTCCAAACTACGGGCCTGAAGTGTCTGCTCAGTGCCTTGAGGTATGTTCTCAGTCCTGGAGCTGCATGGAGGAGAAGGTGGGAAACAAATGCAGTAAGCAGAACGTGCTTTAAAATTCATCCAGCAAGTTTGTGAGACCTATCATAAAAGGTCTTTTAAACATCGGTCTACTTAATCTTGCTCTCAATTTTGAGTCTGCATAGTCCCATCAGTGGTGCAGCTACCAGGTCAGAGATGCGATGGCCTGTGCACAGCAACCTCAGCTGTAGAGACAAAACTTGGAATATTTACAGCTGTTATGAGCAAGAGGAGGAAAAAAGTTTTCAGGCATGTCTTCACCTAATGCACCAGTTTCCAGCATTGTGAAGTATTGAGTGTGCTGTATTATGTATGTGTGTTCGTAGCGTGATGTTTGTGACTTGAGAAAAACTTCAGTCACATTCCATGGTGACTGCCTTTTTAAAACAGCTACAGAAAGTCTTCCAGGAATAAAATACAGAATTACTAATAACATTAATGACTGCAGAAAACTGTGAAATATTCATTTAATACATTGTTATTCCAATATGGTTCTCAGCAGAGACGTGCTGGACTGGATACTCCACTATCACCATCATGGACCATACAGTATCACACAAAGTGATTACCCAACAAAATTACTTGTTTTGAGGCTATTAAGAAGAAGCTAGCTTATGGCTGCATAGAAAAAAACCATCATGCCAGCCTATCAGGGTGTCTCAGAGTATAAAATAACAAATTACAAAAAATAATTGCTTTTCGTAAGTATCATCAGCGTAAAAAAAATCCTGTAAATCCCTATGTAAAGGTCTGTCTTTTTATCAAACACCTTCTTAAGGCCTTCATTACTGGGAGAGTGTTGAAGGATTTTTGTAGTATTGACTCAAGGGAAAGAGCCCCAAATACATCAAAATCAGGAACATTTTGCCTGTTTCATATTCATAGTTTCTTCTTTATGTGTGACTGATTTATTCTGCTGCTTGCCC
The DNA here is from genome assembly GCA_013389865.1 of Piaya cayana. Taxonomy (NCBI): domain Eukaryota; kingdom Metazoa; phylum Chordata; class Aves; order Cuculiformes; family Coccyzidae; genus Piaya; species Piaya cayana. Next base: position 317,393 of record WAAB01023174.1, on the reverse strand, counting down.
CCAGGGTGTGCATTGTCCAAAATAAAAGCTGCCAAAAAAAATGAGAACAGGGAGCAAGTAGAGTGGGGGGAGTTGAACCAATGTTTTTAAATACTGTGAGACTATTGCACATTTTGCATCCTCGTGTGTGAATTCACCTTATGGTGTTTCTTAACAAAAGCATACTCACTAAATAAATAACTTCAGCACAATGCAAGACATTGTGCCTGAAAATAGAAAGCTGCTCTGAGACAGTTACTCCATGCTGTGAAATCTGCTCTCTTCTGCTTCTGTATTGTCTTAAGTTGTACTTATGTGCCTGCGTTATAAAGCACTGTGTGCAGTAGAAAGTACTAACGCGTAGAAAGCAAGAGCCCAAGATTATTTTAGTTTCTCATTTTGCAAAGCGATTGGTTTGGTTTGCAGTGACTTTTTTTGCTGTCTGGCATGTCTGGATGTTGAAAACAAAAGGAGTACAAATTGCTTTGTCAAAGTCAGCAAAGCTGGCTCTGCGGAGTGGGCTCTGTGGAGAGCACGGTGCCCGAGCTACAGAGCAGCAGACTGCAAGGCAGGAACTTATAAGCAATTACATGCAGATATGTTTGAGCAAGAGAACCAGTGACTTGACAAAAAGCTCAGCTCAGAAGGGCGCCCGCACACTTTGCTCAGGTGCTGGGGTGCAGTTCATTAAGGGCTGCGATGAGGGGGATCGTTCTGCAGTGGGAAGCTATTGTTAAGCGCCCCAACAGATGAGAGCAGACCCTTCTCCTGCCACAATAGCTGCTCACACCAAGCAAGACTCATTAAATATTCAGTTCCAGCCTCAAGCAGCTCATTAAGTCAGCAATGAGCAGTGACGCTGGTGTTGGAAAACCCAGCCTCAGTTAACATCACCATGCAGAGTCTTCTCGGATCTCTTGGTGGTATTCCGCTCAGTACCTTTTCTGTGATGACCAGCCTGTGCTCTCTTCTTTGCATTAAATACAGGTAAAAAAGAACAGTCAAGAGGATTTAAGTTCTACTATTCTTTACAGGCCTTTACAGAGCTGAGTCCTGGGGCCCAAGCTAAGCGTCTGTGGCATTTTTCTGTAGCAGCATGTGTAATACAAGTTTGGAGGAGGAGGATGGGATGAGGGTTATATGGCTTTAGTGTTAAAAAAACAAACAAAAAAACCCATAATGTTTGAAGGATAATTTTCAGAGCAGGACATCATTATGTGCAGCAGTTACAGATGTTGTTGGCTGTTAGACAACTGAAACTTTTACAGTAAGTGAATTTTCCCTGGAATTTCTAGTGTCTTAGTTGGACTTTGACTTGAATTGTGTGCTGAATATGTTTCTTGTGTGCAGAGGTTTTTTTCTGAATTATGCATTTGAAACCTGCTTGACTTTTGTGACTACAATTTCACATTCAATACTACCCAGCAATAATATGCAGAGGCATTTATGATGGGTAGATGTCAGATGTCAGTGAATTAGAGCACACCAGAATCTGGAGTTAGGACTGCAAGTGTAGAAAATGTCTATTTTCACACATCGGTGTTTTAAAACTATAACGTCTGAAAGTATGGAACGGAAACGGAGGAACAGAACATGTACAAAAGTTTTTGGCTATTTTTTCAGAGGGTAGTTTTTCATACACTGAATCTGTTTTTTGGGCTTTTTTTTCTTTTTCCTTTAACAGAAAGTGCTTTCAGACTGCCCATTTCTATGTGGAGGACAGCAGTTCCCCCCGTGTGGTCCCCAATGAAAGTATTCCCATTATACCGATTCCAGGTAAGACATGCTTTATCCATTTCGATTGTGCTACTTGGAGTCTGTTCTAATTACATACAGAAGAGAAGGTTATGCTTGTGATAAATCATGGGGGTTTGGTGGAAATTTGTTGCATCAGTGCTGCTTCATTTAATTTAATGTGCTGTGCAGTGGGGCTCTGAGTGCCAGTGCTGTATTTTTCCATAGGCACCTCTCCCATATTATTTTCATATAAATTTCAGCATAACCTTTGTAAAATGTCAAAAACATGAGCAAGACTTCTTAAAAACAGGCATTGCATCCAGGGTGAAACCAGCTGCTCCATTGGAGCAGGTTGTGGACAGGGGATATGCAGCTCCACTGCTCCCTAAAGACTTTCAGTATGTGCAGAGGTGGTGTCTGCTGGGTCTTAGGTAGGAAAGCGAGACACAGGGATAAGCAAACGATCTCAAGTAAAGTCCAAAGGCATCTGTTAATTTGGTATTAATCAAGTTGCCAAAGGTCATATGCTCCTCTTAGCTGTGCTGAGAGTGAAGCTGGAAGCAGAGTTTAGTGCTATACTGTCTTAATGAGGTATTTCCCCTGGGGTTTATTAAGTGCAGGATCTGGCTTCCTTTAAGCAGTGATGACAGAAAGCAGGTTGGTGTTACAGTGGCCTTTGCAGCCACTGACTTGTTTGGTGTCACTAACTTCCACCAGCCAGGATTAAGATACCCAAAATGTTGTCTTGACCTCAGTCTGTGAAATCCTTGTACATGTTGCTTCAAGGTGTTTGAAAATTTCTTGTTGCATTCTGTAATTTGTGTCATTGGTTTAGGATCCAATCTGCAGCTAGTTAGATTCATTTTACCAAAAAGCATTAAAAACTGTCTCTGAGACACTGAAGAAAATGTGTTCTAGAAAAATGGAAGAATCCAGCTGCATTTTCCTTGAGTTTATTCAGTAGATGTGTGACTATCCTTTCTAGAAAGTGTGTTTCAAAACACCCATGGGAACTAGTATGAAAGGTTAGCTACTACATTCCTACAGAAAATATTAGGCCTTGTAGTCCAATGCTGTGCCACTAAAAATAAAAGAAAACATGCTATCATCTCCTCTCCATTCTGTGGCAGACTAAGATGCACAGCCTGGCCAATTCACTTCCTTAGCATGAAACCACCTGTCTTCTCCTTCCCCTTTAGGGGTAACATGAGGCAGGAAGTTTTAGTCTTAGACCACCTGCAATGAGTTTTTAGAGAAAAACCCAGGTAGCTAGAGAACTCCGTTCTTCCTACTCTAAAATCCTGGAGGCTCACTTTCCTGTTGGAGCTGCTTTTGTTCAATGGTCCCATCATATCCTGTGATACCTCCTTAGAGCTTGTGAGGATGGGCTAACCTGAACTCTGCCATGCAGTGTCAAAAAGGGAAATATGAGCACAGGGCAGTGGGAGGAGAGGAATTTTCCTCTCTAGAGAAGCCTCTTTGGCCAACTTATAGGGCTTTTTACTGTGATTGTGACAATTTTTAATTAGATAAAGAATCCGGCAGAAAGCTCCATCTTTTCACTCTGCAGTCTGTGTTGCTGAGACAGTGGTTCTTCCCTGTTTCGCTGGGATATCTTGATGGCTAGTCTGTTAAAGACTGGAGAGTATTCATTTAAATTGTAATATAGTCTGAAGAAGCTCTGTGAAAAACGTTCAGGGTGCAGGTACCGTAAGGCCACCACAAACACCAGTGCTTCTCCATCAGCCGTTCTAGCATCTAAAACCAAGAACAGATAACAGAACAACTGTTCTGGCTGAGAACAGAACAACACTGCCTTTTGGGTACATCCTACCACAACTAGAGCAAGCCAAGCTGTTGGACTGTAGCAGCTTTCGGGTTGACATGATGCAACCATCACTGTGATCTGCTCAAGTTCAGTAACACTGGGAAAGAGCTGCTCAGCCCTAATAATGGGCACTGCAAATTAAGGCATCTGCTGAGTAAGTTCTGCCAGACACCTTGAGAAGCTTCATAGTTAAAAATCTGCAAGGGCTGCTGATGAGCTTTAAGGCACATAAAGAACTGGGCCTTGGAAAAAGTTCAGGCTCATTGGGTGCAAAGTGAATCCAGCTGTCAAGTTCTCAATCTAATGACAAGATTTTTGTCAGTATAATGGACATTTAGACATCTGCGTACAGACATCCAAATGGAGGTGCCTTAATCTGAAGCTGAATCATTTCCAGAAGGTCTTAAGAGAGAATGAACTGATGAACTCAAAGATCTTGGCACTGACACTAAAGCTATCCAGGTCATCAAAAGGCAAATCACCCTTTGGAAGTTCCTCTCTCTGTATGTATTGACTATTAGCTGTATAGGGAGCCCATAAAGAGGCTCAGAGTTAGTACAGGAAAACTACTCCAAAGATGGGAGACATTGCCTGAAAAGTTCTTGAAGCTCTCCTAAACATTTTTCTTGTTTGGAGATGTAGAAGCAGCCTGTTCTCCCCCATATACCTGTTGCTAAATAACATTTCTCTGATGTCAGCTGCTACTCTCACATAGGCAACCCACTTAAAAAAGCATTAAGTGGCAAAATTCTCCTTTGAACGGATTGCAACTGATGAAATGATAAGCCTCTAAACTTTTCCGCTGGAAGCTGCCAGAGGGTGTGAGACAGTCTTACTTGCCATGTTGATCCTAGAAGCAAAAATATGAGCGGCATTTTCACAAAAGCAAGTTTTTCAGAGTAACCTTGTTAACTTGTGAAACACCATACTCACAAAAGATATTTGAATAGGTCCCCATGGAACCATCCACCTGCCTCCTATAGTTCAATGGACCAACTACTGCTCTACCAGCTTCTGCTTCTACAGCAGAAGCTTCTTCCATGCAAGCAGCCACGCTGATGGCAATTTAAAGTAGTGTGTCTGAAGACTTTTAGTAGATTTTCCAGGCCCTCTGTAGCATACAGTGAGCTGCTGGTTGGAGGAAGGTGAGTGGATTCAGGTTGGCTGTTGCACTCCAGGTGTGGAGTGGCTCTGTCAGGTGCCTGTGACCAAGCACAGCGACATCCTCGCACAGCTTGAGAGGTTTTAGAAGCAGGTTCTGGTGTCCCTACATGCCACTGCTCTGCTCCATGACTGGTCAGCATGCTGAGAAGTAGCATTTGTGTTTATTTCTGCACCGTATTCTGCTCTCAATTAGGCAAACCTTCTGGGCTGTGAACTCTAAAATCTATCTGCCAGCTGCCTGCAAATAGGCACACAGTACAGCTTTTAGGTCCAAAATCTTAAAAAAGTCTTCTTGTAAAGGAACGATTTTACCCATTTTCTGTATCACTTCCCATTGTGTACTTGCTTAATTATTGTGCGTGAGACCACATCACCCATAGGCATATGCTTATCTGAGCAAATTTGCTCTGAGACCCAAACCATTATCATTATTCATAATCATCTGCTCTGCTTGATCTAGAGAAACACAGGACAAAGGAGATATCATTAACTGAGTCACCACTGGATATTATAACTGAGGTATAAATCTAAACTCACATAAGCCTTGCACCTGACAGTGATGCATCTGTAATCAATGGCAGATTTCTGAAACTCCCCTGCCATTCAGCCCAACAAAATTATATCTCCTTATCCTCTCTCTTTGACTCCACACTCGGTTAATTTTGGCCACATCCATGCCATCTTTGCCTGTATCTCTTCACTGTAACATTTGGTATTGGCAAGCTCTCTCTTAGCAAAGTAGGTCATGTTTATGTTTGGTGGGTTTTGGGTTTTTTCCATTAGCAGGGTCAATACCTGGTTAAAACGTTTCTGAACTTGATCCTTTTCAGTAGAGTTGGAGAAGAACAGCAATGTCATAGCTGGAGCCCTGTATGTCTTCAGCACTAACAAAACACACCCCTCCTCAGTTGTCCTTTATTCTCATCGCAAGACCTGCTCCAAGACAGCTGTGAAGTGCATCTCTGTGCAACTTGGACATCATCAAATAGTCGAGCTAGCACAAATTCCACTTCTACCTTCCTCCTCCTGTCCTTTGTTTCAGAGCTTTCCTGCTCATGGATGGTGCATTGTCCTGGGGCTTGCTGCAGCTTTACTGGTTCCCTGCTCAGCCCGCAGGCACAGTGGATGCTGCGGCACTGATGTCAGCAGGACTTGGTCTGAGATAAGTACAGAGATAGCTGAGGCTTGACCCTGTGGCAAAACTCAAAACTCCATGTAGTCTTGACCACAGTCCAGAGAAACACATAAAGAACACAGTGGCCAATGCAGCTGGTTCGTTTAGCTTATTCCAGACATTTTTCACTGGTTTTAGTATAAATAAAATGCCTCAGATGTAATGCCAACCCTTTCAGCTGTGTCTAGACTATAAGGCTAAGGAGCACTTCCCAGTTCCTCAATAATGTTCATGCAGTTTTAGGTTTAAATGGCAGTAAAATATGTCTTTAACTAGAAGTGGAGTTTCACTAGTGCATTTAAGTTAACTAGTGACAGAATCTGATGGAGGAACATTCTCGTGCTTCTCTAAGAATGAGTCAGCATTGTGTGCATGAGCCCAGGAAATAGTGGAGTAGTCAAGCACATGGCAGTGAAAAGGTGTCTAGACCACATCATGCAGTCATGTGAGGGTGTGAAGGTCAATACAGCCATGACCCTCCTTTGTTTCCCTCTGTTTTCTCACAGTTACAAGAAGGAGACCTTATCAAGAGTCCATCTTATTATTGTTAAATCTCTACAGAGTGTTGAAACGTTCTTCCTTATTCATTTGATAATTTAAGTTGCCCTGAACCGTTACTGATGAACATCAGTGGTTAGATTTGGTGTGTTTTTCACAAGCTCAGTTCTTGCTGATATATTCTGGCAGCAAATTGTTTCTGTTAAGAGGCTGGAATAACAGGTACCTCATTTGACAAGGAAACTGCAGGTTCCAAACAGAGACCTGCTATCTTACTGTTTTTTGCTAGGACGTAGCTGTCTCAACTTGCTTCCCCAGAACTTTAGTTAGTGCTTTTCAGAGCACAGCATGAGGACATGTTTGTGGCCACTCCAGCAGTGTGCTGAGCACAGTGATCTCTGTGCTGGAGACAGGCAAAGTACAAGGAAAAGTGTTAACTGCAGCTGAGGACTCATTTCTGAAGGGCATGAAGCTCTTCACTGAGCACAGAGGCAGCACTCTTCAGCTGTTTAAGACTTTATTTCTGCTTTCTGCTCCCTGCGGATTTATGTTCTAGCACCATATTGTGAATTGTACCTATCTTCAGCTTCAATTAAATTCATGAATGCAGTATTGCAAACACAGACATTCTCTGAAGCCAAGGAAGTATCAAGGTATTTTAGGGAGCTTCCACCTTCCTTTTTCTGTGCTACCAACCTTGCTTCTGCCATACACTGGAGAATTTATGATATGATATCTAGTCATGGTACTTGTAATGGAGGCTTCGGGAATTGGCTAAATCACCCAAATAGTATTATCTTGGTGGCCGTGTGAAATGCAGATAGATCCTTTTCTGAGGGCTGCCACACTGGGATGCGGAGCCCTGGAGTTGAACTTGCATGTGCTTAAATATAAGACATGTATGTAATTGATGGCACGACTGGGACCTGAGGGTGGAAACATTGGAGATTAAAATTGTGTTCCTTAGCAGGCAGTGCCAAATAAGATCATGTTTAATGTCTGTGCGAAGGGAAAATTCACATTATTTCATTCTCTTGGACTGAAATTGGTTTTTTGCTTAAAGGCAAGAAGCGTATTGCTATTGCGTTTATAATTAATGATAACCTAATCTAAGATTTGTACAAGCAGATTTAAACTGAGCTCTTATTTTGACACATATAAAATTTTATCATTAACATCTTTATATTCCTGACTGACACATGGCTAATAGCATTGTAGTAGATTAAATCTTGAAGCAAGAGAGATGAATGTCGCTACAATATTACACAGGTGATTTTTCTTACTCTGCTTTTCACATGTTTCACCTTTATCAGAAACCTGTCCTTGTGTTCATTTTACTTGATTATAACAAATAGATAATTATTATCTTCTGTATTTTTCTTTCAACATGTCCACCTATCCGGGACTTTCAAATGTATTTAAAGTGGTTTTTTCACCTTTTCACTTTGAAAGACATTTTTTATTAAAAACAGTTTTTCTTAAACACGACTGAAAAAATGTGAGCATTAATGAGGAATAGTGTCCCAAATAATCAACTCTTGGTAATTTATTATTCATTTAATTTATCATTTGCCTTAATTATGAAGTCAATGACTTCAGGAGGATGCCAGCCTTAAAGGTCTTCAGCAGGTAGCTTGATCTCCTGGAATAAAACTGACTGTATCGCCTTTTTCTTATTTATGCAGGTATGATCTACACAGAAAGCAGTCACCTGCTCAATATTAAACATTTTTAATGACTTTGTTTTATTATAAATTAATTGATACTCATGTTATACATATAAAACTGTTCTTATATTTCTGGTCATTTTTTGTACAGCAAACAATGTGATAAGTCAGAAAAATTAATTATTGCAAATGGAATATAACGCCTTCAGTTGCATTCTTGTTTTACACAGTCAGGCAAGGAAAGCCAGTATACTGCAAAATTAAAAGCTCTGGTGATATAAGCGTGTATAATTCAAATGCATTAAATCTACAATGGTCTGATGAAATCTTGACACTGCTGTTTTTATGTGTGGGATTAATCGTGGAGTCCAAAGTTTGCATGAGTTAGTGCAGGATCTGCTCTGGAGTTGCCTGCTTGAACATTTCAGGTTCAGTATGCATCCTAAATATTGATGCTAGGGATTCCATCTGCTTGCAGAATTTTTCCATCTCTCTTTGTAAAAAGATAAAAACCCATCAACACCACCGAAGGTGGTTAACAGTCATATTAATATGAAAAAAAATCCTGGGGTTACATTCAATGTTCTTGCCAGCAGTGGAGAATAAAAGGGTGGAAGATGAATCAACACCTTAGGGTTGAGTGCTGCTGGGAACAGAAAGGTGCTTGTTTGCTATGAGTATNTTAAGGCACAGGTCGACGAGGTGCTAGGGGACATGGTTTAGTGTTTGATAGGAATGGTTGGACTCAGTGATCCAGTGGGTCTCTTCCAACCTTGTGGTGATTCTTTGATTCTGTGATTTGTCAGATACATCATTTTTCCATGGGTTAGGAGGTCAAATCCAGTCCTGCTGTGAGCCTACTGATAGGTATTTCTAATTGGGAAAACCTTTTTGCAGAAATAGAGAACCATGAGAATACACTGTTGAGGGTGGGTTAATGCACTCTTGATGTCACAGGTTTCACTGTTATCCTAAGGTAGGTTAGGTTTGTGCTGCCTTCAGAAAGGGCAGTTTCCCTCTCACTTCACTATTCCTCATGATAAGATCAACCCACCTATCCCACTGACAACTAATCCTTTTTCCCCTTCCCCACATCCCAATTAATCCCTTCTTACATTCATCAGCCAGATGAGCAGGCTGATTCAGTTCACTGCTCAGGCCCACAAACAGGGAGTAGGAGAATCCCCTTGTCCTTTGGCTGAAGCCAGCTGTGAAAAGGATGCTGAGAACTGATGGAAGGGATTCTGAGCTGCCCAGGGCTGCTGAGCAGGGCAGTAAAGTGGCTACTTGTGGAGCAGATAGAGCTACGTGACAGCTATAGCACATGAATTCAGGTGGCTGCGCAAATGAGAGATGGAAGCAGAGTTACTAACAAATGAGAGGAATAAGCTTGCACGTTAAAAGTAAGGCACAAGATACACTAGATTTAGTAGTCTGGGCAAGATAATAGCTGGGGGGGGGGAAAAAAAGAAAACATTTGCAAACAGAGTGAAAGACATGGGAGGTTTTGCTTACCTGGACTTTTACATGTGTCAAACATCTGGTCTTCAGGAACCCCAAAGCTCTAAACTAGACAAAGATAATATGAGGTAGCACCTTGGGTTTGACCCCCTGGATTTATTCCTGACCCAAACCCATCTATTCCAATGCAGTGCCACTGAACTATCCAGTGAGCTCTCAAGCTGTAAATGAATCAAAATGAATCTGAGATCTTATTATGTGGAAATGCCATCTCTAATACGACATCCCATTTTTCTTTTGAAATTGGCCTCTATCGCTTTAACATTACACAGGAGCCTTATTAAGCGGGAGATGGGGTAAAATCCTTCCTGGTAGGATTACTAACTATCCAAATGGAACCCTCTTCTAACTTTATTGCTTCTATGCATTTTGGGCTTCTTTTGGAAGTAGCTGTTTTCTGAAAGAATGTTGTAAGTATTCTTCATTGTCAATTGCTGCTTCTTAGAAAATGAGGTGGAAGTGAAGGTTTTCCTCTTCCACCTTTTTTTGTTTATACAAACTTGACTTTGTTCTTGGGATTCTCCCTTTTTGTCAGGAAATGAGCTCTGTTGTGGTCCCATTTGGGTTTGTGGTTTTGATACTTCTCAGGAATTTGTTGTGTGACAGCAATTGAAGAGGGGAACACCACCAAAGCATTAAATCTTTAGCATAGCATAGCCTCACCTGTCACCTTGAGCAATGTCTGATTATGTAGAATATTATTATAAATTATATTATTTGTGATAATGTATATGTAAAATTATTTTAATGTGCCGGAGACCATTTCCCAGTCCATCCAAAGTTACTTCTTTCTCTGCATAACACAAAGGGTTAGTATGCTAGTATGGTGCCAGATTCAACTCATGTTTTGTGGTGACATAAATCCAGAATCACTTAACTGACACTGATAAAACAGGCGGCTAAACCCAGGCTAGTCAGAACTGTAATTATACCTGAAGTGTTGGAGATGAAGGTATGTTATTAAAACGTTTTTCTCTTCTCTTGGAATACTGTGTAAGTCTTGCAAAATGTAAGCAACTTAGTGACATTAGATATTGTCAGTCTAAGCTTCCGGAGGGGAAGAAGTATATGGTGCAAAAGGGAATATGCGCAGAATGACTATGAGAGCTCCTAATTAACCATTATAGGATTTCATTAATCTCTTCAATCGACTAAAAGAATTATAGTCCTTGAAGTCCATTTGTCTTAAGATGGAGGGAAGGCTTAACCAAAGCCTTTGGACTAGTGCTAGTGCAAGAAAAAGCATATTCTGCGCATCGAGCTACATCTGTTGGTTTCCTTAGAGAAGGCCATGGCCGTTGTCAGATAACATCAGAGCAGATACCCCTCAGGAATGCTGAATCTATCGGTCCCTGTTTTAGCAGAGGCTGGCAAGCTGCCCACGGCTAAACATGCACATACCCCAGCTGAAGTAATTTGTGTTAGTGGGCAGGAGCTTGGAATTGGAGGACAAGAATAGAAAAATGGAGCCTAAATTGCTTTAGGACATTTCTGTTTCATTGGCAAGCATATTAGTCTTTATCATACAATCAGCTCCTTTCAGGGGAGCTGTACCCTCAGGACTGCATGTGTCCCTCAGGAGCCTTCTCTGATCTGCCAGATCTTACCTGGTCAGTTGGACCATGCTACCCCAGCAGTTTGAAAGCTGGAAACCCACCTTTGTGGTTCTGATTTTTATCTTCCTAATATTAAACAATTTGCGCCTTCATGGTTTTCATGAGTTTATGGGCAGCTTTAGCAGCGTAAGCTCCCTCTCACCCAGTGAGCTCACATGTCAAGAATATTTCCTATTTAATGTATTCTAATTGTTGCCCATGTTATCAAATAGGGTAAGAAACTGCATTAAGTTAAGGCTTCTGGAGGGAATTGGAAGTAAAAATGCAGAAGAGGAAAAAGAAAGGAGGAAAAATAAAAGATAGTGAACAACTGAGAGGTGACTTAGCAGTGGCTGTAAAGGTGGAAGCATACTGCCACCATGCAGCGGTGAAGATAAAAAGAAACCTAACGATGTTTTGCCATGGGTCTCTGGTGCAGACCCATCCTTGAAATTGGTGGGAATTTGATGGACTGGAGAGCAAGTTATCTCTAATGTACTTTTTGGCTCACAGATCACAATTAAAATTAAATTCTGCCTTCTGCAAAATTAGATTGGACACACTGGTCTGCTGCGGTGAATCCTTGATCTCGGTTGGGCTCTGTTGAGCTTGACTACTCAAGAAAAAACCCAAATGATAGCTATGGAACTTCTCTTGTGAGAATATGTGAAATTGCTATCGTTGCACGTGTTATTTGCAAGGAAATCTAGGATGTATAGGCTACTTCTGAGGAGAGGAAAGATTGTTTTGCAGGCTCTTGCTGTTGGCTGCTGCTCCTATAGATTCCATTCAAATGTCTTGGCTGCAAAAATATTAATACAAATGTTGTTATGAGATGATGATGATGTTCTCAATATTACATAGAATAAATGTTATCACTTAAATCTTCTAAAGTGCCAACATTTCTGCATACTGCAGCTTTTTGCTAAGATGAACATACATTTGTCAAATGTTTTCAATTATGTATTATTCAGTAAATGAGCATGTGGTTAATTAAAGAGGCATTACTGTACTGGGAGGCGATCAGTTTGCACACATATCTTTAACAATTGGCTTTTGTAAATAAAAAAGAAGAGAGCTGATTGAGATCTGAAAATGTCAATAGATGCAAAAAGCCACCTTAGAGCGTTGCCTAATGAAATAAGAGCAGAGAAGTAACGACATGGTCAGTATTAAGTGCCATCAGCCAGAAAGAAATCAGATTGTCAGGGATCTATAAAATTCTTGCCAAAGTAGAACCTCATTTACACATACAGATCTTCATACCCTTTGCTAAGAAAAGCATATGTGACAGCTTAGGGGTTTTAGCTGCCAAAGATCTTTCACTCTGAATACAGTAAATGTCACATCTATTTATTTATCGTTAAATTTTGCTAAGTATCTGTAGAAATATTTGGATTTTTTCTATCATAATGTAGATGTTTAAAAGGAAAAGAATCCAGATTATAATGCAGCTGTAGCACCGAACCATATGGCTGCTAAATGGAAGCAAAAATACGCCACTGAGTTACTGGGAGTAAACATAAACTGGATGCAATCTCCAGAAGAATATTAAATGGGATATATAAATACCAGAGTATGCCATAAAATCATGCAATCAGACAATAGTAGCCATCAGGCAATAGATTATTTCACGTGCTGAAAGTAATCACAGTTGTATAGCAATTTACATTTTCTAAATGTCAGTCTGAAAATATTAACTAATGAATCTTGGCAAGCACAGTGTTTCTACTAACTGCAGCGGTGGTTATAACAACATCTAGACCTTTTTGGAGAGAGCAAGAGGGAGAAATAAGGCAGCTGTCCTGCACCCCAGATTTTTCAGAATCTGTCCAGAGTCCTGGGTGCTCGAAACAGTCTTCTTTGCCTTTCATTCAGTTCAAGCCTTTGACTTCTTTCTTCTAAGAAAATGTCTGTGGGTGATTTATTGGTATGTTGGGTGGAATTTGCACTGTGCTGAGCAAGAGCAAATGGTCCTGTGGAATACACATTCAGTGTTATGAATTGTCTCTAAAATGAGAGAGAACTCAGATTAACGTGTTTGTGTTGCCTGTTCTTTCGCTCAGAGACGGTTTTGTGATAAGTCCGTTTGGATTATACATTATTGTTCAAAAAGGAAAAAGTTAATAAATTTCAGTAGAAAAGCCCACGTTTCTGCTTAGTGTGTTAAAAATTTACGGGGGGGTAATTTCCAATTGTGCTTTCTTTGTATTCTGTTATTTTATACAATGTGAAAGGAGAGGAGGCTTCTTCATCCCAGCCACAGCCATCCTTAAACTTCCAACAAGAACTGACAATCCTTGAACTTCAGTTGGACTTTGTGAAATACCATCATAGGGAATAGGCTCTCAGTATACGTGACTGCAGTGCTTAGAGTTAGAAATGTAGCAGGAAGAGTTTACCTCAAAATTGGCCAGATTCTTGAAGATTTCTTATTGTCACATACTGAAGTAGCTGTGCCGCTGGGAACTCAGATTTAAGTCATATTGAGTGAAGACTTTCTCTCCGGAGTTCGTAGCTGAAGTTCTGTGTATGAGACAAATAGCAATTCTGAATGTCTTTTTCTTTCTACAGATGATATGGAGGCAATCCCAGTCAAGCAGTTCATTAAACACATCAGTGAGCTGTATTCTAATAACCAGCATGGGTTCTCGGAAGACTTTGAGGTACAACTTAATGATCCGTCAGTAAATTGTTGTTTTCCTAAAGTTAATTGTGTATTAATACATAGGGAGTGTGCAATGTCTGTGTGATGCTGCCATATCACAGATGCTTTCTAAACACTACAGATTTGGTGGGAGAACCTGAGACCCTCCTAGGTTTCTATTGTATATGAAAAACTGCCTGCAGTCCCCCAGGAATAACATGAAGGTACAAGCAGTTGGTTTTAGCTCCAAACTTTTCTAATAATCAAGTCGACCCAGAATTTACTCCTCCTGGTCACACTGAGAAGTCACGTACCCCTTGTGAGTAGCACAAAAGGAGTGAAATAGTGCTCACAATGAGTAAGAGTAGTAGAATTTGGTCTTTTATTAAAACCCAAACTGTGGGTCAGTTCCTGGAGTCCTTGTTCATCCTCTGTTCATCCAGGAAAGATTGCTGTTGAAGTCAGGTTATTTGTTCTAGTAAAGCTGAGGAAAAAAGCTTCAGGATTCATTTGGTAGTATTTACCTAATGTGTCTGTTCTGAAGTTTGTATCTCATTACCTGTTCTTGACAAATTCAGACTTACAAATCTGCTATAAATTTGAGGAGATCCCAATGCAATGAAAGTATTTTTCCACCTCTGGTTTACCAAATCCATATTGTGCAAGCGTGGAAACATCACACAGAATGAAGACGGGCTGCAGAGTCAGGCCTGTATAAGCTCAAGTCAGTATTCTCTGGCTAGTTCTTATTTCAGTCAGTCTAAGCACAGTCACAGCTGAACTTTTGGAAGTACTGAGAAGCCCAAGGAGCCCCAGGAAGTTGCACGGAGTTATGCACCTGGCTTCCCTGCTAGCAAAAGGAGGTGTGTCTGTGTAATGCATGTGAACCAGAAAGGCAGCTCTGCTTTACAAACAAGGCAATGAAACTAAATAGTTAGCCTAATATCTACAGCTTCTTCACTTACTGCAGTAAAGACAACACTGTATGCAGGAATTGTTTTTAATGGGATCATTTAAAACATTTATTGTTGCTGTTCGGTTACTGTCTATAAAGAGTGGTTGCTTTGTCTGATGCCCAAAAGCCGTTCTGTAAGTTAGAAACGTTTTGTATTCATGAGGAAGGCAAATGTGTAAGGTGTTAAAGTGATTTAGTTCAATTGACTGCTGGCTGGATGGCTGAGCAGGAATATTGAGGCATTTAACAATGTTGATGGTATTCAGGACAAACATTTATTCTCCAGAGAGTAGAATTTGATCAGGATGATCAAATGCGACTCACTCTTCTCAATTATTTATGAATTGCAGCCCCAGTGCTATTCATCACAGCTGGGTTTTACACCATTTAATTATTCAAAATAATCAACAACACATCTGTAAACTTGGTCCGGCTTTAGGCAGGCTTTGCTTCAGCTGTCGCAAAATCACTGCTATTAACAAATGTTGGACACCTTCCACCCATGTTTCAGCAAAGAAACCCACTGCTGCAATAGCCCTTTTTATCCCTTCTTCCTGGAGCTCCCTGCTGTGAGCGCCACACCACAGCAGCCAGTCAGGACGATGGCTTTGGCCCATCAGTCCTGTTCTGGGGAGCACAGGGTGCCCTGTGAAGGGAAGTTAAACTCCAACTGCACTGCATGTGCCAAATTATTTCTCCAAATTGGCTTAAAATGCGGAGCATCTCCTTTGAAGTCCTTATAGCTACTCCAGGTCTGTTTCTCCATAGCTGAGGTCTTGCCTTCCTATAGACTAAATGAAATATCTTCCTAGAGTAAGGAGGAAGAATAAGAACAAGGTGATTGCTGGGATGAACCATCCAGTTTCCTTTCATTGCTTACATTTTGCCCTGCTGACACCTCATTGGGTCTGATTTTCTTCGTTATGGTTCACAGTGATGGGACAGAAGAATGAAACCTGGGATTTCTCACAGTACCTGTAAAATGTTTCTCAAGAGCCTAAACTGACTCAGAGATTAGAATCCCAGTTTTGAAAATGGCTGAGGGATGGAAGAGCCTGAGATTACAGTTATACAGTAGCTATTGGAAGTGCCTAACAATGTAACTTCTCCTGTCCAGCAGATCCAGCCATGGTACGTGTGTTGGAATCAGATTTGCCAGCTAGAGTGAAGACTTAGCTAATGTTTTATGGGGAAACAGTAGGGTTCCAGCTGGAAAAGAAAAGCCGGTGTCACAGGGCTGCTCGCCTTGGGTGGAAAATACCACAGCCATATCATGTTTTCATGATGCAGCTTCTGAGAGAGGCATTGGGTTCTGCAGTCATATGGACATTTTAGGAAAAAAAGCCCTGCTATTTACATCTGTTAAAGGAAAAGAGAAGAGGATGGCAAGGAGATGTTGAAAAAAATGTAATCAGTGCTATAGAAAAAATGAATCTTCCTCAAGACAGGTTTGTTCTAAAAGGATAAAAAAATTTCTTCAGAAGTTTCTGTGGCAGGAAGTTTTATGGTGGAACCTGTGAAACAAAAGACTAAGCTAGGCACACCACATACTCTGCCCAGTGTAGAAAGTAAATGTTCTCTATTTGTTTGTTGCTGGTTTTTGGTGTCTCTTCCTGTGTTTTTGGCAGGGTGCTGTGGGTTGTATTGAGTTGGTTTTCACATGAAGAAGTTTCCTTTCAAAGTAAATTGTGTGGATGCTCCCTACTCCTCTTTAAATGAGCTGTAATTACAGCTAAATATTTTGTGGATATGCTTAGGAGGTGTTATATGTGCAGAGGGAAAATGGACTTTTGTACTCACAAATCTTTCCTTGGAAAGTACATCCAAAATGAAACCTTATTCCCTTTGGGTACTCATAGTGCAAGTAGCCAGCTTTATTGTCTGGTGATAGCTGGGCTTTCTGGCTTATACAGAATTGTTAAGATTTCCTTTGAGTCCTATGAATTTTCAGTTTTTGATATAAACTAGGAATACAAGGCCCAATTCAATACTGAACAACAAATAGCTTTTTAAAATAAAGTCCAGGATCCTGCATCGCTGCTGCTGGTCTCTGATATAACTCTCTGTATTCCGTCTTGGAATCATTTCAACCTAATACTGAAAAACTTCCAGGGAGGGGTTTTGGCTTGCTCTCGGGCAGCTCCAGCACCCTCCTGCTGTGACACATGGGGCAAGGTGCCCTGTTTTTACAGGGCAGTGATGAGACAGGGCTTAGTGGCAAGACTGAGCAGAGACTGGGAGCCTTCCCAAGCCAGTAGTTATATCTACTCCTTGTCTAGGCAGAGATTTTCTTAGTGTCATTATGTTTAAAAGTCTTGGATAGATCTTTTTCCACAAATTTCTAATTGCTTGTTGAACCCTTTTAGACTCCACAGCATCCTATGGCAATGAATTCTACAATTTGTTCCACAAGAACGGACTTCCTCTTGCTTTTAACTCATGCCTACTAACTTCTCCTGGTGCCTCCTGTTCATTGTGTTACGAAGTACCTCGTTGTTCACTTAAATGCCTCACGTGATTCTGTCTACTTCCCTCATATTTCCCTGCAGTCATCTGTTTTCAAACTAAAGAAGTCCGAACTATCCGATTTGTTTGTCTGAGGAAGCCATTCTAGGCTCATGGTAACTTGTTCCCTCTGCACCTTTTTCCTTCCTTTACCATATCGTTTTCAGGATTGGAAGCCAAAGCTGTGCACAGTATTTAATGAGTGGGTTTACCGCAGAGTTCTGCGGGAGCTCAGTGATGTTTTCTGTTTGGTTTTCTATTACTTTCCTCCTTCCTAACATAGTATTTGTTTTTTAACAACTACTGAGCACGCAGCTGACACCTCCAGAAAACCATCAGCTGTGACCCGAAGGTCTCCTCGCTGAATGGCAATAGCAAATTGGGAACCTGTCAGTATGTATGTATACTTAGGGTTGTTTTTCCCAAGTTACATCACTTTGCATTTATCAACGTTGAATTTCATTTTCCATTTTATCACTCAGTCACTCAGGATTGCGAGATTGTTCTGCTTCCCTTCACAAACAGCTTTTGTTCTAATTATCCTGAATAATTTTGTATCATGCGCACACTTTGTCTTCTCTGCAGTCCATTTATGAATAGTTTAGGTCCCCTTCAGGTCCCACTGGTGAAATCTACACGCTCACAGTTCCTAGGCTGTGTCCCACCTTTAACCTGCTGGTATACAAAGTGAGTTTTCCTTTTGCTCCAAGACACATCAGGTTTTTAAGTAATGTTTTCTGAGAGGCCTTTTCACAAACAATGTGGATGCTCTTCTGTTCCTGACTCTTCTTACCTACGGACTTCCTCAGGGACCTCTCTGCAGTCTGTTGGAAGCATTCACTGGATCTGTTTATCACAGCCTCTAGCAGTTTGCCCCACAGAGAAGCCAGATTTGGTGGGCTGTAGTGCCTGAAATCCCTTCTGGATCTCATTTTAAAAACTGTTGTCACATTTGTCATCTTCTGTTTCCCTGAGATCCTGACCACGTAGGGCTTGTGCCCTCCAAATTCTTATTTCAGAAGGTGTGAAGCGCCACCTCCCACAGCAAAGCTTTTCACTCTCCCCCGTCCCCGGGCCGGGCACTAGAATAACAACACAATGAGCTTTTTAAGTTGTCATGTCTTTTTGCTCTGAGAAAGGAACACTAAGCCAAGAAATCGCCCTCCATCCCCACAGCTAACTGTGATTTTTTTATAATATGATGAGGTATTTGGAGTTCTGAGATCAGACAATTTTATTTCCCACCTCCCTAATTCTGGAGTGGGTTGGTCAGTGCTGCTGCAGGAGCAATTAGAGCGGGTGAACGCAATCTCCACAGACCTCTCCTGCCTGTGGCCATGTGAGTGTAATGATTCATTGCCAATTTGGAGTCTGAACAGGCTCGCTGAACTTGGAGGCAGGCTGTCTAGCTCCCTCATCACATAAATTGAAAATATCTTTATACTCCAGTGGCACCTTCTTCTAAATGTCCTGAAATGTAAGAAAATAACATAAATCTATATCTTCGGTGATGTGGCAGGGATTTGCTAACATTATTCTCATGGTTGCTGCTGCTTGGGGCAGAGGTCACTAACTCTTTTTAACCAGTGACCTCTGAATGTTATTCTCTTGCAAAGGGCTGCATTGAAGACAGATAATGCCACCCTTCACACATTTCTTGAGACACTAAAAATACCGTGTACTTATACTGGCATCCCTTACAGATTAGACGCTGCTTACACCAGACACATGCTTATAACTGCATCTACACCAAGAAATTTGGCAGCGGGAAGATGCCATTTCAAAAGCGTGCTGCTAGCAGGCATTTCTGCACTGGGAAATGTTTTATAACCCTGGCCCAAAGCTGCCATAATTAGAGATGGTCTCAGCCTGTGCATTTCTGTACAAATGGAAGTGGCTCTGTGAAGGTGGAGGAGGAAGTCTTGCTGCAGAAGAAGTCCTGGAGTCCTTGGTTCTTACCTCGCTGCTTGACCTACCTCAAGAAACTGGCATTGTGAATTAAGAGATAAACTTGAAGAGAAGCAATTAAAGTTCAGACGTCTGGGCTTCCCATTACCAACTGTGGTACTGCAAGCATACTCAACGTTTCTGCCTGGCAGGCTGCTCAGAGGAGCAGTGCACAGGTTTCAGTCAGGCTCCAACACCTCCCTCCCTAAGGAAAGGCAGAATTCCACAAGGAAATTGCCCTTCACCACCCTCTCACCTTGCATTAACTGATGTGAATTTTTGGCTCTCTATTTATGATTCTTCCCCTGCTATTCCTGTGTCGGGTCCTTTTGGTTTGTTTATTTTCTCCTTTCTAGGCTGCCCCCAGCTCACCGCTCTCTTGAGTGCCATCAGGGAGTTTACACTGGTGCTAAATTATCACAAAAATCTACACTGCTCCTGTGGGACATCTTCAAATACTCTCTGCTCCCTCTGTTGGTGCACCGTCTTCACGTTTGCTGTGATAAAACAAACAGCAAATGCATTATCACAGCACTCTCTAATTTGGGATTAAAATAGTCAAAAAATATTTTAGGGGTGGATGAACTAGCTGCTTTCATACTGAAAAAAATCACAATAATATCAAAACAGAGCTATGGATCTTCTCTAATTTAGCCCTTCAGATTAGAATCTTTTCTATTTTCACGATTCCTCCTCATTGCTATTCATAGGCTTTCACAGTTCAGCCCCTGCTAGGACATCAGACTGAGGTAATGGGAAACAACAGCAGCGCTGCATAAGGCCAAATCAAGAGACTGAGTTCCTGCTCAGTCACTGGAGAAAAAATTCTTGCTCAGAACCTTATATTGCCAGCAAGACACTGGAGCAGTTTGATTTTACACTTAA
Source organism: Piaya cayana (assembly GCA_013389865.1). Classification (NCBI taxonomy): domain Eukaryota; kingdom Metazoa; phylum Chordata; class Aves; order Cuculiformes; family Coccyzidae; genus Piaya; species Piaya cayana. The sequence goes on along the minus strand of WAAB01023174.1, from coordinate 297,291 downwards.
ATGGAAATTCTTTGAAGTTTAGAAGAAACTAATCTGTAACTTGTTTCAGAAAGGCAATGAAACTGGGTCGTTAAACCTGGGTGTATCAAATTCCAATTAGCATTAGCATGGACAATATAATTAAAAGGTAAATTAGCCATAATAGCATAGACTAGAACACTTTTTACAGTAACTAACGGTCAATTGGAACCATGTACTCTGGTTTCTTGGGTTGTCAATGATAAGTTGAAAGGACAGAATAAAAGCCTGTATCCATTCATCTCTGGACAGTAACGTGTTCTGCAAAGTTGAACATGAAAAGCAGCAACTTGCTAGGCAGCCGCCATTAAAATCAGTGAAAGAGACTCAGTGGGATTAAGAAAAGCCAAAGAAATACTCTAGAGCTGAAAAGTTTGTGGATGAGTTATGGATGTGGTGGTACGGAACGTATCTGTCTTGCTCCAAGGTGCCAGTAGCAGGTTTGTGCCAGCTGGGAGAGGAGTGCGTTTGGGCTGCAGTGCAGAGCCTGGGATCAGACCTGACCTGGTTGCCTGCCTGCAAACTTAATTGCTAGTAATTTTATAATCATGGTGATGTTTTAAATGTGAATGGAGGACTTGGTAGCCAGTAAGATTTAGAAATCTTTAAAAATACTGGGAAGATAAATGTGTAATATACGCAAACGTGGTAAATGGCATCATTGAGATGGTGACTTTTTGGTACTTACTCCAGGGTGATATTTGTTAACACTGGGCTGTCCTCTCCTACTAAGGGGACAGAATGCTCTGACCAGAGGGATAGATACCAGGCTGCAATTAGCCTTGTCTTCTTGCAGCATTTTGTGCATTGATGAGACAACCATCCTGATTTTAGTAACAGAGGAATGTTAACTTACTCCTTGCTGTCTGGTGGGGTGAGCCTGTGATTTAGTCATTTGCTGTTAGAATTTAGAGAGATGAACCCAGGACAATGAGGTGGCCTGGGGAACCACCCTCTACTCTCAACCTCATCTGTCCATGCTGCACAGCCAAATGCTGTCACTGGCCAGCATGGAGCTGGAGATGTCCTCAGGCTCCTTCTTGTTGGCCAGCTTCACTTTCCCAGAGCGCTGGCTCTGTCCTGGAGGGAGGGCTGAAGGAAAAATGGCCTTTTATTGTGCTACCTGTGTTTTTAAAAAGACAAAAGTCGTTGAGGCCCATTGGCAAGGGAGAAGCTTTTCCTGAACAGTCTCCCTTTTGCTCTGCTTTTGCAGTGTGCAGACACAGGAATCCACCATTATAGCAGCTTTAAAGAGTATTAAAATAATTTGAATGCTGTGTGTTAAGAAATGCCATTTTCAGATGATCAGCTCACGCAGCGTCAGACCTTCTTTTCCCTTGCTGTGTTTTTCACCATCTTAGCTTAATCTTCCCCTTCTATTAACTTTATATTGGCCAGCTGGGAACATGTACAGTTGAGAAAACAGTCAGCATCAACATAAAAAGGTTAATTAAAATGATTAACCTCACCCGCAATTCCCTTATGGAAAAATCCTATAGAATTTAACAGAAAGTGATACATTTACTATGTAGTATTTAAACTGTCAGAGAAAATTCCTTAGCAGGAAGGTAATTCCCTATTAAATTCTGTAACTTTTTAGAGTATTCTCCACAGAACCTTATTGGATTCATCTGTATTAAATTCTACAGCGCTTGGCATAAATGTTTCAGTGCTAATAACTTGTAAAAAGAATTTGGTAGTGAGGCAGAGATGTAGGGTTTAATGTGAGGCTTTTCAGGAGCAGTGGGGGTATTATTTTGGGGGTGACCTGCGATGGTACAGCAGTGATGTTATACGATTTCTGAAAGCAAAAAAGTAAAATGAAATTCCATTAAATGAACCTACTATCTAAGTAATGCTGCTTTTCCAGTTATGACTTAGACTGAGCTGATCCTGCCTGTTGTGTAACCAGAAGTCCCTTGCCTACTGGAGCTGACAGGCAGAATTAGGGGAAGCACACATTCTAATATGTTTGGAGGGTTTTTTCTGTGGTAGAAATTGAACTATGAAAATTCTGTCAGGGCCATCTGAGAGTTTTGCTTGATTTCTCTTTGTCTTTGCTCAGCTCCTTGAATGTAGCATGTTTCCCTGTGGGGAGAGACGGAGAGAGGCAATTGTTGTTGGAGAATGTCGTGTGGATATAAAAGCTGTAAAATGTTCAAAGTTTTAGTATAGTTTGCACTTTTAAAATGTAAATGCTGGGGAAGATATCAAAATTGCTCTGCAAGTCCTTTGTGAAATGTCTGCATAATGCTGAACTCTGTTACATCTGCTATTTGTATAGCGTTTCTCTTGATAATTTTTCTCTGTCACTTAGCGCGTGATCTTTGTAGCAGCTGTGAGCTCCTAATGACTTTCCCTCTTAGGCAGGTTCTATACTGTTATTTTCAAAGCCTGAAGTACAAAGTAATTTGGCACTTCCCCATATATCCTTGGGGAAAACTGGTTCTGTTTGATGCAACTTCTGGGACTTGCAAAAGATTTGAATAAATGTATTTTTTCCACGACTTTGTAAATGCCAAACATTGATATATTTTAAAAAAATGTGTTTTTAAACTAAGAATATTTATGCTAGTGATAAAAAGGGTTTTAGCATTTTCAGGAAGATCGTGCTTAAATAGATATAAAAAAAATATCTTGGAGGTGTTATCGCACATGAGTTTTAGTGATTCAGTTTGCAAGACAGTCTCTGAAGTATGTGACTGTCTAGAACAGCCTGGGCAAGGGGAGTAGCTGCTTTTCTCTAGGGTCCTTTGCCCCATTTCAGTAACCCTGTGTTTTGTTGTTGGACAGTGTATGGAAGGGGTAGAATAAGAACTACAAAAATAAATGTGAATTGGGTATCTGACCTACAGCCTTGACTAGATAGAAATCTGCATCTCAAGCTTCATGAACACGTGGCAAGCCTGGCTGCTTTCTGCTTTGAGAATGTAATTATACACGAACACAACCTTTTATCTTTTTTGCTATATTGTGGGCTGTTAATCAGTGTCCCAGCAGTGGTATTTAAAGCACTTGCTGTTATCTTCAGAGATCTATTTTATTTATATTTTATAAAAGGCATCCCTCTGCAGAGAACTAACCAAAGGTCAGTGCCAAACTTAAATGTCAGAAACCCTGTTTCAAGAGTTTATAAGCAGATAAGTTGCCCACCGGTCAAAGGCTTCTGTTGAAGTGGGGTTTGTGCTTATTTCTTACACTGCACTGGTCCTGTTGCCTTTGAGGGACTCCGTCATCCCTTCCCAAGAGGGGACGGAGTAGGGCATCACAGGAGGTGCTGTTCAGAAGAGGGATGGACTGCAGATCAGAGCAAAGAGTTGACCCTCAGGGTGCCCAAAGTGCCTCTGTCACCACATCTGTGGAGAGGGGCACGGCTGCACACCAGGGAGCGGCTTCTACCGCTCAGTTTAAGCAGACCGTGTCATACAGAACAATACTAAAGGACTTTGTGTTCAATCCAGCAATTAAGATATTGGTATTTTAAACATGGTTTCTGTGAGCTGTCAGAAAAGGAGATGAAGCTTACATTTTTTTGGACTGACACATTTTCCATTTGAATAATTTTTCTGCCTAGGAAGTGCAGCGCTGTACGGCCGACATGAACATCACTGCAGAGCATTCCAACCACCCCGACAACAAGCACAAGAACAGATACATCAACATCCTAGCCTGTAAGTAAGCACTGACCGTAAGCACGATGAATCAACTTAAGAAGGCGCTGCCCTGTCCCGGCACATCTGTGTATGACTGGAAAAGGCAGGCAGCCTTGAGATAGATTATTGCACCAGTTAGATTATGCACTTGAGAAAGTGTGGTTGGGAGAGCATTTCCCTACTAAAGGCAGTGGACGTTGTGACCTCTGAGGCCAGTTTTTGCTTTGAAATATTTGCAGGTGATGTTCTGAGTGTAGTTTTAGAAGTATCTGTTTGGTATGAAATTTTGTGGAGGAATAACTGAGATAAATTGATGATCAGAGCTCTTCTGCCCACTAACATCTGAAAACTGGCCTAAGGGAAGTGCATGGTGGAGCAAAGAGTTTTATTGATGATCCCTGAGATTCCCTTATAATCCCAAAAGTGCTAAATCATACAGAAGGTGTCTGCTATATTTCAGACTTCTTCAGCTGTGTGTGCAACTTGCACAAACAGTGATATTTGTATCCCAGTGCAGGCTTTGCTTGTATTCCTCTGAGAACTGCAAATCTGGACTCTGCTCTAGAGTGCAAATTATTGCAGGTCTGTGATGGAAACTTTTTCCATATTGTTCTCTGATGTGGAACAAATGGCAGATGCAGCAGCAACTGTGGTTTAGGAACAAAGATGGGGGCACACTGATAAAAGGTTCACAATGTTCATAAAAATTGCAGTAAATCTTGAATGGGTTTGATGGCATAGGAAGGAAATATGTGTCTCCAACAGATTCTCAGAAGAAATCAAGGTGTTGGCTGAGGATCAATTCCCAGACCTGTAAAAGACTGGCTGTGTGGCCTTGGGCAAGGGGGATTCATTGTGGTTACCCCAGCTCTGATTGTAGACAGATGTCTAGTTCCTCTAAGCATACAAGAGAGGTACCATTGGAGGAGAACTGGAGCAGGCACTTCAGTCCTCCAGATTGCCCCCGAAGGAACCTCTCTTTCCATTGATGTTCAAGGAAGGCAACTGAAACCCGACTCTTCATGCCTAAAGTTAGTCCACGTGTCTCATCTCTGCATGTGTTGGAAGTGCCACCCAGCCCAATGCTTCTCCAGCATAGAAGCAGGAAAAGGATTGTAGTTTTGTTCTGATTTCAGCCAGAAGTCAAACATTTGGGTGGAATTAAAAGAGCTAAACAGCATGACCTAAAGTCTGTCCTCCTCGTGTGACGAGGGTGGTGAAGGAGCAAGGACATTTGCTCAGCTCCCAGAGCCAGCATCACTGTGAGCCCAGTACTAAGTGGAGGATATTGAGCTTGGACACCGAGCTGAGCAAGGGCAGCTTTACTGCCTGTAAGAGCAGAGCTGATGTCTCTCTCCAGCATGAACTACTTACTTTAAGGGCTGTGAAGCCCAAGGACCTACCACCATGAGCAGATGAGTAAGAACAGATATTACTATGTACCCCTTTTCACTAATCCAAGGCCAATTTCTTCCATGGATTCATAGGGGTCACTCTAATACCTATAAAATGGTATGTTTACCTGCACTTTTGCAGCGTGTTTCCTTAATGCTTCTCTGCTCTGTTTTTCATCCTGCAGATGATCACAGCAGGGTGAAGCTAAGGCCTTTACCGGGAAAAGATTCTAAGCACAGTGACTACATTAATGCTAATTATGTTGATGTAAGTTGTTTAAATTGTCCTATATTCCCTAATGCTGATTCCTTCTACGCGGAGGAAATATTGCCACTTGTGAATGGTCATGTTTTCCAACTTCATCTGGTAATTTTGCTACAAACTCCTTGCTATTCTGAATGAGAAAGGCACCTTTCTTTGTTACCTTTCAAATATTAATATGTCTGCCATGATATTGCTTTCATCTCACTTGGCATTATGGTTTTCTTTGAAGGGTTACAACAAAGCAAAAGCCTACATTGCTACCCAGGGACCTTTAAAGTCTACCTTTGAAGATTTCTGGAGGATGATTTGGGAACAAAATACTGGAATCATTGTCATGATCACAAACCTTGTTGAAAAAGGAAGAGTAAGAGATTTTCTAGTTTTAAATAGTCTGGGGTGATATATTGATGTATAATACGTAACAAACATCATAAAGTGATACATAGCTTGCCGTGATATTACTTTTTAAAAATTCTTTAAACACAAACATAATGCAGCAGCTCAAACCCTCAGCCAACTCACCCAACTATGTCTTTGTTCAGAGAAAATGTGATCAGTACTGGCCAACAGAGAACAGTGAGGAGTATGGCAACATAATCGTCACGCTGAAGAGCACAAACATTCATGCCTGCTATACTATGCGCCGCTTCACAGTCAGGAATACGAAGATGAAAAAGGTGAGTAAAACCCTCACTATTCCCATCCAGATGCCTCCTTCTTCTAGGATGCAAGGCATAGAGCAGTAAAACTCAACATTTGCATAGGCAACCTGAGGTCGCAGGTAGATGGGAAATGAGTGAGCAAAGCCAGGATTGCAAAGAACTTGGTGAAAGATTTAGCCTGTATTTCCTTTTCTTGATTTCACTGCTGCCTTGGTGTCATGGTTATTACTGTTGTTACCTGTTCCCACATGTGTTGTTCCTTGAATCCTTGTCTCCACCTAGCAGGAGACAGAACTGCAGAGTATGTCGTCTGTTGAGTCACACACTTTTACAGCTGAACAAACCAGTAGGATTGCATATCTTTCCATGCTTCTCTTCCCTAATCTTTCTCTTCTTTCTGCACACACTTTGCACACAGGGTCAGAAAGGAAACCCCAAAGGGCGTCAGAACGAGAGAACAGTTATTCAGTATCACTACACTCAGTGGCCCGACATGGGTGTGCCAGAGTATGCTCTGCCGGTGCTAACCTTTGTTAGGAGATCCTCTGCAGCAAGAACGCTGGACATGGGACCAGTGGTGGTGCACTGCAGGTATGAGGGGTGAGATTAACTACTTCATGGGAAGCGTATCGAGTGCTCAGTGTGTTCTTTTACATGCCAGCTAAGAGAAATGCCTTAAGTAATTAACATGGGAGTGTGCCAGCCTCATGGAGTGCATGTAGACATGAGCTTGCTTGGCCTGCCTCTTAAGACGTCTCTGATGCAAAAGCTTCCCAGGTGCATTAGCAAAACCCTTGGTTGTGATACAGAGCTGCTGAGCATTGCACTGATGTGGTTGTGCAGATCCTTATTTGAAGCTTGTTTGTTGCCGGCCCATTCAGTGAGCAGGCAGAGCAGGATCAACTCTACTGGCAGCCGACCACATGAACACCTGGACACATGGTTGCCTATGAACCACACTCACATTCACCAGCACCTGCAGTCCACAGAGGATTTCCCTTAAATGAGTTAAGGGATGTGGTCTTCTTCACTCTATGTGAGGGGGTTTCTACAGCACCCTACGTTAGGAGAAGATGGTGGGGGTTAGAGCTCATTCCTGAGCAGAAACTGAGAAGCTCTGAAGAGTCTTCCTTTCCTCTGTGCATGCTGGGCCCAAGAACACCCTCCTCCTCTTCAAGGAGTCCTGCCTCCACAGGGTTAATCCACTCTTATACCTTTCTGTAGTGCTGGTGCCACTTGCATTTCCAGAGCAGGATTACAGCTCCCCTCTGAAACTGAAGCCTTACCTCAAATCTGAAGCCAACCAGCACAGCCTCATATCCTGGAACAACCTCGGTGGGCTGGGATAGCAACAGTTTGGCATAGGGTGGATCTCTACATGGCCTCTTCTACCCAGCACCAGTAACAACAGTGGTAGAGGCAGGACAGCCAAGTGTCAGATCCTGAAATATACACCTGGTAAAGTTCCCAGAAAACCAAAATATTTTGTTTAGAAACTTCCGTGGTTGGGATGAAACAGTGGATGAAAGTCTGTGAACAGAAATAATTGCTTAGTTCTTTTCTGCTGTGGTGAACATTTACTTCCATCCAGCTGTGTTACACGGGTTTCTTTTGTCTTCTACAGTGCTGGCGTTGGCAGAACTGGTACCTACATTGTGATAGACAGTATGCTGCAACAGATAAAAGACAAAAGCACAGTTAATGTCCTGGGTTTCCTGAAACATATCAGGACACAGCGCAACTACCTCGTCCAGACAGAGGTAAGGATTGCAGTGGGGTTGAATTGAAAGCCATGCTCATTTTTATGTCGTAATCAAAAAGGAAATGGGTGTTTCAGTTACATCCCTGTAAAAACTGAATATACCACTGGGCATTTTTTGCACTGGAATGTCTCCCTTTTTCTAGATCAAAAACTTCAGATTTTGCTTTTGACTTATTCAGAGTTGTACATGCTCCACTTGTATATGTTTATTCTGGATTTAGCAGTATTTGCATTGGTGGCTTGTTTGGCACACCCTTTCCTTTAGTGTGCTGTACCCCTCACTTCAAGACAGCTGTTTAGTTTATTCCAAGTGCCTACGTGACATGCTGTTGTTTTTCTAGGAGCAGTACATTTTTATTCATGATGCCTTGTTGGAAGCCATCCTTGGGAAGGAGACTGAAGTATCTGCAAACCAGCTGCATAGTTATGTTAACAGCATCCTCATACCTGGCATAGGAGGGAAGACACGACTAGAAAAACAGTTCAAGGTAAGGCTTATCGCTGCCATCCAGAGGGACTTAATTTCCCTACTCTCTTTTGCATGGCCTGTCTTCACTGTCAGTTGTCATAGATAAGGAACTAAATCAGAACACTTTATTAGCACAGCAACCTGAGAAGTTTGATCTTCAATAGTCTTAGCTATGCTGCTGGATATCAGTGCTGACGCTCGAAGTCAGAGGTAAGAGGAGGGACATGGACACTGGTTTGGAGTGTGCTCCTCCTCTCCCTCTTCCCAGGGGGGCTTGGATGTTCCTGAGTCTGTGGTTAGCTTGGCTGGAAGTCTCACTCCAAACTGGGGCTCTCATGCATATAAATGGAGAAAGACATAAGATGAGGTTCTTAGCACCACCTGCTATTTCAGCACTATAGATAAAGAATTTAAAATGTTTTAAGACCAGGAAACACAATACATCTTTCTCAGTGCTAATAACTGTGCTTGCTGCTCTTCCCAGGTATGTTACAGCTGCTTTCATCCTGGCCAAAGTAAATTTTTTTTTACCCAGATCTCCTATTTGAAAGCTAAGATTTTCTGATTATGTTTTATTTGACTGCATTTAAAAATATTTTGTGAAACTGTATCATAAGAAGATTATACCTGACATCTGTTTTCACAGCTAAACTCACTCCGTTAATAACTACCCAAGGAACTGAAACTGTTAAACTATACCAGATGCCAGGCTATTAAAAAAATGAGAAGGCTCTTCTCAGAATTCACTTGTAGAAATCTCAGTACTTCTCCATTAGTCAAGACATTCCAGATGTTTAATTGCTAAATTAAAGAAGCAAGCGCACGCGCACAAAATGCAGCAGGAGAAAGAGATTTCTTATTTTAAGAAGTGTTACATTTTTACAAACAATACTGACTTATTTGTCTAGACATGTTTTCTGATGACATGTGGCAAAAATTCAAAACTGTTTTCAGAAAATAATTTCTCTGCCAAGGTTGTACAGGTATTTAGAAACCTCATAGCTTCTAATGGGGCTTCTACCAGTACACAGATGAGTTGAGTGCTGTCTTGTTTAAAATGAATTTGAAACTGGGATGTGACCAGCAGCAATCATTAAATCTTTCTCTCGTTTCTGCTGCTACTACAGAGATGGCAGAAAATAACTTATGCTCATACTTGAGTGCATTAGTTTGCATTCAACCATCTTAAGAGTAAAATTATGCTGAGTAGCGAGTTGGTAGTGCAGGAGATTAAAAAGCCATCTTCAGCCTCTGTGCTCTGGTAGAGTTCCCCCATACACCGAGGGAACATTCAAATACAAATCTGCCTCCTTGGGGTTTGGTTTTTTTTGTGCCTCATAAGTGGCCTAGAGTGAACTTGGCAGACCAGAGAATGATCTTTGATAGGAACAGTTGGACTCGATGATCCAGTGGGTCTCTTCCAACCTGGTTGTTCTATGATTCTATGTCACCATGATGGGTTCCCCTAAAGCCTAGCAAGACAAGACAAGCTGCAAGAATGATCTGGCTTTTATTTTAGAGGAAAACATAAAAGTTTTGTTGTTTTATCTTGCTAGCTTTTATTCTTTGAGACCTGCTTCTGACTGAACGTATCTGTGAGTCTCTCAAATATATTCTCAAAGATAACTAAATGAAGTGTTCTGTGAAAATACATTTTGGTGGAACTTCATTTTCAGGATGTTGTGAAGCTGAGCGCTGCAGAGATCTTTTTATCCATTAAACATGTTGTGTGAAAAGGATGATTTCCATTGGCATCTTGAGTACTTTAAACAAGTTTAACAAAGCAGTTTATTCTTCTACTGATGCATCTTTGCAGGAGCTGGCAACGAAACCTCCTCTCTTCATTTAGAGCGCTGTGAGGACTGACTTACTACTTTATTCTCTTTCAGCTGGTTACACAGTGTAATGCAAAATACGTGGAATGCTTCAGTGCTCAGAAGGACTGTAACAAAGAGAAGAACAGGAACTCATCAGTTGTGCCGTGTAAGATCACATCTTCGGTTTGATTACTGCCTAGCGTAACTTTTTGTACTGAATTCTCCCGGTGTTATGCATGAAAAGGCATAGCCACCAGGAAGGAGAAATGTAATCTTTTGTTCAGTCCAAGCTGTCTTGTCTTTCCAAATTACCCTGATGAAACTGAACAAAAGAAAATAGTCACAGTGTCAGCTGGATGTACTGTCCAAGTGAAATGTTAATTTGAAGTGCTTAAGAATTTGAATAATTATGTAGGGGATGAATCTATGGAATACTGAGAGCACTACTTTGATAGTGCTCCCAGCTTAGGTGAGATCTCCCAGTGTGATTGGCACGAGTTTTCTGTAATTCAATCACTACACTCAGTTTCTTCATGAGCCTTCCCGGGATTTTAGGGGTTTTAGTGCCTGAGGCCAGAGTTTCAGCGTCATTGATATGGAATCTGTGCATGGTTGCTGAGTGCTATGAATTTGCAGCAGACGCACAATATCATGCCCATCACGGTTCCCAGAGGACATATAGGACAGGTGATAGCCAAGCTCACACAAATTAATAATGGTACAGGTAGGGTCCATCATGAAGTTTATTAATGAAAAGGGAAGTCTTCAGAATATATCTTAAAACCAAATGTGAACTGGGCAGAAACAGTCTATACAACTTCGCACTTTGTGTCATGCCTCTGCAGTGAGTTTGGTTTGGCACAGGGGGCCTGTCAGTTGGTTTGAGGATGTTGTTGAACCCATAGATCCGCAGGAGAACGCACACAGGCTTCTTGGGTGCTTCCCTGTTTGTGTAGGGCGTTATCTCACCTTCCAGCCAGGAGGAGAAAGTGGTGGTAGTGCTACAGTGTGGTTGGGGAAACAAAATGCATCAACTAGGTTTGTGTGCTGCTGGAGACAAATGGAACACTACAGTCAAGAATTACCTGAAATCCCCTGTTATCACTGCATATACTGTTATTTGGTAATTCAGCCTGCTGTGAAAATCTTTGCTATAGTAAAATTTGATTCCTGAAATTACTTTGTCCTTGTGGGAATATTGTGCAACATTCTCTTTTATATCCTGTGTTAGCAGGCAATGCTTTAACGCAGTTAAAGTGCTGGCCTGCTCCTGCGGGAGCTGGGAGCTGCACACTGTTTGGTTTGTTAACGTCTGAGAAATTCTTACTTTCTGCATTGTGCCATGACCAGACTTTGATCTGGGATTTTTATTCATGGTTGGTTTTTTTTTCATCTTACAGCTGAGCGTGCTCGAGTGGGCTTGGCACCGCTGCCTGGAATGAAGGGAACAGATTACATTAATGCCTCTTATATCATGGTGAGGAAGCCAACACCTAATTACAAAGTAAAATCAATTCTAAGGTGCTAAATACCAGACGCCTATAATTGTCTTAATTCTGTATGTAATGGCTGTGTATTAACAGATGAGATTTTAACACCTTCCCCATAATGTAAAACTATTAACTGTGTTTTATTAAAGATTGTTGACTAAAAAATTAAATACAGGATGCGTTTAGATGGAATGTGGTTTTCCATGAGATGCAGTCAAATAAAACCAGGGATTTAGAGTAAATGAAAACAACAAGGACTCTGCAGAATGAAACAGTTATAAAATTATAGTCTGTGTGAAAATATTGTGGAATAAAGTGAAATAGGGTCATTACATGTCCCTAAAGATGCAATTAATGCTTTAAAAGCATTGAAGGCAGTAAGTAACTGTGTGGTTTGTTTTGCTTTAAAAGGGCTACTACAGGAGTAACGAGTTCATCATAACCCAACATCCGCTGCCACATACAACTAAAGATTTCTGGCGAATGATCTGGGATCACAACGCGCAGATCATCGTCATGCTGCCAGACAACCAGAGCCTGGTGAGTGCACACCTCCCACCCTGCGTGGTGCCGCAGCCACTCGGCCAAGCAGGACACCGTTCAGGGACACCTAGTGACATCCTATGGCTCTTTTCTGCCTGAGCCACCTCCAATGCTTGAGCCACCATCTCGAACTTTGCTTTGGGGTTGCCAGAAAAGACAAATTCTGAGATGTGGGGCTGTTCTTTGCTCTCCCCTTTTGCCCCCTCCCATGGGAAAGGTCCTGGATGGACCTCAGTGCTCACAGGCAGCACGCAGTGATGGGGACCTCTGTGAAGCTCCTGCCTGGCTGGTAAGATGCAAGGCACTAAGGGGACTGGGTAGCCAGGGCCACAAGGAAGAACTTCAAGAGGAACAGAAATATGAAGCAGGGACAGTGGGATTGTTGCTTATTTGCTCAGGGGCTTAAGACTCAGGCCATGCCAGACTTCGGCTGTGCAAGGTTACACATGATATTTTTGATGGAAGTAAAAAGCAAACATGTATGTTAATTTAAGTGGAAATAATGAGACAGAGAGAGAGAATAAGGAGACACAGGTGAAGTGCTAATCACTACTTCCAGATTTACTGGCACATCTCAAGAGGGCACGTTGAAAAGGATTAAGAACTAAACCGTTCATTTTTTCATGAATGCATCGTTGAGGTGTATAGGCGATTGTAGCTGAGAGTGGAAGAGAAAGCACCTTCATTACAGCAGGAAAACAGCAGTCACGAGGGGCTACTAAAGAGGCAGCAGTCAATATGCTTTCTGCGTGCGGCACGATGAAAGGGATTGCAGGCTCTGCAAGGCAAATGGCGTTCAGAGAAATCCAATCGAATCAGAAAGCACTAATGAAATGAAAGTGTGTCAGGTGGAAATGAAGAGGCTGATCTTGTAGTTACAAGTACATGAAATTGCTCTGCAGAACAATAGTGATTAAAAGGGTAAAGAAGGAATGCTGGACTCAGCCACATCCTTTGCTTGGATTCCTAGGCCCTTCTGCCACCTTCAGTATTCCCAGTGGGTCGGTTGGCCAGCAGGATAGCAACATCCGCTCACTGCTCCGTGTTAGGTGTGGTTCATGTGTTGGCTGGCAAGGAGGGGCAACCTCCCGGGCCTGAGGCAGCGTCAGGATGCTGGATGTGCAATGGCAGAGGACAAGATGATAACGCAAGGCACCTGCTGCATGAGGACAGCAGGACAGGGCACTTCCCAGCATTCAGCAATAACTGTGCTGCTTGCTGCAGCCTCTGCTTATTGAGGGCAGAATTGTCAAGGCACTCAAGAGGACTTAGGACCCTAAGTCCCATTTTTAGAGTAAACATTTAAGGCCCAAATCTCAACAGTATCCTGCATCTTATGTGCATCAAGGCTCTACAGGCTTGCAGAAGTAAGCCTGGCTTCAGACATGCTCATGGGTTGAAGTGGGTTTGTACCTCATGTTTTCTCATGAGTAAAACACAAGTTGTTCAGAGAGGCAGGTGCACAGCGCAGAACTTGCTGCCGGAGTAGCTTCTGCGCTTACACTACAGGGCCAGTAGAGCCCTGAAGCCAGAAGGAGAAACAGGCTTTGCGTGTATGGGATGGCAAAGCCTCATTTCATTTCTCTGCAGTAAATTAGGAATTCACAGTTATTTTTGAAAGGAGTTTTGCTGAAGAGCTTGCATTAAGGTAAGGCAGTGCTTATTTCAAGGCTAAGAATATTTGGGTTTCTTCCTTCCTCCACTCCTCTCCTAAAAATTCAAGCCCTGTGTAAGTACCCATCCGTCAGTCCTCTACCTAGACCTGATCCACAGACCTTGAGTTTTGGATTAGACCACAACAAACAAATTAAAAATAATAAGCAAGTAATTTTTAAAAGTCAATAAGTTTTTTCTAAACAGATATCTGTTTCTCATGCAAAACTCTACGCAGGAGGTAATAAAGCCTGGGATGCAATACGAAGGTTGAGTATGAGTGAGCTAAGATAACCATTTCCCTATGAAACCAATTAAAAAGCAGATGTTACCTGTTTGGACACACAAAGGAAGGATCTGGCAGGCTTACTGCCTACTGCAATAGCGAACATGTTTTAGACAGAAATGTTTTTTAAAGGTCAGCTCCTGATCATCTGTATTTATCAAACCAATTTTTTGATCCACTGGATTTTTCAGTCACACACAAGGTACCTGAAAGGCTGCTGTAGTGTGTTGTTTCATTCCTCCAGGCAGAAGATGAGTTTGTGTACTGGCCAAGTCGTGAAGAATCCATGAACTGTGAGGCCTTTACTGTGACCCTTATCAGCAAAGACAGACTGTGCCTCTCTAACGAAGAGCAAATTATCATCCATGACTTTATCCTTGAAGCTACCCAGGTACAATAAAGCTCCAAGTGTGGGTCTTGGCTTTTCACCAAAATGTTATTCATGTCATTTAAATATGGAAGACAAAGAGTTCAGAAACAGTTTTGAAACTGATTTACTTGTAAATGCATGTGCATGTGTGTTGCTCACAAGGGAAGGATATTCTCCTCAGCTCCTTCTCCCGCTCACATCCTCTGCTTCCAGGTAGATTCTTCTAGCTTGTGAGACCATAGTATTAATTATTTGTCTTATTTGAAAGTGAAGACATTGGATTTCCATCTTCAAATCACACAAGTAGATTGAATTACTCTTTTTAAAGTACACCAAGGTTTATTGTCCTCTTTCTGCTTATAAAATTGTTTGGGGTCTTAATGAAGGGGTTTGCGTGAGCACATTTCTTTTGAGCTATAAACCTGCCTCTAGTTTGCTATCCAGATTTCAGCTGGAATTTGCTGCAAAGCATTAGTTTGCAAGCCCTTTTAAATTCATATTCCTTGTTTGCTTTTCTCATGTTTGACTTTGGAGTTATAAGGGCTCTGAGAGAGGTTTATATGGCTGTAAGCCTTGAACTCAAATTCAAAATCTTTCATCAAATAAGCATGTTGTTAAAGTTGCACTGGTTTAGGGTGTTCACTGTTACAGAGATGTTGTATGTCTGTCTCCTTCATTCTATATAAACTGTTTGGAAGAAGAAGGTCTCTCTTCAGTTTGTACTGATGCTCTTCCCTCTTTCTACCTGGAGTGGATAAATGTGAAACTAAAGCAGCTAATGCCCGGGCTGGTTTCTCATTGCAGGATGACTACGTTCTCGAAGTCCGCCACTTTCAGTGTCCTAAATGGCCAAACCCTGATGCTCCCATAAGCAGCACCTTTGAACTTATCAATGTAATCAAGGAAGAGGCCTTAACAAGGGATGGCCCCACCATAGTTCATGATGAGTATGTCAACTCCTTTCTCCCATTTATGTGCAGGTTGTACCAGTTGTTTCTCAGCTACAAGACACTAGTTAGAGCTGATATCCATTCTTGCATGGAGAGGTGGGATTTAGTGGTCTAGGGAACAGGATCAGAATATTTAAACTTCCAGAGATGTGTTTTCAGTTGCCATCTGGGGCCAAATACTTTTTGCTTAGTGCCGTTTTTATGTTGGTCATAATCGTAGGTGGACTCAAAAAGTGAGGCTGTGTTTGCTTTGTAAGCAGTTTGTGTTCTTCTGCACCTGGGAGTATCCCAAAAAATCCTACAAACTGTTTTGGAACCCGGCAGAGCCCTGGTTTAGCTGAGGCTCTAAGCAGCCTAACGTGGGCTTATGGAAACCACTTTCAGAACAACCCGAGCTCCTGTCTAACAGCTCAGGTTTAATGTGCTGTTTAAGACAGAACAAGCTTGGCTCAGCTGGCTCTCAGGATGAGCAGCAGAAGTGTCTTCTGACAAAGGGCCTGGGTTTTCTGAGAGCAGATTTATTTTTCCTCCTTCTGCTTCCCCAAAAACACTCTAAGGGGCCCATATGGTGCCAAGTGTGAGGGAGGAAGCCCGCTAACACAGGGCCAGCATGCCCCAACACTTGTCTCTTTTGTAGTGCAGTGGTGAGCATTGTCTTGCCAGCTATGCTTGAATGCCCAGTTACAAAGGGTGCTAAATATTGCATTGCATATTATTACTTTGCACACATTATGGAGCAGCAGAGCAGCATTATAGTGAAGCTGGAGCCTGCATTTAATGGATCTCTTTGGAGGGACTGTTTCCTGGCGGGTGGAGCTCTTCCTGGAATCCTTTTGCTATTAAAATCCTAAGGAAGCCCAGTTTCTAACACTGCTTCAGTTGCCCTTAGAGTGAACACCAAGCCAGCATTAACAGCTGCTGTACCTGCATCCCCCCACAGCTGGAGGGGCCATTACACCTTTTGTCACTGCTACAAAACAGCATTTGTGGGGAGGTCTTGGAAATCTTCACCTCTTGTACAAAACCACTGTTAGCATACGTGGTCAGATCAGCCTGTGTGCTGCTGTGCAGTCACATGCAGGTGTCACTTCATACCCGTGTGTTGCTGCTGCAACAGGTTTTTCCCACCTGACTCCTGCACATGGAGCCTTGGGCTGCAGCGAGTCGTTTTTCTCCCACGACCTCCTGCTTTGCTAATGTGCCATGTAAGCTCCGTTGCCTTTTGCCAGCGCTGATTAATTCCAGGCTAGTTTTAATATTCATGCTTTGGGTAGTCTGAAGTGAGGTTCTGCTACTCTTGCAGTATTTAAGATTATGTTTTACAAAATTAGAGCCATTATTGATTTGGGTATTTCATGCTAGACCAAAAGAAAAGAAAAATCAAAATCGCATTCCTCTTAGTGCTGAGTCATTCTTTCTGTAAATTGCTTTTTTGGTTTATTTGTCATATTCAATGATTTTATTTTTAGGCCTAATACATAATGTGGATTCTGCTTTTCATTGGAGCCTAAGCAAATGTAGCTGAAAATGAAAATTTCCCTTTACTACATGCAAGAACTATATCACATAATCCACTAATAATTACAACTGCAAATTAATTCCAAATATATGAATTTGCAGATAGTAAATGCGTGTGGTATTTAGGAAGTACAGAGTGGGATGAACTTGATAACGACATTTCAAAGAAGTTCAGAAATCCCAACTCGAGGCAGCAGTCAAAGTTTTTAACTGTAACTGCCCATATGTAGGCAACTATGTAAAGATGGGCTGCATAATTTTCTGTGAGAAAAGCCTTTGGATTGTTGGGAGCTGGAGTTCATCAGCCCAAGTAAAAATGAGGCCTTTAGACCCTCAGAGGCATTTAGTTGCGTCCCATCAGGAATAAGCATTGGCTAATTTGTCCACTTTCCCTGTAGCTGATCAGTCTCCACCATCTGTAGAAGTTCTTCAGAAGTTTGCTGCTGCTTCTGTAGACTTTTCATCAAATATAGCAAACTATTGCCATCCGATTGCTGTTTCCCATGTCTAGGCAAATTGAGTTTGCAAAAATCATATGAAATCAGGTCAGCGTACGTCTTGATTTGCACAGGAATGCTGTACAAATCCTGGCGGTAATCTTCTGATTCCAGGTGGCATTGCAGTACTTGTCCGTTATTTAAGTTTTCATGTCTAGCTCACAAAACAGGTTTGCAGAGCAAGTCAGCACCCATATCCCCTTTTAAAGTTGAGGGCATTTAGACAAAGACTTTCTCAAAGACCCAGAGCAAGCCCATGGCAAAGCCAGGGCAGAATTTCAGTCTCCAGAGTACTGGGAGACCAGGGGACAGTTGAGACTCCTCAGAAGGAGTTACAAGCCCCTGTTGCTTAGGATACTGTGTCCCATGCCCCACAACTGCACTCACGGTTCACACATACCCACAGATGTGGCAGCAGCAAGATTTCTGCCTGACCACTTCTCAAGGACGCGTTGAGTTATGCTCCTGACGAATAACTGTTGCTCTGTTCTTACTAAATGGCAGCACAGCTCAACTCTTCAGAATCCGTAATGTCTCTTGGGTGCCCAACTCAGGGATGTTGCCTTTTGCCGATGAATCAGACTTAAGGAAGACTTTGAGATGTGCCCCATTTACTTGTGAGCACCTCATATCCGTGTTAGTTTTGTATAACAGGCAGATGTGGAAGAAGAGGCGAAGTCTCATTTCTTCCTAATCGTTTGTGTTTTGCTTGAGCTCCCACTAATGAATTTAAAATACGCTCAGCTGTAATGCAGATGCTTCCAGTACACGTGGCGTGTGAGAACTGATCTCTCCAGGCTGGGTATTTTTAAATGGCTCACGTTCTTCTGCTGATGCAGTTCTTTGTATTGAGAGCTGCAGATATCCCGAGATGACTGGCATACCACCCATTTTCTCCTATAGATTAGAATAACTGAAAATTAGCCAGTATGAAACAAGCATTTGACAGATACAACGATGAACTACGGGAATCAGATAAGACAATATTGACTTTTTTGTGTCTCTGTGTCAGTGCCCAGGTATGTTTCTGGGTGTCTCACTGTTTTGATGTGATTTTTCAGGTATGGAGCTGTGTCAGCGGGAACGTTATGTGCCCTTACCACTCTGTCCCAGCAGCTGGAGAATGAAAATGCTGTCGATGTTTTCCAGGTGGCAAAGATGATAAATCTTATGCGGCCTGGAGTATTTACAGACATTGTAAGTCTTTAAATGGAATATAAATGGGTAGTTTACAAGGTTTTCATCTGAGACCAAAAGCATGAACTAAACCACACATTGTGTGTGTTATCAAGCCCTACTGCACCTGCTCCCAAGCAGAATTGGCATTTGGGCTTTCTTTGTATAGTTGTCTGTGTTTTATAAACCTGAAACCCTCGCTGTCAGACTCTGATTTGCAGTTAAGCTTATTTCTCATCCAGCTGGGGCTCCGGCAGAGAAGGACCTTCCAGCTTGCCACCCCGCCCCCCGCCACCAGCCCTGTGAGTTAAGCTGTGCTATTTAAACCTGGCACGTTGTGCTCTGAAGGCTGTGGTGGGGCAGGCAGGGCCGCAGGGAGATAAAGCTTCAGCAGAGATGCTCTTTGTTCCCTGGGCAGCGAGAGCAGCACCCTTGCTACTGTCTGCATAGCTCTGCCGATAGGAGGGAACAGCCTGGGGCTGAGCTGCAGGCTTGGGTATCATCCTGCCCTCCTGTCGTGTTTCATAGTATATCAGCAATAATACAATCTACCCAAAATTGGAATTTGGGGGTGACCAGATTAAACTGGATTAACAGAGCTAACTGCTGTCTAAGTCTTTTTCTTTTATGCAAAATCACAGAATCGTTTAGGTTGGAAAAGACCTTTAAGTTCATCAAGTCCAGCTGTAAACCTAACCCTGCCAACTCCACCACTAAAACCATGTCCCCGAGTGCCACATCTACAAGCACCCACATCTACACAGATGCTCCTAGTAATATCTGTGACCTTCCCTGGAAATGCAAAATTGAAGTGCCACTCACTTACGTGCACAAAATGTGTTGAAATAACTTATCTTTTCTTTTCCAGGAACAGTACCAGTTTCTTTATAAGGCAATGCTAAGCTTGGTCAGCACTAAGGAGAATGGAAACGGTCCCATGACACTGGACAAAAATGGTGCTGTGATGGCCAGTGACGAATCTGATCCCGCAGAAAGCATGGAGTCTCTTGTCTAATTGGAAACCTGAAAAGGCACTTAATTTGTAGAACTTCTGAAGACTGAGTGAACTTTTTTGAGGCCTTTTTTGCCAGACTCAATAACCCAATTACTTTTTTACACTGATAAAAGTTTTGATATTTATTTTTTGCCATTTTATGTCTTAATGGTATCCTACTGAGCATTTGCACCTCTGTTTATTTCACACAGTGAAACACAATTTTACCTAGTTTGCACTATATGATCAGTGTTACTGCCTATAATATCCTAATACAAGACAAGCCCTGATGTGACATTCCATGACAACAAGCATTCGCTTTCTCTGTTTTGTTTAATGCAGTGAAGTTTTGCTAACTACAGTGACCCTCGAATCTTAAATCTTGAATGCTAGGCCAGATGGGTTCTTTCTACGACAGATACTGTACCCCTCCATACCATATTTATTATTTTAATGATCATGTCACAGCTTTGGTAACGGCATTCTGCATTCCAGAAGAGCGGGTGAGCAGTGTTCATCCTCTCCTGACAAAACGTGGCAGGCAATTATTAGCTACAGTGAAGGTGTAATAGACTTGTGGAGCCGAAACAATTATTTCTGTATTGTTTCAAATCGCTGTTTTGTACATTCACGGGCCTAAGATTTGCTTCACACGGAATACATAAATTGCATACAACGTAATTATAAATTACATGCAATTTATATGTGGGACGCAGTGATAGGTTTCGAATTTATGATTCCCAAGTTTCCCCACGTATTCAGAAAAGCAATGATTTTAGTTTTTAACCAGCCCTGTGATGGGAAAGTATTTTGGTTTTATTCTCCTCAGAGCCAGTACAGTGAGAAATCTTCTGCAACTCCAAATCGGACCTGTTTTCAGATATATCGAAGGTAGCAATATTTTACATTACTAAGCTATTCAATATTTTAAACACATTAATTTCCTTACTATTTCTTGAATATGACCTCACACCTAATGGTATGTTACATGGTGACAGGGGTTTCTTAATTTCATAACTGTTAGATGCCATTTTTACAGGTGTGTAATTTTCATACTTTAGTGCTAAAACATAAAGTACTGATCCATATTTACTGGTGAAGCAAACTAATAAAAAAACTACCTATAAAGTTACATTCTCCCTCTTTTTTTTGCCAGACTAATTCTTTAGCATAATCCTAGCTTCTTGTGTTTTCCTTCCCATGCCAATAAAATGGTTTCCCCCAGATTATATAAATAATTGAGTTATTGTTTGGAGCATTTAAGTTTACATCTTCACTGGCTCCCTTCTCCCTTGTATTTGGTCACAAGTCAACAAGGTCCATCCGTATTTAACAAAATGAGTGAGCACTTAGTTAATTCTCCTGAAAATTAAAGCTCCTTTGTAGCTCAGCTGAGTAGGGAGAGGTCATGTAATCTGCCTTGAAAAGGAAATATGGCATTGCAGCCATCCTGATGGCCAGTATCCAGTTAAAGGATATAAAACCCTTTTATATGGCATTTGTTTCTTTATTTTTAAATTTCAGCTGCACAAAACATGCACTGTAATTTTTCAGAACTTGTCAAAATGTTACAGCGTATTTTTCATTTAACTGTAAACCTATTCAGTTCTGCCAGTCCGGTCTTGCTGAAATAGAGACATTTGGCAAGGCAAAACCCACTTTTGTTGCAGGGAAGGGCAGGGAGGAAGGTTAGCGAAGAGGAAAGTTCTGTGTATTCTCACACACAAGGAAGCCAAAAGCAACTGCTTAAAAGGATACTGAGATGAGAGTAGGCATTTCAGTTCAGAACCTCCTGAGGTTAGGAGCCGAGACAGCCTCACTGAGAGCAGAGCAGCCATGCAGACTGGTATGTGTTAACAGCAGGCCTTTTATTTTTAATATGGGAAAGATATCCTAGGATGGATATGCTTGATTAATTCCAGCACCAAATTATTTAAGGATTCATCAGCAACCTTTTCTGTAGTTACCTTTTCCTTCTCGTTTTATTGATTCCCTCTGTGCAAGTAAGTGATCCAAACAACTGCTGATGCTGACAGTGTAACATGTCCGTGGTTTCAGTGAGGAAATCCCATGTTCAGCCCCAGCTAGTCCAAAAATGTGCAACAAACTTCAAAAGATGCTTCGTAGTTTGCATCCCCTTTGCACTGGGACAACCCAGCACCAAGGAGGGAGTCAGTTAACAGCTGGTAGGATTTAAAACCAGCTCTCCAGTTGCTGTAACCTCCCTCTGAGGATTGTTTAAGTAGTTTCATGTCCTCTCACCTGCAAGGGCTGGCAGGTTCTGCTGAGGGGTCTGCTGGCCAGTGTGCAACCACGGGAGAGGCTGTAGAGCCCCCATGCCCCTGGTGCTTATCCTGGCCCCAGGCAATTCCAGCTGGTAGCTCAGAGGGACTCCGGTGAATTGGATCAGTTCAATCTGAAGCATTTCAGTTCCTGAGAGGTGTAGGGAGAAGTTAAGAATTCAAAGCCTGACAAGAACTAAGTGACACAAAGATCACTGCAGGCATTTGTTCAGTACTTCCAGTTGATTACTTTTCATTTCAGTGGCATGATGGAAGATAACTGTGGTTGTGACACACTGAACACTCTTGGTTTAATCCCTTGCCTTCTCACATGTTTCAAAATTCAATGAAAGAAAGCTGTGGGGGTTGAACTTCTTCAGGTGGTTTGGAAATCCGTGTATTTGCATTGGCATTTTCACACACCTGAAATATTTCTTGGGGTTTAATCAATGGGAAAATAATTTATACTGATCTCTGAGTTCTCCACTGATTTTGTTCTTGGGTGGGGGGGCTCAAGGTGTGGGTTAAGTGCAACGTTGACAGTGGGAGAGCCAGAAGATAGTAGTGATGTGTTAGGTTTGGAGTGGATGAAGCTAGGAATTACTTGTGAAGGTCAGGATTAAGAGTGCCTAAGAGCCAAACCTGTCCTGTAAGCAACTGTGGTTCTGCTCTCTTACACGGATTTGCACCTCTTTCCTTGGCACTAAGACTGGCAGAAGGTGTGCATGAGTGTGTTCAGAGATGTGCACCCCTAGAGCTCCGCTGAGATGCTTTCGTGTGTCTCTCTGACAAAGTCCCACTCTGAGCTCCCCTCACCGCAACCAGCCCTCGGCATTTGGTTGGGATGTCTCTCAAGCATCAGAAGTGTCCAATAAAGTGCCAGATCGCAAATTAAAAGAACTCAAGTATATCCCAACACTATAAAATGTGATCCTCAGCAGCAGCCCTGAGAAATAAGGAAATAAAGGACTGACGTGCCTATTTGTATCTATATTTAGATAATGTCATTTCTCCGTGTCTTACATGTGTGCTGTGCCCACAGACCACGTGAAAGACACAAAAGATTTATGTGTTGAGCCCATAAGACCAGCCAAGCTTTCCAAGAGGGAATGCTTGGGAAGCTGCTGTGTCTCTTAACATCTAAAATAGGTGACCTTCTCAGCCAAATGCCCCTTCCTCCCAACCCTGCTGCCTGGGACCTTGGCACTGGCAGTCAGGGCTGGAGGAGCCTGCCGGGCTGCTCAGGTGTGCAGGTCAAGAGCCAGGTCTGAAGAAGTTTTGCTCTAAACAGCATTTGTCCTTAGTATTTCACAGGGTCTGATTCCAACTGTGAATTTAGAAACAGGGAAAAGGAAAAAAATCTCAAACCCTTAAGACTACTTCTTGTGTGTGACTGTTTCTGTGCCGTGGATCTTCTCAGTTAGTGGAATCATTTACAGGACCTGCAAGATTTCAGTTGTTTTTCCAGTTTCTGACTGCTTGAATTGCTTGAACCCAGAGTGAATCAGTGGAACATTAGGAGAAGAGTCTTTATGACACAGCACAACTGCCTTCTTAATCTTTTTTTTTTTTTGAGCTGATATATTTTACTTAAAAGCTAAAAAGTATAGATACCAATTCTACCAAAGATACACACTAATTCTCAGCAAAACAAAACCAACTTAATTTAAAAAAAAAAATGAAAACGTAGTTGTCTTAAAGACTTCACAGTCTCTCTTAAATTCATGTCTCTTGGCATCACAGCTTGTGTTCTGACGTTTATGTTCAAATAGTGCCAGTGAATATTGATATGAAGGGAAAATGCCTATTTGTTAATCCACTGCATTGTTTTGCTGCTTTTTCTTCCTTTTTTTACAGAAGTAATTCAGCTCTTGCTGTTACCCCTTTGCTCTTCTTCTCTTTGTTGCCATTCTGACAATGTGAACTGCGTTGGCTTTACTTATCAAAGGAGAAGGAATGCAAAAATAAAGAGAGAAGGAACTGTAGTGAAGAGATTTGGCCTCTACTTTGTCTTAGCTGTTAAACTGTTTTTAGTGTTTTTGTTAACTCTTTGCAAAGGGAAGCATTTTCTACAGAGGATAATTAATTTTAAGAAAAATGTCTTGAGTTTTAAGAATAAACGTGTCTCCAAAAGAGGAGATAGTCAATTTTATACAACGTCACAACTCTCCAACATTTGGGGTAGTGACTCTTTTTGTTTTCTTAGAACATTTGAAACTAGCAAGCAGCCGTTGTTTCTAAAGACCGAAGCATTCGTGTGTACTCCTGTTTTCTTTTCCTTCATTTTTAAAATAGCAGAGTCATTAAAACTGTAAATATTTTGTTGCTTGAATAAGCATCTTCTGGGAACTTTGTATCTATGGTATATAATCATAGAATTTTATATTTTCATATAAAGCTAATTTTTTTCTAGTTTCACCTCCTTCCTAGTTCTGTGGTGGCTATGTGACTACAAACCTTCTGTGTACCAAGGTAGTGAGACACCATCATCCCACTCCACAACAGACCTCCACACACATCATTACTTTGGGGCAGTGATTGTGAAAGTTGAAATTATTCTTTTCTTTTTTTTTTTTTTGGATTCCATTGTCAGTGTGTGCAATAGGAATTAGACTTAGCCAGTCACTGGATACGTTTGTCTCATTGATCCATTCAGAAAAAAAAATGTGGTGTTTGGTTTGGGGAGAGGGTGGGAGGGAGCACTTTGAGGGAGATCTTCTGTTCATTTTGGTTTCATTTTTGTTTGGGGGTTTTTGTAACTTGAAGAATCTTTTCTTTTTTTTTTGTTATGTTGAACTATATCAAATCATTCTATTATAGTGTTATTTAATATGTAAATTGTATTGCTATACATAAAATAAAGTATGGTTTTTGATGTATTTACAGACTGCATCCTTATTTGCATCAAATATACTAAGAGAACAGATGCACGAGTCAGTATTTCATTATCCCAGGCATGCAGGAAGAATGATGAGATCCAAGGCCTGCTTTAATGATGTCTCAGATTCCCAAGTGGCGATGAGCTGGGAGCTGCCTCTCAGACAGTGGAGATCACCGTTCTTCCTTCATTGTCTCTGATTATTAGAGAGCTGCCATAACCCCTTCCCTCTCCACCACGGCTCCTCCGCAGGCTGCTGTGACCCCTCAAGATCCCTTTTGGAAGGGGGATTGTCTCCATTCAGAACGGGACCTCAGAGCCCTGGCTTTCTCGCCAGCTCCTTTGGGTTGCTTGTCCTTAGATCTGACTCTGGTTTATCAAAGTGTGGCTACCAGGAGGAATGGGGGCTTCCACCTGGCCACCATCACCTGATTTACTGGGATAACGGGCATCTACTCACCACTCAACTAACCCAGTGCTGTGGTAGCAAAAGGTAAAGTACTTATCCCCATCTTGGGCAGAGTGGAAGGGAGGGATAGTTCCAAATCCTGGAGATAAAGCAGCAATTACTCCCGTCGGAGTGCATTAGTAGCTCTACCTCCCTGCTGCGTCCAAGCAAAGGGCTGTCACTGGAACAGACACACGTTATGCTGTTAGTGCCCTGTCACTTGCAACAAAACCTCAGCAGGCCCCTGTGCCGCCTCCCGTGCTGATCATGTGGTGATCGCATGTGTCACTTTTTCTGTTCTTGTGGGAAAACCTTTTGGGTTTGTGGATGCATCCTCGTTGGGATCCACTTGCCCTGAGCCTGGGCTGGCAGAGCCATCGGGAAGAAGGCAGCACGCAGCCTCCCCCTGCACGTGGACAGGCACCATCGGTAAGTGAAATGGCTTGTGGGTGTAAAATTGCTGGTTAAAGTCAATGTGCTATGTTTGCTCTCTTTTGTGTTGCTGCATTCTCACCCATAAGGTCCACATTCCAACTGGGAGGAGGAGGGAGCCTTGGAGCCTCACAGCCTTTTCACTCTTATAAAGGCCCTGATTTCATAGGATGCTTCCTCCAGCCCTTGCCCCAGGGCATTGCCTCATCTTGCATCCCAGTAACAGCCCAGCACTTGGGAGCCAACATGGGAGGGCAGGGAGCTGCTCCCCTACCTCCCCGGTCTACAGCAGAGGATGCTGCAGCAGCAAGAAGAGCCCAGAGCCCTCTATGCATCTTTGGGGCCAGGGCCAGCAGCCAGGCTGGGTGCACAGGGAAGGCTGCTCTGCCTCCACGGACAAGACAGCAGCCCCACCTCATAACAGCTTGGGAAAAGAGCTGCTTAAACACCAGGTGTCTGGAAAGTGCCTGGAAGAGGGAGCTGATAGCAGGCTGAACCGGGGCGAACCCCACCTGCAGCAAGAGAAAGATGAGTGCAGGGCCTGGCAGGTCTCACCTGGTCTGGTGAGGAAACCCTCCCACCCCACTCACGGAAGGTTCAAAGCAGCAGAACCACACAGGGAAAGATGTAACCCCACTAGAGAGAGGCAGAAGGAGAGCAACAGGAGTGGTCAGTGGTCTGGAACTCCTCTGAGCAAAGGCAGGATGAGGGCATTGCCTAGTGAAATGCTGGAGGGAGACAGTCCGAGAGATGCCGGAGTGGAGGAGAGACTGCAGGGCTTGTCTCCTGAAGGACTGGTGTAACCTTCTCCCTGCACCTTCAGTAGATGCGACAAGAAAGAGGGCTCGAGCGGCTTAAGGTAGGAGTTGGGCAGTGGGAACATGGCCTAGGATAGTGGTTCAGCAAAGCTTTGTCTGTAGCAGCTACAGAAATCAGTACAACCCAAGGCAGACCCTTAAGCAAAAAAAAAATGCATTTTCATCAGACAGCATCAGGTTGAGCCCCTACCAGCTGCTGGATCATCAGGAATCTGCACAAATAACACAGGACAGAGCTCGCTGCAGGATACAGGGTGGCTGCATTTCTCTAACCCACCCTACCCTTGGGCCAAGTTCAGCAGCAGCCAGCTAGACTGCAAACCTTGTTACAGAATTGGCAGCGCAGCGTTTGAGCCCCTGATACTCCTGAGCCGCCTTGGTGACCAACACAGGCAGGAGTGGAGGATAGGAGAAAAGGCAAAGCCTTCAAGAATGTGTGTGGATTCTGTGCCTATGCTGGGGAAGAGGCCTCACTGGGACCAATATCCAGTGAAAACATATAGTAAGTAGTTCATTAATACTTTGGCAACAAGGGGAGGATTTACCAGCACTTCCCACTACTAACAATCCACCTGAATTAATTGATGGCATCAAGAGATCCCAACTTCTACTGTAATAAATAGCTAATGAGTTTAGCCTTTAAGGCTTCCAGAGGCTGCCAGCAGTCATGCTAAGCAGGCACAAATAATAGCAGCATTTTTGCTAAATGGATTCAAATGCCAGAAGGTGTGATTTCAAGACCTTTAGCAACATAAAAATAATTTTGATCAATGGTCTGGTCCCAGTCCTATTACTCAGCCACTTGAAGCTCCCCCGAGTGCTTCACGCACTGACGTGTCACCCCCACCCGCTGGCAGCCGCCTCATTGATCACGAGGGTTTCTGTTTCCCCTTTGCTGCCAATCAATGGGTTTGATGTCTTTCTGACTTGGTAATGCTTTAAGAAGCAACACTTCACAAAGCAATCTTTCCTGACACTGTGTTCAATTAATCTGACAGTCACTGGGCTCGCTTTTCTTTTCTGAAGTTATCTTCCTTCTGTCTCAAAATCCTTGTTTAGGAGTTGACGCCTGCTTCGCTGGTGTTTTATGTTATGGTTTTGAATTTTGAAAGATTCTGCATTTCAGTTCCATGTCTTTTATGAGAGCAGTTTCCAATATTTCATATTTCACTTCCTTTGTCTCTATGAGCTTTCTGAACAGCTCCTATCTGTCACTCCCAAATTCAAACCATGTTGGTCCTGTGTCCCATATCACAGGATATTCCTGCACAATATCTAATCCTAAATACTTTGTTCTTTATCTAAGGAGCTGCTGAAAGAAGGCATTTCTGAGTCAACAACAGAAGAAAGCCAGAAGGTATGTGTGTTTTGTCTTGGAAGGATAGTGTTACTGGCTGGAAGCCCAAGACTTGATAGAAGGGAATGTGGCACAACCCTCTACCAGCTGTTTTACTGGGTTTTATGATCTAAAATGATGCCCCATTTGAAAGATGAGGGCCAGCATGCTCTGATTGCACAGGTTTCTATGGAATGAAGATGTTTTTCTGCACCATTTAGGCTCTATGGGTCCCAGCTTTCTCTGGGTCCGCTGGGGTGTGATGCCTGCAGCCAGGAATAAGCAGAGCATTGAAGCTTTTCCTATAGATGAATCTGGCCTAGGATGGGTTTGAGACAGCAGATGGATACTTTTGTCACCGCTCCATAAAATGCATTGCTGCTCTGGTCATAGTTACCATTTGTGAATAGAAGGTAATGTGGTCTTGTTAGCTGGTGTCACTCTGGCCCTTGCAAGCTGGGCCTGGGGTAATGAGACACTAAGACAACAGAGGGAACCTCCAAGTACAAACCAGACACAGTAAGAAATCTAGTGCAGGCTCTTGAAACATATTTCACATCCTAATTGAGAACCGTGGCTTCTCAGCCACACACCACATAGACCCAAAGTCCCCTCTTCCCCATCCATTGCCCAACTGCTGCAATGGAGCGGGTGGTGGTTCCAGCAGCTACTTAGCTGGAAAGAACTGTAGTAGCCGACCAGCCCAGTTTCTACTGATTTAGACTGACTTCCCACTGAGTCACCAGTAAGCGGTGGGACATAGATGATGGCTTGATAGTCCACTGCTTTAAGAAATGAGTATGCCCCACAGTCACCTATGGTGGTCAGCACGTTCTCATCCATTGGCTGAGGTTTTTCCTTCACACAGACTTTTAGTGAGGCAGGAAATACTGGTGACAATTACAGTTGCCATGAATTTTGCAGAATGAAACTTGGAAATGCTGTTTCAAGCAATATCCGTTTGGCATACGGCACAGCACCATTCGTAGTTCAGCACCACAGCTCTGAGATGCTGCATTCCCCTCCCTTCTGAGAAGGCTGCAATCCTCTTCAGTTCCTTGCTGAGAAGGAAAAGGAAGGGGAGAGGTGATCAACTTGATTGCAGGCTAAAATGAGATCTTTAGCGTTCTCTCAGACAAGGCAAAGGAGGAAAATTATGATCCCTTAAAGCAAGCCTGGCTATTTTCTCTCTGCAAAGAGGGTTCTACATGGTGCACAAGAGGGATGGAATGGGTTTGTCTGCATGTAGTAGATACATGAGCAATTTTCTGTAACAAGGTGCTTATCAGGTTTCGTCAGCAGATGATCAAAAATAATAGAAAACCGTGTAAAAACAATGAACTGACGCCTTCATTGTATGCAGTCTAATGAGACCATGCTCAAATCATTACCAGGAGTGCCTGTGTCAGAGTCCCATCATCAGATGAACATTCTGATTCAAAGCTGTGGTTTTAATTTAAAATACCACTTAATGTCACTTAAATTACACAGTGTTTCATTCATGACATTGTGAACTGACATTCAAAGAGAACATCAGGCTGCAGAATGTCCAGAGTGTTCAAATGCCATGGATGTGACTATGACCAAAATAAGCTGGTGGCTATTGTAGCTGTAATGGAGCGAGCTGTACAAAAATAAGTGACACAGAATAAAAGAGGTAAGCTATTTAACGCTTTGTTTAGCTAGGTACAGAAAGGTTTTCACACTTTGCAACTAGCAAAGAATGCCCTTAGTTTTGCTTAATAGTAGCCTTCCAGCTGAAAAACACCATCAGTGGAGGAAAAAAAATCATAAAAACTCTTAAAAGTTTGGTAACTTAGGTTATGAAAGCCTCAGCCTTCAGAATTTTAGTGCTTTAAATAATCTTCCTTATTACTTAAAGCCAATTTTCTAGATAGCCTCTTTCTTTGAGCCTGTTAGACATATGTTATGCCTTTGTCTGAAAGTCTCCTAGTGACCCCTAAATTGATTGCAGCCTGTGGAATTGGCCATAAGTAAATCTTTGCTCTTTTCCCCCTCCTATTTTCTTTTCTTTTTCTGAAATAAAAAGGAGGCAAGTGGCTTGTCTTCTCTCAGTGTACAGACCTTGTATGCACTTTAGAAATGCTACTGACCTCCCAAAAATGATGT
Source organism: Piaya cayana (assembly GCA_013389865.1). Classification (NCBI taxonomy): domain Eukaryota; kingdom Metazoa; phylum Chordata; class Aves; order Cuculiformes; family Coccyzidae; genus Piaya; species Piaya cayana. The sequence goes on along the minus strand of WAAB01023174.1, from coordinate 267,450 downwards.
AGTTCCTGAAATCTGTAGCAGAAGGCTCTTATATTATAAAGTTAAGATGACTGCATTCTTGATAATGCCACCATGTGACAAAAAAACTTCAATTCTCAATCTTTGTTCTTTGTCATCACAAGTACAATAGGCAGGGTTTTATTCATCTGATAAGTTTATATATCTCATTGTAGTCCACTGTGTGATGTATTTGGAAGGAATGAGGCTCACCGCAAACATACCTGATGGCTTTCCTGTAGGATACCAGTATAAAGACTTTAACAACATTTGTTTAGCTCATTACTTGTGTTCATGATTCATGCATGCTAAAAAATGTCCTGCATCTTTCTTGCATCACAACAACTCCGCAACAGCAGAGCGCCACAGACAGCTCGTGTGTTGTTAAAGCTTTGTAACACTCACCCAGCAAACTAGGAAACCATTTTATATCAGAGTAGGAAGAAGAACTGATTTAGCCTAACCTAGTCAGACAAGCAGAGTCCTGCCACAGCACAGTTTTCTCTGTCTGCCAAACTTTTCCTCTGAATTCTGCAGCTTGAGTCGTGGACACCTGATCAGCCAGGGTTCAGCACCTTCCAGGGCCCAGCAAAGAGCAATGACTGGTCTCTGATTAATCAGCTTTAATAGCTTCTGAAACACATTGTTGTGCCTGTATCCACAGGAATTGGGAGGATTAAGTATGTAACTGCCAAAAAATATATATATATTAAGCTACGTTTGTCACATAAAAGGTACGGAAATAAAGAAAAAGAGAGAGCACTAAAATGACAAGTGAAAAGAACACAGTGACTTAATATAAATGGCATAAAGTTGTTCAAATTGCACCAAGGTTCACGTATAAGGGCTATTAGTATGTGACCCCCACTGCTTTTTATGCCCTTCTTTTTTTCAGATGCTCCCTGTTCTTGTGCTCCTGCCCCCGCATCTAACTGAGAGGCAGACCGTGTTCCACAATGTGATAAAGCTGGTTTTGCAAATGATCACAAAGTCACAGACACGTAGCACAAAATGTTGACCCTGGCCAATGCTCTCCTGGTGGTTTCCAAGTTGTTCAAAAACCTGTCTGGGGGAAGCTATATCCTCACAGACTTTACACCAGATGGGGGAACTGTCACAAAGCCCACCACGCTGGATGCTTTGCCCAGATATTCATTATTAACAGGCATTTAATCACAGCCTCAGCAATGAACAGCCCTGAGCAGGGCTGACGTCTTGAGTACACGGCAGCCCCCGCCCGAATTTTCTGCCTTAATCATCACTCAACCTTTTTTCTTCTTCAGACTACACAGTGGTCCCTTTCCAAACCAGAGAGCAAAGCTCCATTATGTTATTTGAAGTCCAAAAAGCGTATCCCAAAAAGGTAATATTAGCTTTGACAACTGGATTCTTTGCTTTTGGACCTCTTGTTCTACATTCTGCCTGCACTTACAAAGACTTCAATCTGTATTGATTTTTCCTGTGCCACCTCTCAGCACCCTTCCTTGGCAGCATGATGCATTAACTTTCCATATAATGAATATTCCTGTTTGGTTCTGTACTCTGAAATACACCCATCTCTGAATGAGATTTCAATGCTCTGCATTGCTGATTTTGAGCTGCATGTCACAGCCTTGTTTTTCATAGGCTGGGAACACCAAAAGAATCCTCTAGACCCAGAGGTCTTGCTTTTAACACAATCACTGTTGTACTAGGGGAAGGAGAGCCTTCATATATTTCAGACTAGCTCCAAAAATAAAGTTATTAAAGCTATTTTCCACCTTACAAGAAAGCTACCTGATGATGATATTGTTCCTGCCTTTAAACTAATTTTATTTCAATATGGTACATTTGCAGTCATCATAATCCTATTGTTGCATGTTATTCCCAGTATAATGACTGAAAATGCTATTGCTTGGGGGAAGGGGTTTGTTCTGGTTTTTGTGGGATCAGGTTTTTTTCTGACTAATTTTATCTACTGCTACAATATCAGAAGATAAGCCAATTTATTCACTATAATCCTTCCTATCCATTCCTTTGCTGGCTTCGCTTTCCAGTGAAGGATGCAAGGTGCTTCTGCAAAGCAATATGAAGAAAGACCTAGAGTTATTCCACTAAAGCTGCACCCACACTGCTAAGTGTCTGTCCCCGCCATAGCGCAGAGCAGGTAGCATCCTTGCAGCTCAGCTTCTCACAGGAGATAAGAATACTTATTTACTTGTAAAGCTATGATAGTCAGCTCCTCCTGGATTTGGAAAACAGTGGCATTAAACCCATAGCTTCTCTAGGGCAGCATCTCCAAAGCACTGGGGACATCTGTGATCATCCTGAACTGAAGGGCAGCAGACCTCCAAAAGAATTCCAGATGTTTTATTTTCACTCTTAACATCTTGCTGAATTTTTGAAATTAATTTTCAACTTGTGTAAAAGGAATGATGATTGGTTTCACCATGTCATTACAACTATTATAGTTTAGTTTACAGCCTGCTTTCCCAAAACCAGTATTTTGAGTCCCAGACTTGAGGAAATTTAAAGATAATGAGCTTCAGTAGAATGAAATTTTAGCCTTCCTGCAATTACAATTTTTGTGTTAAACACCAAACTGCCAAAGTCTTCCTCAGACACCTGAGTGAACCTGAGAGCCCAGGTGAGTATGAAGTAGTTAGTGATCTGGCGGGCACAAGAGGCCACCACCCTGCTTAGATACCGATCCTTCATCCTAGAGCAAGGAGATACAATTCAACTGCTATGGAATAGTTGTTGCAGCGGGGAGGCTTCCAGAGGATGTAACTTCTATGGAACCCAACTTATCTGCCCTGCTGTTCCAAGCGGTGCTGTAACAACCCATTTTTTTTCATGAAACTGTTTTTGCCTCTGCCCAACTCAAAACCTGAACTGCCTCACCATGCAACGGTAGAAGAAGAAATTTCCCTCTCTCTCCTCACACCCAAGTTGCACCTCACACATCCCCTATTTACAGAAGGATCTTGTCGAGCCCAAGTGAGTGTTGAAAGACAAAACAGTATTCAAAAAGCGCTCTCATATTATATGCCCATTACTGTTATGCTGTGTGTTAACCTTCCTTTCATAATAGTAAGAATATTTTCACAAATAGTTCTCAGTTGCTGTAGGTGATTACAGAGTGCAGCAGGTTGATTACTGCTGCAATAGAGCATTATCTGCTGATGAGCTTGTAACCTATGTTATTCTTATCTGTTAGGTGCTCATACTACCTATTATTAATTTACAAACCGACCTTATTACAAGGTTGTGGAATGGACTGTGACAGACTACAGCACAAACAGGCAGCTCTCAAGCACCAAGAAGTTTTTCTGAGCATCTAATCCCAACTTCATTGTTCCTTCCTCATTTAGATTTTATCACACATTGCTGATATTCTGGAGGACTCTGCTTCTTGGAGGGTGTGGCTATCAATAATCCACGTCCTGCCTTTCCCCACAAGGCAGCGGATGCAGGGAGCAGAAGCTCTTGCGGTGGTGTCGCTACGGGCAGGTCTGGGGGCAAGAACAAGAGTTTGCAAACAGCCTTCACAGGCAACAGAGCTCTGCCCAGGTTTCTGGGCCTGAGCACAGCAGTGGGGTCCCAACAATGGCCATCTCTGCTCTCCTTAAGTCCTCCTTTCACAGGAGTTCTGTCTAGTGCCTGAAGATACAGCTTCACCAGCACACTAAACCATGGGTCCTGTCCCTGCCAGCCGTGCTCTCAATTGAGGTATTTCACTAAAACAGCCACAACATAAAATGCTAAACCTACAAGCAGAAGCACTTGCTGTAAAATGGCCAAAGAAATTGTCAAAGGACTTTCAGTGGTTCTTTCCCTTATTTGTATGCACAGAAGAAGGAAAGCTTGGGGGAAAAAAAGTAGTTTATGCTCAGGTCTTTCAGTTTCACAACAGTCACTTCCCAGTGCTATCTAAATAGCAAGCCAATGTGTTTTATACAAAATACACTGTACCTGAATGTTTTTTGCCAGTTTTCCCTTGCAGGGTGGAATGCAAACACCAACAACCATAAGCGCTCAGCCACAGTTCCCAACTGTGAAAATTAACAGCAAAGCTGGAAAGAAGAGATTGTTCACAGAAAGTGTAGAATAGCCATTCACGGTGCACATATGCTTGTTAAAATCCAGTTTTCTGGATTCGTGACAGCACACCTTTCCTTGGAGCTCCATCAGGCAGGAGACCCTCTTACAACACCCAGGAAGAGCAGCTGCTCTGGGCAGATTCTTGAGGCAAAAATCTGGGCTTCACTGAAACCACTGGCAAAGTTCATTTTGAATTTAGCAGAGCCGAGACTTTACTGTCACCTTATCACTAAATCTCTTGGCTATCAGTATTACTGCATATTTTTCCTGAGCAATTTTAGGCATATCTACTTCAGCCTTCTCACAAAGATATTTATAATGAAGAGCAATTATTCTGTTGTAATCGTATGCTGGGACCTTAGCTGTGTATCCACGTGCAGCACCAGGAGCAGTGTGTGGACGCATAACAAAAGAGACAGGTTTGCTGCTCTTCATTTATCTACAGTGTTCTTTACCTCCTCCTCAGACATTACACAAAGGAGTAAATGTGAAGATGTGGATATGATGTCTGGCCCAGGATATGCCAAGTCTACAGACTGTCAGAGCCTCGTAAGAGTTAACATGTGCTGCACTTCACCACTTTCCCTGGATATCCTCTGTCATCCCTTCTTAGAAATAGTATGGCTACTCTAACACTCTCAGTAACACAAGTTTTACTACCAACGTTAACTTGGGAAGATTTACTGGAATTTCAGTGGTGTTATAACAAAGAGATCTCTCAATAAACTATGGGGGGAAGAACTTGTGTGGGCTTTGCAAATACACAGTTCATTAGAAGATAGTTCTTTATACAGGCTTATTTACAAGTTTGAGACAGAAGCGCTTAGGTTCCATACCTCAGCTTGAAAGAACAGGGTTAGAGGTCAAAACAAGGTGGAGGGCTCATCCTTAGATAGATATTTCCTTTTTGCCCTATTCTAAACACCAGTGATTAATGTGCTCTCAGCTGAGAGGAAATGATTCTATGGTAGCTGCTGGTTCCAGTGCATGGTGAGAGTTGTCCCTGATGCTGCCACACAGCCTGGGGTCACACACACAGCTCTGCACACTCCCAAGGAGGAACACAGATTTCCTGACCAGGGGCTGCTCAAGTTGTGGTTCCAAGTACGTCCTGCTGTACTTGGTATTGGTGTTTAGTAGCATTTAAAGTTTCCCTTGGTTTGGGTACTATACAGAGCACAAAACAGGATAAAGACACACAGACAGTGTGAGAGGGTGTAGAATGACAAAGTGGATTGGGAACTGCAGCCAGTGGTCAGCATGGGCAGTGGGTGTTGGGTTTGTGTGTGTACGCTCCCCTCCACTCCTTCCAGCGCACTGCCTGAGGCTGAAGGCATGTGGGAAGGAGCAGCTAGCTGAAGAGTCAAAGCAATGGAGTGGAGCTAAAGTCCTTTAAAATTTCTCTTTCCTGATCCCTTTGTTTCACTCTCATAGTGCATCTTTAAATACATTCAGTGACTGAACAGTTTGTGACTTGTAGAATTCCAACTTTCCTGTCCCAAATTAATTGGTTCTTCACGTTTTTAAAAGCACTCCGTCCCCTTTCAGAATTAATTCCTATAGTTGCTTTTCTTCCTCTGGTTTCTGATTTTAAATGAATGTTACTCCTAATTCTATACCACATCCGCAGTGGGAGATGTGCTCCAGAAGTTACCCTTCTAAAGCGCTCGATAAATAATACTCAGGTTACACTGAAAACATTCCTTTACTGCTAGCGATGACATTTTTGGGAGGCACCTTCAGCAGCCTGTAGTGAGGTACCTTGCTACCTTCAGCTTGCTGTGTGGGAATTGGGCCATGGATCCCAACATGGGTTCCATGATCTTTCCTCCAGGTAACACCTACCACATCTCGTACCTGAACAGAGATGAATAACCATTTCTTCACTTCGTGTCTGCTACTGCAGCGACAACAGTCCCTTCTCAGAGTCTATATCAGCCTAAGCCAATTTAAAGTATATAAAAGTTATGAAGTACATTTTTTAAATAGAACTCAGGAAGCATAATTTTAATCAGCCCTGTTTGATTATTCCAGTTGGCACAATGTGTAAAAAGCTATCACAAATTATTTTGAGAGATTAGCCAATTACAGAGAGCCATTTCCAGAGAGGAAATTTAGGGCGTCTTGCTAATGGTCTGATTTATACAGCAGTCTATATTTTAGCACGAGATCACTTGACTGCTTATATAAACTGGTTTCATTTCACTGGCTTTAAATACAGAAAAATGAAGCAGATAAGCAGCTCTAAGAATAACAGAATGAAGGAGCCTGGTTTCCTGTGGTTTTGAGTTGGTAGGGAAAAATCCTACATGGACCCTCTGACATCTAGCAAGGGATAATGTCTCCTGATACCCTTTCTTTTTCTCTGAATAGCCATCCATTTTCACAGAACTTTTTGAACGGCAATGTCTTTGGGACCAGTAACATTGGTGTTGAATTTGGCTGCAACTGGCCAACTTCAAAAATTACTGAAAAAAGCAGATGTGAAAGCTGCATGCCTGCATAGCTCGGTGTATACACACCAAGCACGATCACATACGCCTCATTTAATTAGGAAAACATGCTCTTTAAAAAGGTGGTATAACTGCTTTAGCTCTGCAGCTTTTGCCAGAGTCACGTCTATTTTCAGAAACTGAAAATCTTACCATTAACCAACATCCTTCTGCATCATGGTTTAATGAAGAAAGTAAATGGTACTCCCTAAGGAAAGTCATTCTCTCACTCCTTGGAACGTACTTCTTTTCTCATATCTCTTACTGAACTTACTGCTTCATCTTTCCAAAGAAAATCTCCTTGACTATGTTATTGCTAAGCTGAAAAAAAAATGACAGAAAACCAAGCATTGACCCTTTTCACGTCAGTGGCAGCACTGACATTTTTACCCAGTTATTTTAAAGTCTGGACTCTATAATGCTCTCCGTAACTATGATCGCAAATACAGCCCTCTTCAGTAAAACCAAAGACAGTCAGGTAGGCAGGAAAAATCTGAGAATGTTGTTAGAACTTGCTGCTATTTTAATATTTTAAACTGATAGCATTTGAAAAACCAACTTGAAAGCTAAAATTTAAATTCACCTGCTTTTCTGTGCCTTAGGCTACAAAACAGGTTGAGACAAAGAGCCAACTACAAATAATGTCATGTAGGACTTCATAAGGTAAAAGCCCATGGTGAGATCACAGCAAACAGACATTTACACTAGGAAGCCTATGCAGACTGAAAGATCTTCACAACATGGAGATATTTTGTTAAAAACATTCTCCCCCAATGCCAGGACGGTAGAGCAGCGTTCTGCACACCTACACAGCATTTGGTGTCAGCTGCAGGCAGAGCCAAGCAGACTGCCCGAGTTCTGTGTTATGCACGTTATTGCCGATTCTACCTCTGCGATGCTACTCATAGCCGGAGGCACAGAGCAGCAGGTGACTTGGATTTTCTGCAAGTTTTCTCTCAAAGGCGACTTGCAGCTGATTACAACACTGACACTGGTGATGTGATCCTGGAATTTCACCAGCGCTGCTCAGCAGAACACGGCTGCTACGAAAGACTTGCCCTTGGAAAGGCTCTGCAAGTTAGCCTTCCCTCCAAGGGTGACACAGACAGGCATGTCGCAGACTCACAGCCACAAACCAATGAAGCTCTATGGTAAAATGACTGTTTTCTTACTCTCCCTACCCCTCTACTCTTTCCAGGAGTCTGTCCTAGAAGTTCACTTATCAGATGCTCAAGCACTTTCCTCAAATTTCTCTATTCAAAAGAAGGTTTGTTAATGACATACATTTCTCCTAGCTCTTTTTGCTTAAAAAGCTTCTTTTCTCTGACGTTAACACTACTCATGTATTAGTAGAAAACAGTCAGATACTCCTCCTGCTTTTGTTTTGATAAATAAGACAAACATTCTAATCTCTTCTCAGAAAACAAGCTTGCTCCGCTATCTTGATTATCCTAAAAGCCTTTTCTAAACCTCTTCATTTTCTTGAACCCAGGTGACCAGAAACACACCTTAACCGTCACAACTGGTCCAATAAGTAGAATTACTCATACCAAGCTTGCAAGGAGCTCAGCTTAACACCTGTCTCCTACATTTGCTGATAATGGGTAGACCTGAGCACAGTTAAGACAAATGATAGGGTATGCACTCTAATTTGGGATTAGTGCAGACTATTCGTGACCCTGGGAAAAACCCATTAATTAAGCTTTTATACTGCATAGATAACCTTTGCCTCTCCCCTCTTCCCATTCATCCACACAAAGCGAATATGATGCATCACTATTTGTCCTTTACGCAGTGTTATAAAGCAAAGTTGATTCATTTTATGGCATGGAGCTTGAGATATCTAGATGCTGTTTGCTTTTCTTAGATTTATGTGACCATGCTGCTTGCTTCTCTGCTTTTAGTGGGGTTATTAATGTTCTAAAGGTTTTGTTACATTTTGTTTACATTCATTCATTCAAACTTCAAAACATGGCCTGAGGAGAATTATTTATCAAAGCAACTTTTTGTGTTTCAAAAAAAAAAAAAAAAAATAAATACTCTCTTAAAAAAAAAAAAAAAAAAAAAAACAAAATCAACAACCAAGTTTCATAGAAGCAAGATAAAGGAAAGAGGTTACTCAAAAAAAGAATATTTGCATATTTTTTAAAATCTCCTATGAAAGTTGCTTTTGAGAGTCAGTTTCTGGTTATCTAACAAAATGCCATTAGACTGCTTTTTCTTTTTTTTAGCAGTGCTAAGGGTATCGCTTAAAATGACTTAAATTGCAGTTGTGAGCAGTCGGCTCCTCTGAAAATCAGGCCCTATATGGGTCAAGTTGGTCATTTCCTCAAAATGAACACTTGAGAAAGCATTAGCTTTAAGCGAGTGGGTTCAGACTGTGAATCCACCCCGGCAGAGACGGGCACAGGACTGGGGGTTTCTGACTGACTGATCAAATGACTCCCCTGCGCTGTCACCAAGAAAGAGAGTTTAAAGAATGACTCCAAAAGGTTATTTTCACTGAATTGCTGAGTACATAAAATGTGTTGAAGAAAAGGTAAAACTTCTTGAAAGGGTTTAGAAATGGTTATATTTATAATCTGTGGTGGTAGGATTTTCAAGTCCAGTGTTCAGTGAAGCTAGACTGACAAATTTATTATAGTTATAAGGCTGAGAAAGCTATTAGAAGAAATATAATAGAAGGTACATTTTTCTGAAGCTTTAATGGGAACTGAAACAATTCAACAAAAGACTAAATTTGGTAAGGGGGGAAAAGTCATTTATTAAATCCTTCTAAAAAGATTGACTGACCTTTCTTTAAAAAGAGTGAGGGTTTTGTAAAAATTGAAAAGCTCAACCTCCAAAACAACGACCTAGTAAAAGGGTTTATTAGAAACTGGCTTCTTGTGCAAGTTCAGTTATTTTTATTGTCAATAAATGTTGGTGTTATGCAATAAGAGAAGCATTGTTGCTTCTCTAATTTCTCTGAGGGACTGAAGAAACTCATAATAAAAGAATTCCAAATCTAAACTGAAATAAAAAAAATAGACGACTCCTGCTCAGGTTTGTATAGGAGAAAAAAAACCCCAAAAAAACAGAGACAGAAACTATGGGCTGAGAATTCAGCTCATAAGGAAATCGAGCCAGAACTGTGAAGGTGGTGTTATTTCTTCTACCTCTGCTTACAGTAAAAGTCAAGCTATTAATATCAGGCATCTTGACAGTCACATAAATGCACTTATTAAAATTCAAAGTACTTTTTGCTCCTGTAGATATATCATCATTACAGAATAAGACAATTTTAATATAAGACCAGCTGGCAATAGCATTATTTACTCACACTGGATAAAAGCGACAAGCTGACTTGTATACTCAGTGCAAACAGACTAAAACTGAGGATGTCCTCTATCGTCACCACAGAGCAAAAGTGGACACAAGGTTAAATAGTCCACTCCATTCAAAATGGTGTGGGAAGGAGTTGGAAGATGGTTTAACTAACCATTAGTTCCTGCATGGGACTGGATTCACATGAACATCAGCATAACATTTGTCCCTCAGTAACCTTGCTAAGGTTTCAAATCAGAACCTCAAACCAGGAGCAGCTGACGGGCTTTATGTCCACCAGGCAGGCACAGGTCAGCTAAGGGCAGCCCAGTGAACCTCCCCCCAAGGCTGTGACAGGCAGCTGCTGCGGGTGGTTGTGAAGCAGACAATTAGCTACCAAGCAGGTAAATCATTACAGGCACCAACCTGAGGAAGGTGGTTCTCCAAAGCTCCCCAGATAGCCCGTAGAGAAAGGTACCACTGGTCCTTCAGAGCACCTCCAAATGATCAGCCTCATGCTCAGCGTCACTGTTGAGAGCTTCTCTGCACTCATTAAGGAAGGAGCCTAGGAAAATCAGCCTTAACGTGTATAAATCATCCAACGTGACTCTCCCTGAGCACAAAGGTGTTTCTATCCCTCTTTTTTGCATCCATCCTCTTGTTGCTTGCAGGAGGACTGCACTCTCAGTGCACAAGGGAATAAAGATACCCTCTACATGGGTAAGCAAAGTGCTGCTTGCAGATCAGAGCTAACATCCCCACTCAACGTGCTTCAAACAGGGACTGAGAAGGGTGGTTCTTAGTGTTTGGTTTTATTTGGTTTCCTGTGTTCAGTTTAGGGAAAACAAACAGGAGTTGCTGGAAATAAAGCTGTAATTTGCTATCCTAACATGCTGAGAAGCAATTACATTCAAGCTAATTACTGTAAATAGTTTTTATAATTATGTGTAAAACATCCTACTACCTGTACATCTGTTAAAGTCAGCTGAGGCCTGTAGATTTTTTTTTTTAAAGAGGAGGTTTTATGTTATTACTCAAAAGCCAATCTATTTTTTGGAACCTTCAAAAAGATGTGTCTGTGCTATAGAAATTACCCATGTAAAGCACCTGTTGGGTGCTTTATTCACCCTGCAATTACTGAATGGGTCTATCACTAAACTGCCTCAAGGATTGTCTAGGTTAGTTTATATTTCACACCTATGTCTGCTGCTACCTGGATTGTTCCAGAACCTGAAGGATTCTCAGAAGTGAATAAAAAACCAAACAACAAATAATTTTCAGCTGAATACTGATGTTCTTAGCTTTGCCCTCTTCATCAGGTTTTTATCTCTACTTGAAGCATAAAGGAAATATTCTCTTCCTTACATCCTTCTACCACAATTATCGTCTTTCCCTTTGCCATGGACAGAGTCTGGCTTGACCTGATCCACCGTTTTACAGGCATACAAACCAGCTGGAGTTCCACCACCTTTGTCAGTTCTTCTTCCCACAGGCACTCTTGTTCTGAACTTAACTGTTTCTAACTTGGACAATGATTTTTGCACCAGCTGATGGGTACCCAGCCCATCCACGTCTCTTGTTTGGGTCTGGTTCACCTGACAGAGGTCTCCTGGTGTCTGAGGGCAGTTCCAACTAGCACACATGTACGATATGAGCTTCACCTCAGCTCTAGTCTTACTACCACAGAGAAGCCAACTACTTGAATCCTAAGCAGAGAAGTAAGGGACCTGCCAACAGTAAGGTTGAGAGCAACTCCATGAACACTGGAATGTGAGGGGAAAGAGAAACTAAAAGGTGACGTCTGCACTTTGTGGGTTTGGTGCTTTATCAGCTTGCTTCTGCACCAGGATGACATTTCCTTGCATGCCTTTGCCTTTTTAGCTGTTTGTAACTCGAAGCAGCTTCACGCAGAGCTCACGCAGCTCCTCACCTCTGCAGCTGATAGGAAAAACTGCCAGAAGCCAAGGTGATGGTCACCAGCTGCTCTGATGGAATTTCATGGCTCTAAGGTTGTCCCTCAGGCCTGGTATATTTTACCAATGGTATCATTTAAGAAACGTTTACGAACAGATAGGTTTTGACCCTCCAAGTGCATCCTAAGATACAGAGGTGTACCTCCAAAAGATAAGTAAAGAAATAAGAGAAAAGCAAAGCAATTAGAATATATGCACTTTTTAAAAAACTTTTGGAGCCGTTTTATGTAAAAAATCCCAAAATCTTTCTGATTGTTTTTCCTTTGAAATACTCCGGTTTCAGAATCTCAATACATAAAATCATTCTATTTTTTAAAGACTGACATATGGCAAAAAATGGTACCAGTAAATAAAAGCACATAAAGCTAAATCATATCATTCTAAATGTTAGTAAAAATGACAAAATAAAATACTAGCGATATAAACTACGCACAGGTGTGTAGCATATTACAAGCAAAAAAGCATATCTTGCAATTAAAAGCCTACAGTATTTATTTCACTTGTCTGTAATTACATTTTATACATGTTTGTTTAGTAATATCAATCCAAGACATCATTTTGAGGATATAATTAACTGCATGTTAGAACAGAATGTGTTTGACTGGTTTTGTGTGTTGCAAGGTGTAAAAGTCTCTGTTAGCTGTGTTTAAGTGCCACCTAGTGTTACAATTCACCCGGTTTGCTCAGAAGGCACTTTTATCTTAAATTTTCAGAGTAAAACCAAATTGTAGGGCTAAGAAAAACCCTGAGGGTCATAAGGTTCATGCGTCATTGCTAACAGCAAGTCCCCAATCCGTATGTAGATACTACTGGAGTATGAGATCTCATGCATTAACACCTCTACTGCAGCCTACGACCAAGCCATGGAGACTGCTCGGGGCTTACCCCATACATGGTCATATCAGAACAACCAGACAGTAAATGCAGTTCTCAGGGTTTCACATGCACCTATCCAGTTTTTGAGATTTTTATAACCATGATCCAGCAGTAAAAATTCCAACAGGTGCAAAAGTATGTAATGGAGACACGCATATATAAAAAAGTTCTAGGTATTTTTTTCCTGTAAGATACACTGTATCACTGGAAATCAGGGAGAAACTAAATACAGAGTTTACAGCTCACAGAAAGCAGTCATTAAGCAATTATGATTCCCATCCTGTCTCTGATTCCGCAATGCCCAAACACGGATGGTACCTGTAGCTTAACTAGAACGTTCTTTGCATTCTTTTCACAAAAAGCAAATACAATGGTTTGCGTAAACCAAACTTCAGTTTGTCTCTATTCTTTCTGAAATTCATTAAATGCTAAAAGAACGATCACTGCCATTAATGAGAACTGATGTAGAACAAAGTAGAATATGCAAAACACTTAGGCTTTCCATTAAATTTAGAGAGACCATAACCATTAGCTTTTCGCACCATTAGAAATGAGGATGGACTCCTATTTCTCCATATTATGTATTAGAAAATCTTGTCTTTAAATAACAATGCTAAGGGGAAAAAAAAACACCACAAAAAAAGAAAATATTTTAAGTACTGTTTATCCTGAATGTTGCAATAAGTTGACAAATATGTTAAATAATTTCTACTTAATTATACATCATAAATGGAATTAATGTGAGTTTGTTCGAGAAGCATAAAATCACAGAATGGAAAAAATTGAAAAGATAAAGAGCTGAGGAATCACAAGAAAAAAACTTGTGTTCAGCAATAAGAAAATCTGGTGGTGAGGCCTCATAAAACTCCAGGATCACAGAACATTTAGGAAGGAAATAGGGAAGATGAACTCTTCCAGAGCAGCTTTTGGGCATAAGTTGCTGCTGAGAATATGCAGAAATCTACCAGGCAACAATGAACAAAACAAAGGTTAAAAAAATAAAATTGAACTTTTGGCTCTATTTGGCTTAGAATTGTTTGTGCTTTCTGCAAAGAACAAAACATACCAAAGCGTGTCCAGAGAAGGGCACTGAAGCTGGTGAAGAGGCTGGAGAAAAAGCCTTACGAGAGGCAGCTGAGGGACCTGGGGTTGTTTAGCCTAGAGAAAAGGAGGCTGAGGGGAGAACTCACCTCTATCTACAGCTCCATGAAAGGAGGTTGTGGGGAGGTGGGTGCTGGTCTCTTCTCCCAGGTGACAGCAATCGGATGAGAGGGAATGGCCTCAAGCTGTGCCAGAGCTGGTTTAGCTTGGATATTAGGAAAAAAATCCTTCATGCAAAGGGTTCTCAGGCACTGTAACAACTGCCCAGGTAAGTGGTTGAGTCCCCATCCCTGGAGGTGTTTAAAATACAGGCAGATGAGATGCTCAGGGGTGGTTCAGTAGTGGGCAGGGACAGCTGGGCTTGATGATCATAGAATAGTTTAGGGTTGGAAGGGCCCTTAAAGATCATCTAGTTCCAAACCCCCTGCCATGGACAGGTCTTTCACAACCCAGCAATTCACCGATTCACCAAAACCCTTCGACTGCGCCTTTTCTTAAGCACATTTTGATAAAGACAAAGATGATCCGAGGGCTGGAGCACCTCCCATATGAGGACAGGCTGAGAGTTGTGGTTGTTCAGCCTCGAAAATAGAACTTTTAGCGACCTTCCAGTACCTGAAGGGGCTGGGGAGGGACAGTTCACAAAGACTTGTAGTGATAGGACAAGGGGCAATGGGTATAAACTGGAGAAGGGCAGATTTAGACTAGACACGAGGAATTTCTTCACGATGAGAGTGGTGAGGCCCTGGCCCTGGTTGCCCAGGGAAGCTGTGGCTGCCCCATCCCTGGAGGTGTTCAAGGCCAGGTTGGATGGGCCTTGGGCAGCCTGATCTGGATGGGCTTTGAGATCCCTTCCAACACAAACTATTCTCTGTCTCCATGACAACAGGGACCCCGCGGCCGGGTCACGTCTCGCTCTCCTCGGGGCACGAGGGCAGCGCCGCCCGGACAGCCCGGATCCCGGAACGCTGCCGCCCGCCCCGCGTTCCTACCCGGGCCGAGTCCCCGCCCGGCCCCGCAGCACGGCACGACAGCGGGAGGAGCGGCGCTGACAGGAACAGCGAGGGAACAGCATGAGAAACCGCTCCTCCAGTTGGAGCGGCGGGTCCCGACCGCAGCGCCAATCAGCGCCTACCACCAGGCTCTACCCCCACTTCCGGTCGTTTCCATGACGGCGGGGGGGGAGGGGGGGAAGAAGGTTTTAAGGCGTCGTGGAGATCGTGGCGAGTGTTCGTTTTCCTTGTCGAATCCTGCGGGGCTAACGGCAACCCAGGTTTGTGTACGCATTTGTTTTCCCTGCCTGCCTTCTTCCCCCCTCAACCCTGCGAATGGTGCATCCCGGGATCGCGTGTCCCCCCACTCCTCGGCCCAATGGTCGTGCCCGCTCGGTGCCCCGGCCCCAGGGCAGCCACCCCGTTCAGTCACCTTTCGCCTCTCCCCATGTGTGGTTCTTACAGAGGAAATAGGATATTGCTCTGTTTATTCTTTACACAGTGTTATAAAGCAAATCCGACTCGTTTTATGACACGAGGATACCCAGATGGTGTTTTCTTTTCTTAAATTTATGTGGCCATGCTGCTTGCTCCTCTGCTTTTAGTGGGGTTATTGATGTTCTGAAGGTTTTGTTGTGTTCTGTTTCCGTTCATTCGGTCAAACTTTAAAACGTGGCCTGAGGAGAATTATTTATCGAAACAAATTTTTGTGTTTAAAAAAAAATATATAACTTTTTTCTCCTAAAACAACAACCAAACCCAATAACTGAATTTCATAGAGGCAAGATAATGGAAAAAGAAAAGAATATTTGCATATCTTTTAAAATATCCAATGAAAGTTTCTTTTGAAATTAATTTCTGGTTACCTAACAAGATGCCATTAAGACTTATTTTTTTCTCTTTTTTTTGGCAGTGCTAAGGTTATTGCTTAAAATGACTTAAATGGCAGTTGTGACCACTCGGCCTCTCCGAAAATCAGGCCCTATATGGGTCAAGTTGGTCATTTCCTCAAAATTAGCTTTAAGCGAGTGGGTTCAGACTGTGAATCCACCCTGGCAGAAATGGGCACAGAACTGGGGGTTCCTGACTGATCAAATGACTCCCCTGCGCTGTCACCAAGAAAGAGAGTTTAAAGAATGACTCTGAAAGGTTATTTTCACTTAATTGCTAAATATATAAAATGAAAATGGAGTTCTGAGCTCTCAGTTCCTCAGGACCCCAGAGCCACTCTCAGGAAGCAGCCCGTAAGGCTGCTTTATTTACCAAAAATGATGGAAAAATAAACTTTTTAAGACTTGTTTTTGGAGTTTTAGAAAGCAAGCATCCTTTATCAAACCTGGGTAACACAAAGAGTGATCTCTATCAGGCGTGTGCAGCAAGACAAGAGCTGGGGACTAGATGTCCCCACTAGATGTTCCCACTTAAATGCATATGGATAAATTTTCCCAGGTGTTTCTCACACTGTACTCTGGTGAGACCCTGCCTGGAGCCCTGCGTCCAGTTCTGGAATTTCCAATATGAGAAGGATATGGAACTGCTGGGATGGGTCCGGAGGAGGCCACAGAGGTGATCGGAGGGCTGGAGCACCTCTCCTATGAGGACAGGCTGCGAGAGTTGGGGATGTTCCAGCTGGAGAAGAGAAGGCTCCTTGGAGACCTTATAGTGGCCTTTCAGTACTTGAAGGGGCAACAAGAAAGCTGGGGAACAACTTTTTTAAAGGACATGGAGTGACTGGATGAGGGGAGATAGCTGTAAATTAGAAAGGTGAAGATTTAGATTAGATGTTAGGAAGTAATTCGTCACACTGAGGGTGGTGAGGCCCTGGTCCCAGGTGGCCCGGGGAAGCTGTGGCTGCCCCATCCCTGGAGGTGTTCAAGGCCAGGTTGATGAGGCTTTGTGCAACCTGATCCCAACGGAGGTGTCCCTGCCCCTGGCAGGGGGGTTGGAACTGGATGATCTTTAAGGTCCCTTCCAACCCAAACCATTCTGTGATTCTATGAAATTTTATGAATATTCTGTTCTTTTCCAAGGACTAATTTTAATGTTATTATGAAGTTTACAGCAGTCAAATTGCTTGCTAATTTGGAGCTTTGGGGCCAGCTCTCTGACCTTGCCTTTGAGATAAGGAAAGTCTGCACACAGAGGTGATTGCAGAAGATGCATCTGTTCAGCACAAATCATACTTAACACAAGATGTTATCATCTCCAAGGAGCAAACAGTGTCTGGAAAAAAACACTGCTTAAACCAAAAAAACATGCCATCAGAGGGACATTCCATCTAAATTTCAAAAATTACTTAGATGAAATGCAGCTCTACTTTAGCTTAAATCAAAAATATTTCACTTTTTGTATCACTCTTGTATCGAGCGCTCTGCTGAGATTCGAGCGCATGGGTGAGCAGCCTGCATCAAAGCCATTTGTGAACCTCTTAACAAAGAGGAGACCTTTCCTGATCATCTCCTGTCCTGAGATCCTTTTGTTCACCCACCCTTTATTGGTGAGGCTGCACCTCAAATCCTGTGTTCAGTTTTGACCCCTCGCTACAAGAAGGGCTGGAGTGTGTCCAGAAAGGAGCGTAGTGAAGGGGCTGGAGGAAAGGCCTTATGAGGCAGCTGAGGGATCTGGTGGGGTTGTTTAGCCTGGAGAAAAGGAGTCTGTGGGGAGACCTTATCATTGTCTACAACTGCCTGACAGGAGGTTGTAGCGAGGTGGGTGTTGGGCTCTTCAACCGAGTGACAGGCAATAGGATGAGAAGAAATGTCCTCAAGTTGCACCAGCAGAGGTGCAGATTAGACATCAGGAAATTTTCTTCACTGAAAAGCACTGGAACAGCTGCCCAGGGCGGTGATTGAGTCCCCATCTCTGGAGGTATTTAAAAGGTGGGCAGATGAAGCGCTCAAGGATATGGTTTAGTAATGGACAGGTATGGTTGGGCTTAATCTCAAAGGTCTTTCGCAACCAAGCAATTCTATGATTCAATATTGTGACCATGTGATAGCATCTCTTGTTTTCTTTAATTTTACTTAATGTGACAACAGTGCAGTCACATCTGAGGTGAAAAAAATATAGAACTGTGAAACACTTTCAGCCCTCTGGAAAGTGCTGTAGGATCTTGATTTGCATGCACAAGGCAGCCGATTTCCTTCATAACACAAAAAATCAGGAAGATGCAAATGATTTAAGCTTTATTGCTGGGAAAAGCAGTGGAGTCATCATCCCTGGAGGTATTTCAAAGCCATGTAGGTGTGGCATTTAGGGACATGGTTTACTGGTGGACTTTGCAGTGCAAGGTTTACAGTTGAACTTGATGATCTTAAAGGTCTTTTCCAACCCAGACAATTCTGTGCTTCTCTGTACTGTGTTACAGTACTGAATGGCTGAGCTCAAGAAGATTTCACTTAATTTTTCAAGCACTTGAAAATGAAACTGCTTTAGTAGTTTAAGTTTAATCATGTCTATACTTAAACATAGATTCCTGTGAACAGCACGCTGTATGTGACACATGTAAATGATACTTACAAGTATAACTTTGTGTTCAGGGCAACGTGACAAAACCCAGAAATCACTGATGTAAACAGCAATACACAAATTATGCAAGCACAGGGTCTGCATGTGGGGTTGTAAGCAGCCAAAACTTGAAAAATGTAATGCAAAATCTGAAACTTGAAAGTAAAATTTTGGTTCTTTCCTAAATTATTAGACTACGATAAGATTTTCCTGAAGCATATTGTGAATGTTAGTGGTGTGCATGTATTCAAAGCATAATGTATCATTGTCTTGTGGTGAATATTAACATTTATAAGCAGGTTTTGTGTAGATGGCTGATATATAAATAACATGTGTAGCTTTTAACACAGAGTTGTTTAATACTGACAAGTGTATGTTTGTGTTTGCCTTTGGAAGATTTTAATTCCACTTGTTTTTCCTTTAACAGAGTGACAAAGCTGGGGCGAACAACTGCAGATGTCATCCTATTTGGCTCAGGAGGTTCACCTTGCTAGAAGACATGAAGAGATGTGAGTAGTTGTTTCAGCGCTGTGGCCTGTCCTCACAGCAGTTTGTGTTGTGGTCTCGCAGGACTTCCCCTCACTGCACAGACCATCCTGTGAGCAGTGAATCCCAGCAATGCACAGAGCACAGCAAGGGGCTGGTGTTCCAGGAGGTGGCAGTCTTCCTTCATGAACTCTTGGAATTAGCATCCTTGATTGCCGTTAAAGGGTATTTAGGTTGGTGAGGTGTTTGACTTCCAATAGTGGTAGTGGTTTAGATCTCCATTGTTAACCTCCTGTCACCATTAAATTCCTATCTGGGGGAGGTAATTGGATTCTCTCGCGTATGCCTTAGTTAGAGAATTGCTTCTTTGTTGCCCTGTAAACTGGGATTGTGAAGCAAATACAGTAATGATTCAGAAAAAAATCTGCTTTTCTTATAACAGCAAGTACTTGCCAGCGAGCGAGAGTAGTACCGATCGAGTCACCCCAGCCCACCCTGCCGCTCTTGTTCTGGGAGACGCTGTGCTTCTGAGCACCTCAGCATATGAGGGTTGCTGGCTGCAGCATCACAGCTTCGTACCAGCACAGCAGGTGGTGTCTGCCTGCACCTTTTGCCTCCCCCAGTACACCCACCCTGCAGCCGGCTCCATTAGCCCCATAGTTTTGAGAAAACTGGGTAAGGTAAAAAGGTTATTTTCTAGCTCCTGAGAAAAATGTTCTACCCGCTTAGCAAAATGTTTTCCTTTGTAGACTGTCTCGGAGATCAGAGCTGCTACAGCAGATGGAGACTTATCTAGGAGACAAAAAGACTAAAAAGACATGGCAAACTCAAGCAGCTGATACAGCTCGTAAAAGGAATGCAGCACTTTTAAATGTAAGTTTCTGCAACTACCAGGAACTACATTGAAATGTCATGGTTACATAGCTTAGAGAATTAAAAATAAGTGTTTGCTCTAGAGTTATCATTTGAATTACCCTGTGTACAGTTTCCTCTTCTGGAACTTGACCAAAAGTATTAAATGACAGCCCTTTATGATCTGATGGCATCACTACCTGTTTCCCATGCCCTTCTCATAGGAGCCTCGTGGTGGCAGCTGCTACTAGCTCTTTTTTTTTTTTTAAAGTACCCGTAGAGATGCAACACATGCTATTACATGTCTGCCTGAGGGAACGTGGAGTCTGACAAGGCTCACAGCACCTCTACGCGTTGGTTCAAGATACAGAATATGCTTGCAAATTGGGGCTGAACAGCTTTAGTCCGGGGTAGGAACTGTTCTCCCACGTTGGTTGTGAAGTTGTGGTTTTGTATAGAGGTGTAGAGTGACTTCAAGATGGTGTTCCAGGAGGTGCTAAAAGCAATGTTTGATGTTCCTGGCTCTAGGTTTGATGGCAGGGGCTGGAACGCTAAAATCTCTTCTGAAACCCCTGCTTTAGGCATCCAAGTTTGTGGACATTGCACTTGACCATTGACATGAGCATGCATTTGAAAAATCTCTGTTGTTCAGGAAACAGCAAAAAACTGTACCTCTCATGCATTTTCTTTAAACCCTCATTTATTAAGGGTCCACATTGCATGTGCTGTGTTTATTGAAAAGAGAAGTGTTACTCTAGAAAATTACAAGATTAATTTGTGTCACCGAAATTTTTTTTTGTTTCGTCATGCGGAGTCTGGTGAAGGTTTAAAATGTTCAGATTTCGGGTGGGTAGAATTCTGTTGCAGGCTCTCTTTGTATTTAAATGGAAGCTATATTTAGAGAGCGGCAGACAAGGCAGAACAGTTAATGAGGGATGCCTTCTTAACTACTCTGTGACAAGGATTTGTCAGCTTGGACTCTGGTAAAGCTGTGCATCCTGGGCTGGGGTGACCAAACCCCTCTGTACTGGGCATAGGAAAGTGTGGGTGCTTCAGCTGGAAGCAGGAAAAAGCAGATGGTTTGTTCCTTTATTCCATAGATCATGCTTCATTGATATAGCAGTTTTAGCCAGTGCGACTCCCGTTTTCCACATGCATTTTATAATGTATTTTTATTTCCTAAACATAGTTTCTAATCAATTATTTCTGTTTTATATATGTGTTCTCAGTTTACATCTACAGACGAACATAATTAATGCGGGGTGTGTTTCTGCATGCTGAAAGATTGTGGTATTGGAAATGTTAACAATAGCTCAGACATATACAGAGTGTAAATATTTTTGCAGTTAAACAGATATTTGCCATCTTCTGTCACATCCTCTAAATTGTTCCTTTCAAGTGTCAAAAATGGTGTTTGTATGGGGGAAAAAAAGCAAAAACATATGTATCAAAACAAATTCTGTTGCAGGATAAAGTAGCATAAATCAGTTTAAATCTATTAATTTTATACTAGTTTTAACAGGCGTGCACTCCTGCAGATGCTGTCTGATAACAGAAGAAAACAGGAAAGAAAATCTCTGCCGAATAATATATGAGAGGCTTGAAAACAAGACTGATTAATGTGCCAGCTTCAGAATATTGTTCCTGATACCAGGCACTGTACATTTCACAGTTACCATGTGGAGAGTTGTTGATTTGGCCTACTCAAAAATACATGGACATGATGAAGTGTTATTTTTTTATTTGCATTTCTGCTTTTCTGCGTGTAAGCAAAATCGGTTGTTTTCAGTATGTGATCATAGCAAAAGACATGTTTCTTTCTCTGTGCAGTTGATATTTATGCACAGGAAGGCATTTCAAAATTAATTTATTTTCTAATCAGTAGGAAGCAAGGAACTAAACATTTTTTTAATTGAAATTTTAGCATTATAAGCACTTGTTCAGCATTTTAACATAATTATCAGAATATTTTCCATTATGTCTTTAGATGGAAACTACAGATTAGGGAAATCTCTTCATTTGATACTTAAATAATATTATGTAAGAGGAGAAATTGGACCAATATTTATAATCTGATTTATGATGTTTGTCAGTAATATTTTTTGTGTTTAGAAATATGTGTTACTGTGCAACAGCTTCTAGCATGAAATAGAAAGTAAATCAGTACTGGGAAGGCAATTTAGACCAAATTGCCCTTCCTTCATAGGCATCTAATACTAGAATTATTAAAGTGGGACTCTGCCAGACTGATATCAATATAAATGACAACTGAATTTGGTCCCCTAAAAGTGATGCATGTGTCATGCGTTCCATTTTACCTCTGGGGAAGGGTCGTGAATTGTTTTTTATTCCAACTGCTGTGGTTTTAGGGGAAGCTTTGTAAGATGCTCTCTTTTTTTTCAATACTGTGGCACAGTAGATTTGCCCTTTTTTTCCAAAGCAGTTTACACTGCTAATATATTTATTTTTGAATTGATGATGAGGTTTTCGTTTTCATCAAAGCTTATCAGTTGTAGACACACACAAGAAGTGCTGTCTGATATTTCAGTAGTTCCAGTTATTTTCTAAAGCATGCTACACCTTCCAGCAAAAATTTCTTTCACTGCCTGTCATTAAGTCAGTATTCTGAATGACAATAGACTGCACAACATATAAACTAGAGTGAGCAACAAAAAGACACATCCAATATCTAGGCTATGCCAAAGTGACCTTCTCTACTAAACATATATGCACAACTGCTGTCTCCTTTCTTGCCTGAAAGACACTTCTTTCCCAGCACCATAAACGTTCCAATGACTTCACAGACTGTATAAAGAAGTAGCGATCTTGATTGATATTCTTCCTTCCTGTGACAATTCCTACAGCAATTGGGAAGAAGGAATCAGAAAGGAGGAAAATCCTGTGGATGAATGTGAAGTGAACAGTACTGATTGATCCTTCTTTTCAGTGGAGTGATAGGTTCTCCCGACTTGATCTGAGCTGTAGTGGTATGAGCTTCATTTGGTGCTCTTTGTGGTGTATCTGGTCTAAGTGCATACAACAGAGAAAGTCCCTGCTTAGGTTATTCGATTCTGTGTTGTCCTCTGTTATTTTGACATTATGACTTCAAGCGACTTCCATTTTTGCTTGTGTTCCCCCTTTATATTTGTCTTATTGGTCTTTTCTCACCTGAAAAGGAGCAGCTACTTGCTACTTCGAGGGTTTGGATACATCTGAGACAGTTTGCTCTTTCTCAGACATCCCTTAGCTCCCTGCAAGGTTATGCACTTTGCTGTAGAAAGGGGTAACGGTTGTGCTTGTTTGTAACTATGTATGAGAGAATGCAGTCATGCTATAAAAGGAATCAATGACATAAAATAAGATGAACACTAAGTTGGATGGACTAGGTGTATCTGTATCACCAAGTTGAGCTTCAACAAACAGTAAGCCTATATTTTGCTTTATTAATCGTACTCTCATGAATTTGAGTCTCATTTTTCAAACTGATCTCGAGTCAAGCCCTGTTTGCTTATGGACATATACAGATTGGCTATTATTCAATAGGAGTAATCATATTTGGTCTCTCTTGTGGGTGTGCTTCTCCAGAATCTCGCTCTTCTTTTCAGCGGCAGTGATGGTGAATATTTGGGAAGTCCCTTTGGGGAATTTCCTCTCTCATTTAGTTTTTCTGTTGTACTCTTCACACCCGCTCTCTGCTCCCAACTCTGCCATCTGCTATACTTTCTTTCCCCCTCCACTCTGTTCAGCTTTGGCTCCTTCACACCCCACTCCCACGTCCCTTTCTGTCTCTCTTCATCTGCCCACCACTCAATCTCTTCAATGTTTGGGTATGGAACTAAGCCCACAAGAATGGGTCAGAACTTTAAAGGGGGAGAGCAGTTAGTTTGGGGGATGTTTTGATTTGTTTGTTGCTTTTGGGTATGGGTGTTTCTTTTAGAAAAAAAACTGTATTTAGGCCTTTGTGAATCCAGCACACATCTACTGGACAAGCAGAAACCCAAATACCGATTTTTTTGTAAGAAAGCTCCGGGAGGTGCATTGTCATCCAAGCTTGTCTGGTGAACAGCTTGCTGCAGCTCTACATTTTTGTGCACATGTTATGCATGCATATTAGCAAGTCATCTTTGTCTTGAGAAGTAAAGATCTTGCACATAATTTGCCGAGTTACTTTACAGTTACATTAGCTAGAATCCATACTTCAGTCTTCATGCAGCACAGAGGAAACCAGTCTGTTCCCCTCAATTTTCTGAAGTTCTGTAGAACAGAATTTAACTGTAATTTACCCTGCTTCCCAAAGAGAATAATGGTGCTTTACAGCAGAAGTCTTACATGGGTTTGAAATTTATTCCTATATCAAAAAGGTGCGGCAAATGTACTTAAAAACTGCAGGATGTTGGTCTTGCTAGTCCAGGGTGGATTTCAGAGTGACTAAACAAAGATTTGAACTTCCATGTTGTTATTAGGATGCTGTTTAGCTGTAATGAGGTCATGTAATTAAATAACTTTATGCGAGTGTGCGTTTTCCTTTTGCTGTTCCCAGTGGTTTTTTTAAAATGTACTTTGCCTGTGTTCTAGGATATAGAAGCAGCAGGAAAGAGGCTGCAAGAAAGAGTGTATTTACTTCCACATCCCGATACTGTTAAGTTAGAAGTAAGTCCTAGAACTCTGTATTTTCATTTGCTGTTTACCAAATATTCTGCTTTTTTCCCCCCCTAAAGCATGTTCTTAAAGTGAAAATAATTGATTTTAAAATCCAGTGACTGGTATAGCCAAAGGCCTGTGTACTGTGTAGCAAGCTGAACCTGAATTCTGGGGCAAGGTCCCTCATTTCTGGAGCATTCTGGTGGAAATTTTTAGCAGCTTTCAGGTCTGTAGACTCCTCTTTAAAAAATGAAGTAAAATGTAAGAATGAATATTATGTATATCAGAAGATTACTGTGTTTATTATGTCAGAGTTGTTTGGTTTGGTTTATATGGCCATCCCATTTTCAGTTTACCACAGATTGTCATCTTTACGTTTCAGGGTCAATAGTTTATCAGCTTGAACAGAGACATTTTCACTTCTCAGAGTTATTTTATGGTTATATGGGAGCTTATGAAAAGTGCTGCTACAGCAGGAACACTTTTTTTTTTTTACTTCTCAACCTGTAGTCCCTAGAATGTTATTTAAAGAGAAAGGTTTTGAATAGCAAGTTACTCTGAGAACTGAATGTTGCTCCCATACATCGTAACAAGTTCAGTTACCCCGTCTGCAGACTCTTTTATCAATGTTATACAGTGATGAATGAACGATGAGACACACAGTCCTGCAACAGGAATTGCAGCGCAGCTCTCCCTGATGCAAACGAAGCTCCTTAACCACAAGGCCATGGAGTCAGATTCCTCCTTGTGTTTCTTGCACCAGTGGTTTGTGGGTTCTTTGCTGTACGGTACCATGGTTTCTACAGGCAGAGCAGCACAGAGTCCATAGTAGTTTGTGCTACAGTCCTCTCAGAGGAAGGAAGGGCAGGGGTTTTGGTGCTGCCAGCCTGCAAACAGAGCTGTATTGCACCCAAGTGTCACACCTGCTGGGCAGGTGTTGGAATGCCTAGGTGAGCATTTACATGAGAGGCATCACTTTTTGTTCTGGCTGCTGTTCAAAGTGTTTGTCATTGCATTTTGTACATAGCCTACTCCTATCATGGTGACAGGATGCATGCTGAGGATGACCATTCCATGATTATATTCTTAAAACATTTTTTAGATATTTTTAGGCCAAATCATACATTTTTCCCCTAGATACCTGTACATCTTGAATGATGCCAGGGAAGATGCCAAGCTATGAGTATTGAACCTATTTTGATGGTGTTCAGGAGTAGTTTTAGACTCCTTGAGGACTTTTATGGCACCTGTGGAGTTGTTTGGGTCAGTCTTGGACTGCTTCTCTCTCTGTCTTGTGGGGCTTGCAGACCAAACTCCATACAAATTGGAGAATGCAGAGTGATTGATTATGGCTGCAGAGCTGCCTACCTGCTGCAGCAGCAGTTGAATTTTAGAGAGAACAGAGTCGCTATTTGAAAGAGAAGATCCTATTTCAGCCTTTTTTATACTTCCAGAGAAGAGTGCTATAAATAGTGGCAAAAGAAAACTTTCTTTCATGCTACAAAATTCTTGTGCATGCTTTGTTCCAAAACACTTCTGAGCATATTTCACTCAGCCATATATGTGTCTGTATTAATATACTTTGAAAGTTATGGCTATAATGGATCCCCAGCTTGCTGAGTCGGAGTAGTTGTGTGTGTGACAGCACATATGCTTGTCAAAAAAGATTCTTAGAGTAAATCTGTTGGAGAAAATATTTTTGTAAATCTGCAAGAGCCATACTTATATTCAAGTTACATGTAAGGATCGAAACGATTAGCCAGGAATCTAACACTCTGCAGGGAGATGTTCAGTTCTGTGCTACGCTTCTACATTATATACTTAAGCAAGCAAAGAAAAAAAGGCTCAATACGTGCGTACCATAAATGGTTTCTACTACAAAATTACCTTTTTTCTGAATGGAGATGAGTGTCTAAACCCACTTGTGTTAGTAGGTGGGTTAAAGTGTTGGCTTACCCTTTGATCACATTATTTTGTTGAAAAGAATGATGTGTGGCACTTAATTGTCTTCAAAAATCCTGCAAACAACAAAGTCATCCTTAGGATTCTAACACAAAAAAATCATGAATGGTGTGTCCCTTCCACAGATAAAGAAAAAGAAGTAAAGGTTGTTGCTTGGAAGCACAGGGTAATGCAGAGAATGGGTCAGATAATCCATAGTGGTTTTCCTAGACCACAGAATAAGCATACTGCCTTTTAAATTTTAATTTGTGATCCAAATAACAGAGCCAGTTACTTCATTGGTGATTTATCACATTGAAAATGTTACTCAAGTATTTCAAACTGCTTTACGGCAAACTTGTCTAAGATAACCAATTTACATTGCACTTTCCATTTATAGCATTAAACGGAGGGGCTTTTCCCCCTTCGGAACTAAATTCCAGTAACATACATACTCAAATATAACAGCTGCTTTTGGGAAAACATGTTATCGTGGAAAATTCTTTATTAAAGGCACTGTAAGGGTCTAAACTGATCTATTGCTTACCACAAGAGGGCACATCCAATCACTTCACAGTTCATGCTGCAGAATGAAACCTTCCCAGGCTGGTATTTTCTATATATTTTGTATTTTACAAGAGATTTAAAATTTCATGTCTAAGTGTGTGTGTTGTTCTTTTCTGGATTGCTTCACTTATAAAGCAAAGTTTAATAATGCATTGCATGTCTACATTGTTTTCAAACAGGCTGACTCAGATTTTGAAATTAAGTTTCTTTTTTCTTATATCTTTCTCAGACTCTCTATTGGGCATCAGTAAAAGAATCTCTTCCCAAGTGGGAACAGTTTCTTTTGGGAAGAGCAGAAGTTCCTATTGGTTTTAAGACAATGAAATCTACAAAAGTGAACATAAGCCACCCAGAAGAAGATTCACAAAAATAAACACTCTGGTTTCATTTTGGTTTGTAATTTATGGCTTAAGCAGACAAGATCATCCAGATCCGGCAACAGAATATTGTGCTATTAAATTGTAATGTAAATCTTTAAAACGAATAACCACCTCAGATAATTTGCTTCCATTGTCGCATAATGCACAATTCTTTCTTTTTAGTCTGTATTAGAGAAGCAATCCTCAAAGGGGCTTTTAGGATCAAAAGATGGAAAAACTGGTGTACAGAAACCCACCAAAGCCATTGCTTTTTCAGCATGAGAAAGGTTTAGGTTATTTTTAAGCCTCTGCTTCTGCATATAAGTGCAATAAGGAAAGACAGATTCCTGCATTATCTCTCTTCCCTGCAGTCATCTGTGCTGTGCGCCTCTTTGTGGGTGAGGGGGAGAGGAGGAATTACCGTTAACAGGAGAGCAGGCTGTGTGCATTAGGCAGGGTAGCCTTGGTTTAGCACCAGGAGTTTGTGTAGAAACCTTTGTGAGAGCAGTTGTAGAAGCAACACCTTGAATTTCCTCATCTTACTTCCCCTGATTCTCATCATTGCCACTTCCACTGCTTCTACACCTCACTCAGTAACCATTGCCACTTTTCTCAGCCTCCTGCTGTCTACTTTGTATTCCCTCTCTAAAGGGTGGGTAAAGGCAAGAAAAGGTAAACAAATCTCTAGAGGGTTTTGCCACTTCTAGGCTGCCTTTAACGCTCTTTTCTTTACATTCACAAAACCCACAAGTGAGAACTTGTGCTCAGGCATGAGACGTTTGAAAGAAGCAAACTGAAAGGTGGCTGGCAGCGACTGTCCAAGAACCAAGCATGTTGAGATTATATTTTCGTTTTCAGCCATTGAGCAGCTCCTCGGCTTCTTCTGACCAAGGTGCAGCATCAATGCTTTTTAAAATATCGGATCAGTGGAAGATCCTTCCATGTGTGTGACTTGGCCTGCAGAAATTTAACCCTGCCTAAGCAAAGGAAGCTTGGGGGGAAAAAAAGGTTTGTTTGTTTTTAAATCAAGAACCTGGATTTGAATGAATATATTGTTAAAATTTAATCTCATATGCAACAACAAACTTCCACCCTGACCTGAAAGCAGGAGAAAAAGATATTACTTCTGCCTGTGGCTAAGGGTATGAAATTGTAATGGTTATGGTTTTGCCTGGCTACCAGGGAACCAACCTGGGCATTTCTACATGACAAAGATACTGGGGTTTTTTAACAGTAGGAATGTTTTAATTACTTTCATTGAAACTGAGGTACTTTTTAGCAACATTTCTCATCAGTGTCCTGGCTGCTTTGGAGCCATGCACTAAAAAGCGTGTGTTCATTAAGTTAATTAAAACAGTCAAGTTATTTGCTGATGAGCTGTTGGTGGGGAGCTTATGGTCCAGTCAGAACTAGAGAACTAACTTCCAGCTGAGAACTGTCAGAAGTCTGGGGAGTCTGTAAGGACCAACATCTGCAGAGGCTGTTCTCAGTTTTATCGGAGTTTAAATTAGCTGGAGAATCACTGACACCGTAAAATCAAAACTTCAGCTATGATGAGAAATTGTATGTTTTCAATGGAAATATTCAGAGTTCATTTAAAACTTTTCTATTGAAATGTCCATTAAACTGATAAGTTTTTACAGAAACTGCCATCGTAGAACTATCCTGTTGAGTGGGTGTTGGTGTTTGTAACAATAACGTTGTTTTCATAATATGTGATGGCAGATTAGCACGCTTCTCTGCAGTGTTGTTAACAGTTGTAATTAAGGAATAAACAGTAAAGGGTGTCAGTCCGATGACAATTTCATCTATAGTGTCACAATACAAAATGTCACAAAATATTAGAACTGTTATATAACTACAAAAATATCAAATTAGGCTTTCAGCTTACAAGCAAAGAGCTTAAAAAAAAAAAACTGGCATAGAGACCATTGCAATTTTATACCTACTCAGTGTTCTGTCACAAAGACAACTTGGTAATATTTTCTTCAGCATGATCACAATGCTGTTCTTGGTCTTATTTAGCAAGAATGTGTGTGGTTTTCAGAATTCTAGAGTTCACATTTAAAAGGAAATAATTGGAACCAATTGAGCCAACAAGAAGGGAGAAGCTATTACACGCGGTGCCCAGAGTGAAGGGATGGGTGAGCTCAGTTGCTAACAAAGACTAGGATTCATCCTGATCTTTGCATCCAAACAGAAGTCAATTAAACTCAAATTTGGGCCCTTAAGTGCTTCTGAAACTGGGTCTGTATCTCTTTGGACTCTGCCTACACACCTTGTGTGGACTTGAGGGCACTGCAGCTGGGTGGGCAAGGGCTTTGTAGCAAAGCATGCAAGCAGGGTGAGGGTGGTTGCTGTGCCACGGTTAACTGCTTCAGTAGCATGTTTCTAATGATTTTGTGGTTGCTGTTGGGCAAAGAGGATAAGATGAAAATTAAATTATCTTATTTTCAAATAAGGAAATGACCTTCTCTTTCCTGCGGGGTAGCTTTAGAAGCCACAGGACAACAAATGCCTGGGAAACTATATAGGAACATGTCCCAAAAAGGAAGAAAAAAAAATCCAAATGAAAATAAATAATACTTAAAACCAGAATGCGTATTAGTGACTGCTCTCAGAAACAGGACTTTCCTATTGGCCTGTGGTCTGATCAATAAATGTAGTTCATCTCACTGGGCAGGCAGTGGCAGAGATGGGCAAGGAGGCAAGGGAGCAGGGCAGGGAGGGGCCGAGCAGGGCAGAGAGGCATAAAGCAAGGTGATGAGGCACACACACAGCAGGAGTGTCAGGGTACCAGCGCGAGCGCTGCCTTGTGTGGCACAGACCGCAGACGAGGATGGCAGGAACGGCATTATACAGTACATCATGTTACACTGCGATTTGTTGAGCACACAGTTTCATTTACCATGGCTGAGTTAGCTCACATAGATAGAAATTTGAGAAAGCAAATGTGAAACATGATTTAAAAAAAAAAAATTTAAATGCCCCAAAATGATTGATTCTGATAGAGTTTAATGTTGTCTTTAAATGTGATCTGGAATGGGCAGTCTTCACCAAGTCAAGGCTATTACTTCAAACATATCGATTCTATCCCAAGCTTTTCTATGTACTGAAATATAAAGACATAGTTTATATGTATTACATTATATATAGCGCTGTCTTATGTAATTTCCTACCCGTTCTTAGTGAATGTTGATTTTTTTCTCTCAGAACATAACCTGTTACTCTGTGTTCTTGACTTGCTTCTCACTCTTTCGTGCTAAAATATATGTCTACATAAGCTGCAATGGTCCTAAGAGCCTGTTGCTTCTTGCGCTTGTCTGGTGGGTGGGGAAAGCAATTGAGAGGAATAAGGAAAACCAAAGTGTTTGCTTGTTTGTGAGTTGTCTCCGATTATATATTACAAGACGGAGTAATTAATCATCCTTTTTTAGGCTTATGCACAGATGAGTAACCACAGTACTAACCCAGGAGCACAGCCTGTTCACCCATCCTGTCACCTCTGCTATCGTATTCCCAAGTTTTTTTCCTTTCTCAGTTATTCTGGCTGTGGGGGCAGCAGCAGAAGGCATGTTAGTTTTCCCCGGGATAAGAAATCTCTTACTCCTCAGAATCTTTCTCAAGCCTGTTAATCTCAGAATCTTTCTCAAGCCTATTAATTTCATTTGAGAGTACATATGAAATAACAGGAGGGTTGAGAGGCATGAGATTTGACACTTAGTACGGTGTCCTCGTGGTTGTACTGATACAAGGTCATGTTTTCACACAAAAGCCAGGAGCGAGGTTTGAGGCTGAGTTTCTGTTTCTTAATTTCTGTCTTTTCCATTCACATAGAGCCGGTCAGGGACGGAGATGCTCAGTTTGAGCCGGTTGGTACAGCAAAACAGTAAAACCAAATTTGAAGTGGAATGTACTTTTAAAGGTTACATCTGCAAGAAAACATTCTTAACTCCATAACGGCAATTTTCATAATATTTTAATAGCTGTGTTCAGATACAACCTGACCTTCACTATCACCCCCGATGCAAGCTGTTTTAACATATTTGTAACGCCAAGGTCTTCATTACTGTAATATTCTGTTTGCTCAGAGATTGGTTTAGAGTCGAAATAAAGATCCTGTCGTCCCTGCCTCTTGGATTTCCACGTTGTTTTGTGAGTCCGAGCTGTCTCTGACTGTGTGGACAGCAGGTGTGCCAGGGAGAAATGATTCTTTTAGTGATTTTTGGTGATTTTTCTCACTCAGCAGATCAGTATTTCAGACCAGCGTCGGATTCTCCGACGCTGGTCTGAAATACTGACCTGCTGAGTGAAAATTGGAGTCTCACAAGTTTACTGCTGAAAAAAAAAATTCCAAATGTACGACTCCCAGATCGATTATTCGCTCTCTTCCCGTTGTTTCACAGTGACCTGCTAAATCCCCGCAGATCCGCGGGTAGGGATGGAGACACCCAAACCCTTGCAGAGGGAACGGGTGGGAAAAGCCGGTTCTTCAGCTCATCCTCTTTGTCTTTGCCGTCAGCCGGCTGGTTCGGTTTGGGGATTGGAACCGGGGCTCCCGGAGCCGCTCCCGTTCGACTCCCTTTTGCGTTCGACTCCCTTTCGAACGCGTGCGGTTCCAGCTGCCGCGACATCACTTTACAAACATCAATTAATAAAAAAAGAAAAACCTCGCCGCCTTGTCAGTAAATCGCAGCGTCCCTGACTAATTCCACGGCTCGAAGCCGCGGTGATGGGACGCGCGCGGTGGTTCCCAGGCTCGCGTCCCCTCGCCCGCGGGCTCTGTGGGTGATCGCTGAGACTCGGGGTGCTCAGGACCAGCCGGGGGAGATCGCCTGCCCCCGGCACCCCCATCCCCCTCCCTCCGCTGCTCCGAGCCTGGGGGCCGGTCCCGGGGGGCTCGCGAAGGTGGAAACGGGGCCGTCCCGGGGCGCTGGGAACGGGATCTCGGGCTCCTTGGACGCCGTTGGCGGTGGAGAAGGGAGCCCTGAGCCCGCTGGGGAAAGGCGTGTGCGGAGAACCCGAGCGGCGCATCCCCCCGGCCCCGGGACGGAGCTCGGAGCGGGCTCAGACACCCGCAGCCTCCCCGCACTCTTTCTTTTTATTAAGTTTGCGGGCGCATTCGGCTTTTTCCTCTCTAATCAGCTCGCTCGTGCTGGATTCATTCAGTGATGCGATAATCCGATGTTGGTGATATCTCAATTCATTAACATAATGAATCAGAGGGAAGAGGCTGATTACAAATCAGAAAGCTTCTATTTCTGTGATATCTCTTGGCAAGTGGCAGCAGCGAGGGAGACGGCAGAAGGAGGGTCAGACAGGTAGCGGGGCTGCGGGAAGGCGAGCGCGGAGGCGCTCCCGGCGCAGCTTCCCAGGACCAGCGAGACCAGCGCGGCGAGGGGCTGGGCGAATATTCCCAGTTCCACGCGTGGCCTCGGGTTTCCGTGGGGTCTGGGCTCTCGGTTTTAGCCGGGCTCACGGCGCTGCGCCCATCCCCGTGGTGTCGGGGCAGCGCCCCGTCTATGGGGTTAGGGGTTGGGGGGACGGGACGGGGACCGGGGGGGCTTCGAAAGGCTCGACGAGGAGCCGGGAGAGGTGAAAGCGAGTCCTGCCAGGTGCCCCATGGGCTGGAAGTAACCCCCGCACCGGTTCCTCATCAGCCTCCGCCTCCCGCGAACGCAGAGGACGCGAATATTTGTAGGAAAAGTCAAGCACTGGGTTGTTTGGGGTTTCTGAAGTCTGGGACCAGGTCCTGTCTCTGCCCCCTGCTCGGGACAAGGCGTTTCTGTGACTAAAGACGCTCGTCCAGGAGCCCCCGCAAAGCGTATCTCAAAACACACACACACACCTTTTCTTTTTCTAATTGAGGGCACGCGTTGCCTTGTGATTTAATCAATTAAGCGATTGCAAGCGATAAATGAGATAAATACAAATAAGGCGAGCCTGCAGCTCCGGCCCAGGCGGTGAGAGCAGGTGAAGGGGAGCTGGTAGGAGCTATTTCTCCTCTTCGTGTTTTGCGGCATCAACTATGTGACTCAATTAACTATAACTAACTTCTCCCCTATATTATATGCTCGTTTATCGTTTGCGCCTCTCTGCTCGTGGGGTCAGCACTGGCTGGGTGCTGCCTGGAGAGGGGCAGGGTGGGTGCAGGGGGCTGGTTCGAGGTTAAACTGGCTGTGGGAGCCCTCGATGAGGAGCCCGAGGTGCAAACCTGGGGAGAGAAGCGTTAGGGAGCGGCGGGGGACGCGCCGTCGGGGCTGGGAGCATCGATGATGCTCCCAGCCCCGACGGCGCGTCCCCCGCCGCTCCCTAACGCGATAGCGAAGCCTCTCCGAGGGGAGACCCCGGTGGGTAATAGGGGGGCCAGCACGGCTGGAAAGAGTGGAAGGGCTCCCGGGAACGGGAGGAGGGTAGCGGAGCATCCGCGGGGACCTCGCGCGTCGAGGCGAGCGCGCAGCGATTGAACCGCGGTGTTGACTTAAGCGAAGGCGCTAAAGCTAAGTCAATACTAGACCTAAGCCAAAATTTGTTATTAACGAGCCCTAAGCTGATTTCGGGGGGGCTCTGAGCGAGCCGTGTCTGCACGAGGGGAGGTGCGGGGATGCCGGGGATGCTCCGGGACAGCCTCTCCCAGCCCGAGCGGAGCGGGGTGCCCTTCCCCGGGGTGAAGCTGAGCTGTGTTTGCCCCCCGTGGCCGCAGAGGGGCTGCTGAGCCCGTCGGCAGTGCCAGTGTCGATGCCAGCGAAGTTGTTTTTTTTATTTCCCCGTCCCAGTGGGGCAGTTGATCACTCCACCCCCACCCCGGTGCGGGCCGTTCTTTTCTTCCCCACCAGCTTTGAGCAGCCCTGTTTCAGATTGGCCTTTTTATGTTTGATATAAAGAATAGTTGTTGGCCAATTCTATCTTTTCATCGCTGCTCTCCAGGCCCGGGTCCAAGCGGCTTGTCAGATGCTCATTAACTCCCCCTTTGGCTCTTTCCAGTGTGTCTCCTAAGCTCATTGTGCCAAGAACTAGCGCTTCTTTCTCTTTACACGGCTCCCTTTCTCTGCTCCATCAGGGAGACAAATTACTTTCCAAAAGGGATCGCCAGGGACGGTTTAATGAGAATTTCTCTAGGGCTGGCCGTGGAAATCAATGTAGTTAACATTCGGTGCACTTAATTGGACTTTTCTCTTCTGCCTCCTTCAAAAAAACTCTGAAGCTATCCTGTTAATCTCTCATTTGTAATCAATTGTGTTGACTAAACAAAAGTCTAGGTCGTCCTTTCTTCCTGTCCCAGACAATCCTTTGTTGCCTCTAAATGCCTCATTCTTGAGTGCTCCTGGTCGTGTAGATGGGTCCGATTGTTGACAGTTCATTATTGCGCTTTTGTCCATTTAATCTCCCTCGCTGTGTTTTGCATGTGCATGCCTTAATGAGCTCCGTTGGCAATTAACATGTTTCTAGCAGCAAACTGGTTGCTCAGACGTTTGGAGAGCGGAGTGCAGGGAAAAGGGCAACGCGGCCGCCTTTGGGTTGGTCGCTTCCCGGTGCCCGGCGGGACGTTCCGGGAGCCGGGGACGTCTCTCCCTGCACCGAGGCACCTCTAGCCCCCCCTTCTCCCCGGCACCGCTCAATCTGTTGTGTGCGCCGGGAAAGCGGGTTTTTNGGGGTTTTTTTTTTATTTTTTTTTTTTTTTTTTTTTTTTTTTTTTGTGCGGGATTTGTGCTCTTATTGAGGCTTGTTGGCAAGAGTGCCGAAGTGTGAGCAGTCGTGGACAGCAGAAACATCTTGTGAGGGAGAAGATAATTGAAGGCTCTGGCGTGTGTGTGTGTGTCTGACAGAGCCGCCCCTCCCCCGCCGGCCGCCGCTCGTGTGTGCGGGGATCCGGGGGGACCGGGGGGGGCTGCCCCGAGGTGACCGGCCCCGGCCCTGCGGGGTGCCCCGAGGATGCTGCTCCCCCGCTCGCAGACGGCTCCGTAAACAGCCTCGCTTTTTACACAAACGCGAGAAGGCGCTTCCCCTCCCGGGAGCGGGTTTGGAGATGCTCCCGACCGTCGGGAGGGCTGAGAAGCAGCCCCGCTCCCGCTCTCGGTACCCGCCTGCCAGCCCAGACCTCCTCCCGGGACCCGAGATGGAGGGGCGGCTCCGCTTCATTCATCCCGCACGGTGCCCCCCAATCCCGGTGCCCCGGGCTGCCCCGCACGGTGCCACCGGCCCCGGGCTGGGGGTCCCGTCCCGGTTGGCAGCGCTGCCCGCCCCGTCTGTGGCGGCTACCGGGGAGCCGGGCTGGGCCGCTGTCCTCAGCCCCGACCCGCCTGCTGATGCCGAAAATACCGGCAGATAAACTCTCTAAGACTCGTTTCAGACTTTTAGAAAGCGAGCGTCCTTTATCAGGCCTGGGCAAGGTGCGGGAGCGATCTCTCGCATCATCGCCTCTTGGCTACGGGGACAGTCCCCCGCCCGAGGTTCTCAGAGCGCTGAGACTGGCATTTTCCTTTTTTGAAGTCTTTCCCCCCCCCCTTTTTCTAAAGTCAATTTTAACCCGAAACTCTATGTGTGTCCCCTCAAAATAATTGTTTTTAACGAATTGTGCCGCGCTCTTTCCCCGCTGCCAGCGCCCTGAGCATCCTTCCCCGCTCCTCAGCCGCCCCAAAACCATCCAAACGATCCTCCTGGCACGGGAATATCCACGACCCGAGAAACGCCGGAGCCGCCGCCGTCCCGGGGAGCCGCCCCGAGCGCTGCCCCCCCCGTCCCAGCGCCCCGTGGAGCGGGGGCGGGCGAGGGCCCCGTCCCGCCGTCCCTCGGCCTTTTGGGGTCCCGCTCGTCCCCCTTTTCGTTGGCGAAGCCGGCCCGGCGCGGCCCCGTTCTCCGCCACGACAATCTCGTTCCTAACGACGTGGTCGGAATAGGCGCTCGCCTATTAAAAGCGAGGGAGGGGAGGAGATGAGGAGGGAATATTTAGTGTAATCCAAGTGCTTGATTATCCGTATTCTGATCAAAAAGAGTTTCTGAGGCCTGCTGGGAGCGATTAGATTAATGTAATGCGTTTGGAAGGGTCTGTGTTTTCTCTCTTAATTTGGGTCATTACTCGGGAAGCAAAGCGCGAGATCGATTCATTTCATGCGGGGGCAGCGGCGCTGGGGAGCGAAGCCGCGATGCTCCGGGATGCGGGGACCCTGCCGGCCGCCCCCCGCGGCTCCCGCAGCCCCGGCCGGGGGTCCCCCCCTCCCTCGCTTTCTTTCCTCCTGGGGTCCCGGTTTTGTTTTTTGTTTTTTACGCGGGGGATGTCGCCGTTTCATCCCGGTTCCCCCGGGGCCGGGGAAATGAGACACCTGCGAGGGGCCGGTTTATTGTCCCATGATAGATATATATATGGATATATATATTCCTCACTTATTCGAGCGTACATTTAAAATGGAGATTTACAGACACGTATAAAGAGCGCTGTCCGGGCTGGGGGTGCGGCGGGGCCGGTTCCCCCGCCCCGGTGCCGTTAAATAAGATTCCTCTTATGTACAAGTGCGGCTCGGGATCGCTTGCTACCGGCGGCTGAGCTCGCTGGGGAAGAGACGGAGAAGCGGAGGCTGGTTCGGATGGATAGAGCCGGTCCCTCAGCTCTGGCCGCCGCGCCCGGGGTCCCGCGGTGCTTGGGGAGCGCTGGAAACGCTGTCGTGTAACTTTCGGACGTGCTTCTTTAAGTCAAAGTTTCTGCAAAATCCTTTCCCGCAAGTGACGCACNCGGGGGGGGGGGGGGCAGGGCAGGACGGGGCCGTGGGGAAGCGTCGTGTTCCCCCTCCCCGTCGCGGCGCAAATGAGAGCGGGGTCAGCGCGGTGACCCGCGGCAAAGCCGGGGCTCGGGATTAGGAGCGAGGCCCGGCACCTCTCATTTAAAAAGCATTTAGGGAGAACCGCGCTCCCGGGGCCGCTGCCCGGCCGAGAGGGAGAGTAATTGNAGACACGTATAAAGAGCGCTGTCCGGGCTGGGGGTGCGGCGGGGCCGGTTCCCCCGCCCCGGTGCCGTTAAATAAGATTCCTCTTATGTACAAGTGCGGCTCGGGATCGCTTGCTACCGGCGGCTGAGCTCGCTGGGGAAGAGACGGAGAAGCGGAGGCTGGTTCGGATGGATAGAGCCGGTCCCTCAGCTCTGGCCGCCGCGCCCGGGGTCCCGCGGTGCTTGGGGAGCGCTGGAAACGCTGTCGTGTAACTTTCGGACGTGCTTCTTTAAGTCAAAGTTTCTGCAAAATCCTTTCCCGCAAGTGACGCACGTGAAGGGCTTCTTGTCGTTGTGGGTGTGCATGTGGAAAGTCAAGTTATAGATCTGGTGGAAGGCTTTGTTGCAGATGGTGCACTTGTACTGCTTCTCCCCGCTGTGGGTCAGCTTGTGGTTCTTGTAGTTGCCTGCGNCTCTGCCCGCTCCCCTCTCTCCCCGCGGGGCTCGCCGCCGCCGTTAATCCCCGCTAATGACGGGAGAGGGACCCGCGGGGCCCCCGGCCCGGCCCGGCTCACCTTTCTGGTGGAATCCCTTGCCGCAGAACTCGCAGACGAAGGGCTTGTAGCCGGCGTGGATGCGGATGTGGGTGTTGAGCGTGGAGCTCCTGTTGAACGCCTTCCCGCACTGGTTGCACTTGTGGGGCTTCTCCTGCGGCGAGAGAGGGGGGCACGTCAGGAGGGGCGGCGGGGGACGGAGGTGGGGGGCACACGCACGCACACGCACCCCCCACCGCCCCCCACCTACCTGCGTGTGGATGATTTTGTGCCGGCACAGGGTGCTGGCCTGTCGGAATCCCTTCCCGCAGACCTTGCAGACGAAGGGCCGGGCCCCGGTGTGCACCGGCATGTGGCGGGTGAGGTTGTAGTGCGCGTTGAACACCTGCGGGAAGCGCCGGGGAGGCGAGGTCAGGCTGGACGGGGTCCCCGCCGCCCCCCTCCTCCCCCGCGTCGCGGTGTGTGTGTGTGTCCCCCCCTTTCCCCCTCCCCCTTACCTTGCCGCACACCTCGCAGGTGAAGTTTTTGGGCTTCCCCTCGGCCGCCCCGCCGCCCCCCGCCAGCTTGGCGTGTCCCTTGGCGGGGCCGCCGCGCTCCGCCGCCTCCTTCAGCGCCTGGTCCAGGGGGCCCGGCAGCCGCTCCTTGGGGGCGAAGGGCGGCGGCGGCGGCAGCTTGTCCCCCGCCAGCCCCGCCAGCTTGGCGTTCTCCAGCAGGAAAAGCTTCTGGTGGGCCGAGAGCCCTCCCGGCGGCGGCGCGCCCAGCAGCCCCGCGGGGAAGAGCTGTCCGTGCAGGATGTCTGCGGGGCGGTACCCGCCGTCCAGGTAGTTGAAGTAGTAGAGGGAGCGGGGGGCGGCGGGGACGGCCCCCGCCTGGTGGATGACCTGCGGCTTGACGAGCCGGGGCTGGCCCAGGGCGAGCTCGGCTTTGCAGCAGACGCCGCAGTTGGCTTTGCAGAGCCCCGCGCCGGCCCGCGAGCCGCTCTTCCAGAGCTCGGGGTAGCCGAGCAGAGTCTTGGAGGGCACCTCGTAGCCCAGCGGCGGCAGCGGGATCACGCAGGGCAGCGGCGAGCAGAGGCTCGGCGGCTTCTTGCCCGGCTCCGGGCCGCCGGGCCGCTGCTCCGGGGCCGCCTTGGGCTCCGAGCCCTTGGCCATGATGCGCTCGATGGAGAAGGCCAGCGTCTTGGCGGGGTTGGCGGCGGCGGCCCGGCCGTCGTGCCGGGGGCACGGGGAAGGCATCACGGTCTCCAGCGGCCCCGAGCTCGCCATGTCGCCGTGCGGGGACTCGGGGCGAGCGGCCACCGCCCGCTCTCGGCTCTGCGTTCCAGAAAAGCCAGGAGACAAATCAATTTAATAAGCACCTTGTTCTCTCTCTCTTCTTACACCCCCCCCCCCACTACCCTTGCACACACCCCACCC